>JAZKJV010008930.1:0-600000 GCA_037367405.1 Ottelia alismoides
TAATTTTGGTCGATTCGAATCAAATCGAGCCTCGATTTTCTTTGCAGGAATTATTATGGGGATTGGGAATCAAAGCCCCATCTTTTGGGTTGGTTTCGTGGAGCAAAAGATCTTCAAATTTGGGGAAGAAAAACCCAAGAACAATGAAGAATACCCACATTCTTCCAGGAGCTACATGTGGCCTCCTCTTGTCCAGCATTTGACTGTACTAGATCACATCTCACAACCTAATTGAAGCCATCAGATCGTAAAGGGTAGAACATTTGCATCATAAAAACCACATTGGTTTCCAGAAAGTGTCTCTAGATTTCTAGGAGTTTTCATTCACGTCCCCACGTAGGGACCTAACTGCAAGAAAAGATATTTTATTTATAGATAAGTCCCCATACATGGACTAAACTATAACACTTTATTTCTTTTTCTTTCATATGTACCCCTATATTTTTTGATAAATTTGGACACTATAGAAAATTATTTTCTTTGATTTTTTTGGGGTAGTTACAAAACTAGACTATCAAGATTTTGTTAAATTTTTAGGTTTTTTATTGCTTGATCGATTTGTTTTGATTTTTTGAATATCCTATTAATTTTGATGTTACTCTGTGGGTTTCTTCGAGCACAATGCTCTATTTTCATTCTCATCTTTACCTATATCGTACCACTTACCTATATAGTATCACCTACATAAAAAATCCAATTTATTTTCTCCCAACTTTAATCACTACTTAGAATAGTATAATGCGTTATACTCTACCTATTATATAGTATCATCATTTTTTAGAATTAATCACTTCTGAAAATCAAAATTTTCAAAATAATAATAAAATAAACATTTGCAAAATTGAAACCAAATAAAAACAATAAAAACTAAAAACCATAAAAAGAATTTCCTGAAGAAGAATTTAATCACAAAACCAATATTAAACTCTGAGTATACTTCTTGCCTCCTTGTGTTCTACCAAGGGACACTTACCTGGTAAATATTAATTAAAATTAAATAGAGACACATGTTCTTATATTCATCTATCCTCTCTCGCTCTCTTTAATTTCTTTTGATCACACTCCTCTTCATGGGTGATACATCTGACGACCTTCTCAAACGCCACGAGGGGAAGCATTATTAGAGACTCAAAAGGTATTTATTTCTAGAGATGCCAAATTTCTGGAAGATGAAATGTTTAGAAGTCAAGAAAGTAATGAAGTTGAGGAACAATTCGACTCTAGTGAGATCGATGAAATACGTAAATTAGAAGTTGAAGAGATAATTGAAAATGGCACGGTCGTACCTCTTAGAAAGAGTTCTAGGGTTGTAAAACAACCTGAAAAGTACGGACTCCGAGAGTTTGAAGATGATCCAACTTCATTCGATGAAGCTTTGGGTGATAATGACAAGGGTAATGGGATACAAGTAATGAAGTCTAAGATAGACTACATGTACAAGAATGGTGTATGGACTCTCGAAGATCCACCTAAAGGGGTCAATCGATTGGGTACAAAAGGATCTTCAAGAGAAAGAGGGGACCAGATGGAAAGGTAGAGACCTTCAAAGCACAACACGTGGAGAGAATGCATCAATTACAATGAGACATTCTCTCATGTGGCCACATGCTTAAATCCATCAGGACATTACTTGCTATAGCTGCACATCTTGACTATGACATGTAATAGATGGATGATGTCAAGACAACATTCCTCAATTTATACCACAAAGAGGCTATCTATATGGAGCATCCTAGTGCTTAATAGTTGAGGAAGGTAAAGTGTGCAAGCTGAAGAAATCCATCTATGGGCTAATATAGGTTTCTTATTGTTGGAACATCTGATTCAATGAAACCATAAAGAATTGTGATTTTGTGCAAGAATCTTGATAAACTATTTGTGTATAGATGACATGCTTATCATTGGGAAATATATAGGGATGGTGATCGATATTAAGGTCTGGTTATCCCATATTTTTTAAATGAAAGATCTCGGAGTAGCTTATTATATCTTGAGTCATAAGTTGTTCAGAAATAGAGAAAGAGGGTATTGAGGCTATCACAACAAGATCGAGATGATCTTAGAAAGATTCAATATGGATAACTCCAAGAAAAGTTTCCTTCCCTTAAGACATGGTATTCACCTATCTAAATGAATGTCTTCTCAAACTATTGAGGAAAAGAAAGCCATGGCCGGATACCCTTATGCATTGGTTATAGGAAGCTTGATATATGCCATGATGTGTACAAGACTAGACATATGCCACGCAGTGGGAGGGGTAAGCCATTACCAATCTTGTTATGGAGAGAAACATTGGAGTGTAATGGAAAACACCTTCAAGTACCTAAGAATAACTCAAGACTACGTCTTGGTTTATGGAGATAATTATCTCCAAGTCTTTTAGTACACTGATTCAGACATCCAATTAGATGAATAATAAAGTCATAGAGTGAACTTGATTAGGTTGAGGTAATCTAAGACATGAATCGCAGCATTCACGATCAATCACACATACTTTGAACGGAGATAAATATACATCTATATTCCTGAGTGTGCACATTTGACAGGCCAATAGGTTGGTGACCTGACCAAGGTACATATACTAGCTAGTTGGTGTGCATACGAAGACATATGAGAAGTTTGATCTCTTAATGGAATCATAAAGGTCCATAGTTGATGAACGAGGAGATCAAGCTCACTCATGAGATAATTTGGGATCATAATGAATTCCATGCATGGTGGTCGTGTTTATGAAATAAGACATGAATTTGATATATTAATATATGCTTTTGAAAATTATATAACTAATGTTATCTCTTAATTATCAAATGAGAATTTCAATGATTTGTTCGAAGAAGACATTCAAACTAGGGTTTGAACATCGGATATATCAAATTCTTACAGTATGAAGGACTAATGAGTATTGGGAATACTCAGAGTTAAATCTATCATAATAGATCATCTACCAAGACACTTCTATTTCGAGAGAATGATGAAATTAGATGGATTATAGTGCCTATAATTATTATCTTAATGATTTGAGAGTTAATTGGATTAAATCACACTTCATTTGAATTCAATGCCCAATTCCAATTTCAATGTCCAAATATTGGATGGTCAAATGGTGATGGAAAAGGAAATAAATACAGCTCATTTCTAAACTCCAAATGGTTTGAACTTTGATTAGAAATGGTTAAGGAAGATGAATTCATCTCACTGATGCATTCTCCAACTCATGTAGAGTGTGAATTTCGTTGAGGAGTGTAAATTATTTCAGCTCGAGCTCAACAATCGTAAGTGACACATTTTCGATAAAAATTATATCAACCCTAAAATTAGAATAGTATCCAAATTTCAAGTAACTATATGTCATAATTGGATTAGGACTCGTACTATGTGAAGTCAATATTGCGGTAATAATTGTTATTGTTAGAATTTTCTATAAGGACATTTTTAAAATATGAATCAGAAATATAATTCACTAATTAATGTGAATAATGATTCATGATAATTAATATTTATATGAATATGAATCATATAATTATAAGGCACGGATGTGAATATGATTCACTAGATTTACATTTTTATTTGGAGTTATGAATATGATTCATAAGATATAAGGGTATTTCTCATAAAACTATCAATTATGATAATTAGATTATCATGCTTATTAAGCAACAAATTCAATCCAATTTTGGCAACAAAAAAGGGGGCGTTTGCAGAGAGATACAGGGTGCCACCATTGAGAGTCCTACTCTCAATTTGTATGCTAATTTATTGCCTAATTTATTACTTGATTTAGTTGGTAATTAGAATGAGATAAATTAAGTTCTATTTCTTGTTGAACAAGGACTTTATTATAGACCTTAATCCTCAATCTAAGGGATCATATTGTGGATGTCCACAATGAGGAGAAGACTCCTCATGGACAACCATCTTGGCTATAAAAGAGAGAGCTTTGCCTCTCTTTCAAAGCAAGTGTGTGCCTCACAATATTCTCTTTCCCTTAGAATTAAAAAAGAGAAAAGTCTGAAATGTTCATTTCTCATATGCACCTACTCTTCAAGTCCTTACACATCCACCTTGTCAAGCATCTCTTCTCTCTGTGGGCATGGCCTTGTGGAGGAGAAGATCGTCTCCTTCTCTGTGCTCCTCGTGCATGAAGAAGGATCGTTTTCATATGACAAAATCGGGAGCTTGATTATCCTTACATATACAAGTTCTAGAAGTCGACATCAAAGTTTGTGGGAAGCAATACGAGTCATCATCGTGCCCATGAGAGAAGAAAGCGTAGATCAAACTTGATTCGCGAGATTTCTTACTTTAGAGACCCACTCTTCAAGAGGTAACCCTGATCTCTTCCCAATACTCATAAGAATATTTGAAACCAAGTTTGGACATTGTTTCGTTGAAGTATACTTTGCTTTCCAAATTTTTTTATTATGCTAAAATTAGTGTTTATATGATGAATACTTCGAATATGCAAAATGTTCGCTAGGTTTCTGTGTTAACATGATGTGAAGTTCATATAACTTTATTTACTTCATTTTGAAGAATACTCCTATAGAACTTTACTACGATATAGTACCTATGATTTCAAATGTTAGAGCATTTGGTTGTATGTATATTATTTTATAAACAAAAGTATTATAGATAAGGTGTTAAGCAGGGAAATCATGATTTTAATTAATAAGAAATAATGAATAATGTCGATGCAACCCTAAAAATCCCTCAACAAAGATTTAATTCAAAACTCAAGCAAAAATCAATAAAAAGAATGTAGCAAGAGAATTTACTATTTTATTTACATGTATAGCTAACAGGGTCGAACTCATAGAGGTAACAAAAATCCTGAGGGTTATACTATGCAATAAATAATCAATGAAATAATGAAGGAATTTCTATGCACACTATGCTTGATTGTTTTTTTAAATTTATATTTTTTATGGAATTTTAATTTTATATTTTTTTGTTTTCTCCACTTTTTTATTTTTGTTTTCATCTTTGTAAAAGATTTTTTTCACTTTTTTAAAAAATGAGACAATTAAAGAAAATTTAAAGAAACCATCTAATCTCTCTTTTTGTATTTTTTTAGATATATAAAAAATAATCAGAAAATTAAACTAAATTTGTTTTGGAGTTTTTGATGAAATTTTAATTTTTGTTGTAATTTTTTCAAATTTTTTCATAGTTTTAAGGCATTTAAATAAATCAAAAATATGGAATTAAATAAACAGGAAATAAAATGAATCTTTTTGGAATTTTAAAATAATAAATGATATCAAAAATGGGTGAAATTTATACAGAATGAAAGATATTTTTTATGTATTCTAGAAAGCTATTTTGTGATTTTTTTTGGATTTTTTTATTGATTTTTTATGATTTTTTAGTGTTTTTAAATTTTTTGTCATTTTTATAGTTTTTTTGAAGGATTAAAATGCCAGAATTGGTAAAAATTAAAATAAGTCAAAAAACACACAAGCTTTTCTTATTATTTTTCATGCAATGTTTATATTTTTATTCATTTTTAAATGCAAACAAGGAATTTTTTTGTGAGGTTTTTGAATTTTTAAAATTAATAAAAATAATTAAAATGCAAAATGTTGATGCAAGATGAATGTAACATGAGCTTATATGAGTTTTTGTGGAACTTTTAGAGGGGTTTTGATATTTTTCATTTGATTTCAATAAGCAAAACAAAAACAAACTCATTAGGACTTAAACACATTATTTAAACCTTGTAGAGTAAATAATATAAATAAACAAGCTGAGGGGCAAAGACTGTAAAAAACCCACAAACACACGCACACAGGAACATGTGCCTCGCTGGACAGGACCAATATGCAATTATAATAATTCCATGGTCTAATCAATAATAGATAAGATATGGACTTTTATTGCAAATTTTACAAGTGCAGTTCAAACAGGACTAAGTTGCAAATGAAATAAATTTGAAGGAAACAAATGCAAATGCTTGATAAATACAATGCAAAAACGTGCCCTTATAGGACTTATTTAAAATTAAAATAAAGGATATGGGTATAAATGCAATTATACCCTTTAAATACGTGGTACGAGTAACAACTCGGATGCACTGCTCCTCTGATCCAACGGTTGAGATAGCTCTGGAATGGATTGCTTTGATCAGAGCCGGATTTTCAATCAACAGTTAAACCTTGGGGTGAAATCAATGCGTCCGGATCTGATCTAGTGTGGAGTTCTTGATCTGGCGGACCTGAGAGCACTTGGAGGAAATAGAATGAAGAAGGACTCCAGTGAACTTCAATCAAGGAGGACTTGGTCGTTTCTCACCCAAATCCACTACTGACGAGTGTTATGGCTCCCTGAGCTCCTCCTTTGTCGATTAGAGCAAGCAATGGAGCTCGAAAGGCCTTTAAGCGTGGATCTGGGGGTTAAGTTCAGTTGCATGTGAACCCTCCAGTCTCTCTCCTTGCTTGTATCTGTATCTTTAACCCTGCACCTTCTGACCAAAGTATTAGGTCAAAACACAAGATATGGAGTCTGAAAGGAGGTCTCTGGCGAAGTATCATTGGAGGGAGAAGGATATTGAGAATCCTTAAGCGCATCACGGAAGCGTGTCGATCGCATCGTATGCAATCGGGGCGACTAGTCACACTATTCGTGAGATGCAGTGGAAAAAATTTTTTTAATCAAGTGATGAAACCACATGATCACGAGAACATTTCTCGTATTGTTTCATCAAACCACAAAGTATAAAGAATACCTCTTGAAGCGTGGTTATCATCGTGAGATCCCAAACAAGAGATCCTCCTGTCTTAAGTCCAATCCACGAAGAACGCACTTGCGGGCGCGATGATGAGTCACGTTCCTCCCGCAATCCTCGATGAAGATCCAAGTGATGGATCCTCTGATTTCGTCTTACGAAATCCGTTGTCTTCCTTTAGAGCAAGCAGCCCCAAAGAAGAAGGAGATCCCCGAGTCGTCGAAGGCGAAGGCATGACGCTCTCCTCCCCAATATACGAAGTGGACGGCAACTTGAGATTGAGAGGGAGAGAGGCTATTAGAGAATGAGAGAGAGAGAGAGTAGTAGTCTTCTACAACTCTTGATAATGTTCCTTGGAAGGCTAGGCTAGCCCTCCTTTTATATTAGTTTGGGATCCAATGGATCTCAATCCATGGGACACATAGATCCAACGGCCATGCTTGGTCTATGTTACAATCAATGACTACAATTGTTGTTGGTTAAAAGCAACAACATTTATTTATAATTAAATCAAATATATGTTGCAACATTATCAACACATTTTTAATTTAACATAAATAAATTATTTAAGATATTAATCAATATAATGAAATGGAGATAATATTGCCACCGAAAAAAGGGGCGTCACCCATGACTTTTTCATGGGTGACGCCACCTCTAAATAGGTGGCTTTTATCTCCTTTTATTATATCACATTTTCTCTTAATAATTTGTAATAATAATTATCACAAAAATATCCACCAAATTAGTTCCAAATTAATTTGTGAATATTTCAATCATGCCATTCAAAATTATGTGATTCATATTCACATCCCAAACTAATTTGTAAATTGCATTTTCAATTAATTACTTAATGTGAATCCAATTCACATTTATAATTAACAAATGATATTTACATAGTTTCTATCTCTCTAATATATTATAAATCATATTTATTATATATATGATTAATATGGATAGTGCTATCCACATTATTCATATCCATGATAATTAAATCACATTTAATCATCTTGGATCTCTTCTCTCATGTGACCAAATAACATGAATCGCATTCACGTTATTCATATCTTTGATAATTAAATCACATTTAATTATCTTAGATATCTCTTCTTATAATATGAATTAAATTCATATTATTCATAATAACTAAATCATATTTAATTATCCATTTTCTCGATGCTTGGATACAAAATTCATCAAAATAATTATTCTTGAACTCCTTCAAGAATAATGTGCTTTCTCCGCAGATACCTGTAGATAAGGACAGGGCAATTGTATTGTTCTACGTATAGTGACTTGGATATTGAGATCTTATCTCAAATCCAAATCTTACAGACCTCCCATAAATGCTTGATTAAATCAAGACCGCAAATCTAATCTTCTCATTGCATCTGAATCTCATTCAAACCAATGTCCAACACTTGGACTAAGATCAGATTGCTTCTCTACTGAGAGGAGTCACGAAAATCCAAACCTGTTTCATCACTCCCTCAGAATAAAAGCGTCATGGATATACAATCGTTTATGATCACATCACCCTCAAGTATTCTCAATACGTATACATCCTGCATACTGGAAGACCCATGGTCAACACGAAGATCAAGATCAATTTCATACTGTCTTCTTCAGGGTTTGATCACTAAGTTTCTCATTTGATCATTGGGATTTGTTATCGATCATATACTTTCCAAAAGCATATATCATACCTAGGTCTTGATCATATACTTTCCAAAAGTATATATCAAACCTACAAATTCAGTCAAGCTTCTAAAGCGAGACGACCGTGCACGGAATTTGATTCTTCCCAATATCTCATGAGTGAGCTCATGTCTTCCGGTTCAGTAGTGAACCTCTATGATCCCTTTGAGAGATCGTATTACTCATATGCCCTTATATGCACACCAGTGCGCCGGTGTATAGACCTTGGTTAGGCCATCAACCTATCGGTCTGCCAAATGCACATACTCAGACATATAGTAGCACATCTGTCTCCGGTCAAGGGATGCGTACCTATGCTGTGACGGCATTCAACATAGGACTTAGGTTATCTCGATCTCGTTAAGTCAACTCTTTGACCTAACTAATCTGATACCTCTGAATCTCTATTCCTATGCAGAGGACCTGCATCAAGAGGTCGGTCAGATATCAGCCTATGTGAGAAAGGATTGCCATCTCCTACTCAGACTGGAGATCAACTCTTAACAATCATTTGACGGTGCTTGATGAGTCCCCAATCTAACTCTTTAGATATTCATCCAAGCACCAGCCTCTATGATTCAATAATTGAATCAACAGTTGTATGATCATTAAGATAGCCATGTTACATAACCCTAGTTGTAGAGAGGGACCTATTATACAAATTATTTATTCTTCATTTCAGATCTGGGAATGATATTTGCAATAACATTTATTGCATAATGGCTCGTCGTGGGCTCAGATGTCCAACAATCTCCCACTAGCCCAAAGAGCCATTAATGGGATAATCATTTTAAACCCACAATCATGTGACAATCATAGGCTAATTAGAAATAGCTAGGTAAGCTGATCAGTCACTCTGCTCCCAAAAGACTATGCCAAGTCCTTTTACGACACTTGCGTATCTCTTAGTAACAGTGCTCTCATCCAATGCGAATGTTGCATATAATGCAACCAATACTCAATCTTGTCAAAGCAGTTACAGTGTCCTTGACACTATTGCTCAATAATCATTATAACCAGTATTTCTATAATCCTTATCAGAATACCCTTATTCCTGGAGATCACTATCTCATAAGGTATCTACAGTTAAGACCTTTTAGATCTCTATCTATAAAGTCTTATGCTCTTGAAGATAAGACTTAGAGATCACTATCTCTAAAGCCTTGTCATCATTGAAGTTATTGTTATTACTGCAATCAAGTGTTCTTTCTCCATAGTAGGATTAATAATATTTTACTACTCCCACTGCATGGCAGATATCTGGCTTTTGTACACATCTAGCACACACTCAGCTTCTCATAACTGATGCACAAGTGCAAACAGTTCTAGCATTTACTTCCTCAACTCTTTGAGGTGTTATCCCTTTAGATAGGTCAGTACCAAATGTTAAGGTAAGAAAGCCTTTCTTGGAATTTCCAGAAAAATGGAACATGTCCAAGGTGTACTACAAATGTGACTGGCCCAATACTCTCTTTTCTTTGCTTCTGAACACTTTCAGAACTAAGATCCAAGAGGTATCCTTGAAATCATATTTCAAGATATGGAATAGTCAGTCTATAAAACACTTATTATCATCCTTATATCATTCCAAATGATTAGGATATTATCTACATTTAGCATGATGAACACAATGGCACTCCCACTAAGCTTCACAAGGTACATCAAGATTCTATCTGAAATCATAACACTTATGATTTCATCAAATCTGATGTTCCAACTACTAGAAGCTTATTTGAGTCCATAGATGGAGTTTCTTTAGCTTGCACACCTTGCTTTCCTCAATCATGAAGCTCTGGAGCTACTTCATGTGAATATCCTCAGAGAGGTATTCTTAGAGGAATGCAATCCTGACTTACATCTTGAAGATGCAATAGTCAAGTTCTGTAGCTAAGGTTAGCAATATTCTGATGATTTTAAGCATGGTTACCTAAGAACAAGTCTCATTGCAAGCAATGTCTTCTCTTCCGGTTTGTAGCTCATGGATACGAACCGTGCTTTGAAGGTCTCTGCCTTCTCATCAGCTTCCCTCTTTCTCTTGAAGATCCATTTGCACATTAATGGGTTTAACCCTTATAGGTGGATCCTCGAGGGTCCATATACAACATTTATATATGAAGTCTACTTTAGACTTTATTGCTAATATCCATCTTTCCATGTCACGATCCTCAAGAGCTTCATCACATGAAGTTCGATCATTGTCAGACTTGACTGACACATGGAATACATCCTCAAATTCATTTGAAGAGGTATTAATGTTTCATATTTAGTTATCCTTTTAGTTTCTGATTTCAGGAGCCTCATTATCTTCTCAGGATTAAATGAGTTCCTTTACTTCATTTTCTTCTTGATTCTCAAGAGTCTCAATCCTCCAAGAATCACATTCTCAGAGATGAGATCTTTTAAGAATCTCAAGGTCATAAAGTAGGTATCCAATACCATCCTTTATTTTCCTAATGAAGTAGCACTCTCTAGTGCTTAATTCCAACTTACTTGCTTGGGATCTTATTAAGGATATATAGTGTAGTCTCTACTACATACCTGGAAACTAAGGGATAATTATGCTAAAATTAATCATTGATCAAATCATGTCACACATGATCCAATTGTATCTCTCTAAAACTCCATTGAGTTTAGGTTTATCAGGAGGAGTGAGATAGAAATGATATTCATATCTCCATAAGGTATTCTTTTAATTTTATCTAACAGGTGCAAGTTACCTAGGTTAGATCAAATTCATTTCATCTTTCTTAAAACTTTGGTTCTAAACCAAAATTGTGAAATCTCTGAACATTTCAAAGGTTTCTCATGTGAAGAGAAGAAATCTCATATCATACATAATCATCAATAGATATCATATATCCATAATGTTCACTATGATATAGATGATTCACATACATCAATATGTATGAAACTCTGAATACCTTGACATCTTGCACCTTTCCTAAGAGAAGGGTGTATTGGACATTTTACTTTGAATACAATATTCACAAGTATGTAAGATTTGAAATTTTAGACATTCTAAAGTTTCATATCTTACTAGTCTATTGATCAAATCAACAGACAAATGTCCAATGTTTGATGCCAGATCATTATCAAATGATCTTTATCCTCCTATTGATCTTATAAGGTTTGATTTTCAGTATTAGAAATCTTAATGAACCATTCATTAATTTTTCTAATTTTGTGGATTCCACTAGATGTTAGATTACTATTTGAAATATATCCATCATAACTCTTTATGATAGTTCTATCTCAGAATTCATGTTTATTTCCAACATTTAGAAACAAAGAATGAGGGCATTCTAATATCTAGGTCATAGAGACATTCTCTAAGACTAAGGGCTCTCCCACTGAGAATATGAAGTCTATCCATCCAACAGAGATTGCTGCAACAATTACAGCAATATCCATGTAGATGACTACTAAACCTTAAGATCAAATTTCTAATCTTCTAATATATATGCAACCAATTGCAAATGTCATTAGAAGATTGGGATACAATTGTTAGACTTTATCTTATCAAATAAGCAAGTCAATTTCAATGATCAAATGTAGATATAGATTATTATGATGCACTATCGAAGTCCTTCTCTAAGGATTCTAGACAGACTTGATAGTCATACTATCAACACATCAAGTTATTGCAGTATAGGCATTCATCCGACTCTTTGGATGTCATATGAAAGTCATAGAAGTATGATCAACTCTTTGACTATCCTTCTCATCTTGGGTCTGACCCATGCTTACATTGTGCTCCCTTTATCTATAGCAACCAATGCTTAAGACTAAGGATCTCTTACATTAAATTCAAAAGAATTCAATGTAAGAGTATTTCAACATTTATACATGCTTCATTAAATTCATACAATATGAATATTATGAAGCTTCATGAATGACTAGAGTATAGATAGTAGAATGATGATACTCATCATGTCTACATTCATCTAGACTCCTAAAATATTGGTTCAGGTAGGTATTCAAATATTTTGAATACATCATCTCTTTCAAGCCACCATTTTGCATAATGCAGAGAACCATGTCATTCATGATTAAATGTCTAGAGCACATATGTACGCCAAAATATCTTCTTTTATTTTATAAGGATTATTCGACAATTACGATCACCATCGACATGTCACTTCTAAAGTACACTCGATGAAAGATCAAGACCATAGAGACATACAAACCCTAAGGTAATGTCTTATTGTCTTATTTAATTGTCACTCCTCATTATGTTGAGGAAACTTGCACATTGCAACCACATACATTATGTGTACAATTGCAAGTACAATATCTGGATCATGAGTCCAATCCATGATATTTTACTGGTTATTATTGAGTATAACATTGAGTGTGTTTAATGAAGGATTATCTGAAATAATAAATTTGCATAAGGGTATATTATATATATATATGTTTTACTTTGATTTAGGAATTTTTATATCAAAGTTGTCTTGCCTTGTCAACAATGAAAGTTAATTACCTTAATCACTTTCAATGTAAGAGATATTCTTACCATTATATCTCAAGCAAGATCTGGGATCTCCTTTCCTATCTTTGTCACATCCCAATAATATGAGAACATGTGACTCTGATAAAAAGAAGCGAGAACACATTCCGCCTTGCAAGTCCAACTTGAATTTGCCAATTCGGTCTTTAACACCCGGGCCCACCATCCTTAAGATGATGTTGACCCATTGTTAATTGAACCAACCGTCAACAGGCTTAATACTCGCTATACGCAATCCAATATCGCCCCAATAATATGAGGACCCGATATTGGGGTCACTACGTATACGGCCTTACTCTTTCGAGAAGCAAAGAACCCGATCCAATTAAATCATACATAGGATCTGTCACTTTGAACAGGCGTCTCCTATATACAACAACTGGCGACGGAATTCTTTGCCTTAACGGAAGACCATGGATGTCACTTATGTGATCCTCCACCTCATATTCAAATTGTAATTAATTATCGTGAATCATATTCACATAATTAATTCTTCCAAGGGAAATACACATCTATTCATAATAGAGTGTTTTAATAGGATATAATTAATTTAATCACATTAAATTAACTATCAATCATATTATCAATCAACAAACTTTGAATTTTACTTGAATAGTAGGTATAATCTAAAAGTACGTATTATTTCAAATTTTAATAATTAGAAAAATACACTTTGATTTCTCTAGCATTATCCAGTCCCTACCCGCTGTCATGGCCAGTACCGACGAGAGTGGGACGGACCACATACGTTGCAACCCGCTACCCCAGCGATCTCCGACTAGACACCATATCCACCTCAGGAAAGGATAATGTCAGATAGATCATCATGCACTTTGAGATGCTCATCGGTCTTTCAACTGAAATTATACCATATAATATACATCAGAACAACTTTGATTATATTATATGGAGATTTTCTAAACAAATCCCCAATCCTATTCAAGAAAGAGGGTTTTTCATGTAAAAATTGTCCTACAACTATTGTAGGATGACCTAAGGTTTTGTATGTAAACAATGTTTGTTGATGATTTCAAATTAACCAATGATCAAGATCAACTATCTTATCATTATAGTTAATGGGATGTCATTCAAAGAATTGATTATAATCTTTAAATATTTCAGAAATATTTATCAATAATCAATTTTAAAAAATTAACAATTAATTTTCATCATCATATTTGAATGACTTATCACAAGGTCATGATCAAAAGATGTCAATTTCCAGCAGTGACCCCCAATCACTAAAATTAACTTATCTTGATCAATTTAAATCCAAAATTCACAAAATTAGTGCCCTAAGATTGCCAACTTGATTTACAACAGAATCTAAGGATATTTCACGCATTTCGAGTGGCAACAAAACCGTAATTAAGAAATTAATCACGTTTTGTTCTGCAGTTCCCGCAACTGTGAATACATACATATTCAAAAGGCCATATCTTGAGCAAATTAAATCCAAATTTAGTAAACTCAGATGCTATGGTTTCCTTATTCAATGGGAAACAATATTCAATTAAAAATTTCGTGTATAAACAATTTAAACAGTGTCGAAAAAATCAATTAGACAGAGGTGCGAAAATTGAAATGCGATAAAACTTTCGCTACCTTTTCAAACCCAAGTCATCTTTGGTTCACGAATCGTATCTAAAACCCTTTTCGACCTAAGACTCTGATACCACTTGAAGGATATTGAGAATCCTTAAGCACATCGCGGAAGCGTGTCGATCGCATCGTATGCAATCGGGGCGACTAGTCGCACTAGTCGCGAGATGCAGCGGAAATTAAAAAATTTTTAATCAAGTGATGAAACCACATGATCACGAGAACATTTCTCGGATCGTTTCATCAAACCACAAAATATAAAGAATACCTCTTGAAGCGTGGTTGTAATCGTGAGATCCCAAACAAGAGATCCTCATGTCTTAAGTCCGATCCACGAAGAACGCACTTGCAGGCGCGATGATGAGTCATGTTCCTCCCGCAATCCTCAATGAAGATCCAAGCGATGGATCCCCTGATTTCATCATATGAAATCAGTCATCCTCCTTTAGAGCAAGCAGCCCCAAAGAAGAAGGAGATCCCCGAGTCGTCGAAGGCGAAGGCATGACGCTCTCCTCCTCAATATACAAAGTGGACGGCCACTTGAGATTTAGATGGAGAGAGGCTAGACGAGAATGAGAGAGAGAGAGAGTAGTAGTCTTCTACAACTCTTGATAATGTTCCTTGGAAGGCTAGGCTAGCCCTCCTTTTATACTAGTTTTGGATCCAATGGATCTCAATCCATGAGACACATAGATCCAACGGCCATGCTTGATCTATGTTACAATCAATGACTATAATTGTTGTTGGTTAAAACCAAAAACATTTATTTATAATTAAATTAAATATATGTTGCAACATTATCAACATATTTTTAATTTAATATAAATAAATTATTTAAGAGATTAATCAATATAATGAAATGGAGATAATATTGCCTCCTAAAAAAGGGGTGTCACCCATGACTTTTTCATGGGTGACGCCACCTTTAAATTGGTGGCTTTTATCTCCTTTTATTATGTCACATTTTCTCTTAATAATTTATAATAATAATTATCACAAAAATATCCATCAAACTAATTCCAAATTAATTTGTGAATACTTCAATCATGCCATTGATAATTATGTGAATCATATTCACATCCCAAACTAATTTTTAAATTGCATTTTCAATTAATTACTTAATGTGAATCCAATTCACATTAATAATTAACAAATGATATTTACATAGTTTGTCTCTCTCTAATATATTATAAATCATATTTATAATATATATGATTAATATGGATAGTGCTATCCACATTATTCATATCCATGATAATTAAATCACATTTAATCATCTTAGATCTCTTCTCTCATGTGCCCAAATAACATGAATCACATTCACGTTATTCATATATTTGATAATTAAATCACATTTAATTATCTTAGATATCTCTTCTTATAATATGAATCATATTCATATTATTCATGATAACTAAATCATATTTAATTATCCATTTTCCCAATGCTTGGATACAGAATTCATCAAATGAATTATTCTTGAACTCCTTCAAGAATAATGTGTTTTCTCCGCAAATACTTGGAGATAAGGACAGGGCGATTGTATTGTTCCATGTATAGTGACTTGGATATTGAGATCTTATCTCAAATCCAGATCTTACAGACCTCCCACAGATGCTTGATTAAATCAAGACCGCAAATCTAATCTTCTTCTCATTGCATCTGAATCTCTTTCAGACCAATGTCCAACACTTGGACTAAGATCAGATTGCTTCTCTTCTGAGAGGAGTCACTAAAATCCAGACCTGTTTCATCACTCCCTCAGAATGGAAGCGTCATGGATATACAATCGTTTATGATCACATTACCCTCAGGTATTCCCAATACCTGTACATCCTGCATACTGGAAGACCCATGGTCAACCCGAAGATCAAGATCAATTTCATACTGTCTTCTTCAGGGTTTGATTACTAAGTTTCTCATTTGATCTTTGGATTTGGTATCGATCATATACTTTCCAAAAGCATATATCATACCTAGGTCTTGATCATATACTTTCCAAAAGTATATATCAAACCTACAAATTCAGTCAAGCTTCTAAAGCGAGACGACCGTGCACGGAATTTGATTCTTCCCAATATCTCATGAGTGAGCTCATGTCTTCCGGTTCAGTAGTGAACATGTATGATCCCTTTGAGAGATCGTATTACTCATATGCCCTAATATGCACACCAGCGCACCGGTGTATAGCCCTTGGTTAGGCCATCAACCTATCGGTCTGCCAAATGTACATACTCAGACATATAGTAACACATCTATCTCCGGTCAGAGGATGCGTGCCAATGCTGTGACAGCATTCAACATAGGACTTAGGTTATCTCAATCTCGTTAAGTCAACTATTTGACCTAACTAATCTGACACCTCTTAATCTCTATTCCTATGCAGAGGACCTGCATCAAGAGGTCGGTCAGATATCAGCCTATGTGAGAAAGGATTGCCATCTCCTACTCAGGCTGGAGATCATCTCTTAACAATTATTTGACAGTGCTTGATGAGTCGCCAATCTAACTCTTTAGATATTCATCCAAGCACCAGCCTCTATGATTCAATAATTGAATCAACAGTTGTATGATCATTAAGATAGCCATAGTACATAACCCTAGTTGTACAGAGGGACCTATTATGCAAATTATTTATTCTTCATTTCAGATCAGGGAATGATATTTGCAATAACATTTATTGCATAATGGCTCGCCGTGGGCTCAGATATCCAACAGGGGGGAGACCGAACTTTAGATCTAGGAAGATCCGAAGGTGAACAGGAGGTGGAAGAGCTAGAAAATGGTGGTGCGATTGTGCTGGCGTAGTTGAAGGTCGAATTGGATAATCAAAACTCCTCCAATCGTGCAGATCGGAGGTTGAAGATGATGACTTATCTAGGTGATTCGAACGAAATCAAAGCAAAAAAGAAAGAAGAAAACAACAACAAACAACCTAGGTTACATACGGAGAATATATAAGGGGTAGAATCACCTTGATCTACAACTGGTGGCAGAGAGGCAGAGACGTAGTGGAAGACTCCAGCGACGTACTTGGATCACATCCTACTGACACTTACTCACACTCCTGATCATGGGGAATGGTAGCTGTCGCCTACAACTCACTCCAAGAATCGATCTCAAGGAGGAAAATGACCAAAGGAAGGATCAATCGCTCATCGGAGGTGGAGGGAGTTGTATTTATAGGATGAAGTTAGGAGGATTTTGAAATTCGAAATGAGTGCAGATCAAGGAAGATTGAGTGGGTCTAGAAGACTGGCGTGGAAGAGAGTTGAATAGGCTAGAATTATGGAGAAGGATGCATTGATTGTTAGAGAGGATAGCGAGTGGGAAAAACGCGTGAGTGAACGGTGGAACGTGAGATCAGTGGAAATCAGGCGAGGTTGAGCAGTTGACCCGGGTCAACAAAACCGAGTCGTCTAATCCGAAGGCGTGTAGGATAACGCCAAAATATGGATAACGACAAAATAAGGAGAAAAAAGTTAAATAAATCAATATAAAATCGAAATTGACGATTAAAAAATAGTAATATAAATAAAAATGTTCATAATAAAAATTTAAAGTTATTTTTAGTGACTTTTAATTAATTATATAATATATATACAAGGGTTAATATACATACAAGGTGTTAATTGTAGGTATGTATACCTATATATACAAGACTTTGATTTTTAGTTAATGATATATATATTATTTATTTACAATATTTTACAATGGTTTTAATGGTATTTTTATTTGATTTTAAGAATTAATTTATTAGGTCAAATAAATAAGTATAATTATAGTATATACATGGTGATACATATACAATATATACATGATTTTATTTTTATTGATTTTATTTTGTTGATTTTTGATTTTGTGATTTTTATTTGTATTTTATATGAGTTAAATACAATATTTACAGATAGATAAAATACAATATTTACAATTATGCACAAGAAAACAAATAATTAAACAATATACATAGTATATATAGATATAATATATAGTAATACCCCAATTGACCACATTTCACACCTTAAATATGAATTGTATTAATTCACCTCCTTTTTAAATATAATTTAATCTGAAAAACAATGAAAGTGAGTTTGATGAATTTGAAATCTTGTTGGAGAAGATATTGATTTTGCAATTTTGTACTCTGTGGCTTTTAAGGAGTGATGTTATTTACATAGTATATACACATTTTTATTGAAATTATTTAGTTATTTATAAGAGGATTTTATTAGCAAATTTCAATAATAAATAATTGTTATTTACAAAAGATTTGGTTATGAATAAATTAATGAAAAAGTGTTTAATATTGTACAGGTTATGAATATATACAGGTGACAATAGATTTCCTGGATTTTCTGGTAAATAGGCCTTATCTCCCCCTAATTTATTCCTTGTCAATCAGGTCAAGTCTTGACCTTCGCTCGGGGTCCGATTCAGCCTGTACCTATTGCATATATACAGTCTCTTATTTTCTTTATTTTTTCTTTATTTCTTTATTTATTTATTTTTTGTTAAAGTGGTGATAAATATACATTTTTTACACAAAAGTTAGAATTAGTAAAAGAATGACATTAGTGATATTTACAGGTGTTTTATAAGGGATTTTAAGCTAAAATAAATGAATAAAGATGATGAAATTTGGATTCATCATAAGGTTGATTCAAAAGATTTTGAAATGATTTTTATTGATTGTTCCTCATGTTATAAATCTTATTATGTTTTCAACAAGACAACATGGATGTGGAAAAGATAGTTCATGTCCAGTTTTATAGGTCATTAAAATCGATTTGTCCTACAATAATCAATAGGGATAATAAAGATGAACAGCCATTCATTAATGTGTCGGACACAAAAGATTCCAAAAACCATTCACAATCTACCAAGAGATTTGATATTTACGCGTCAACATCTGTCGAAACTTGTTTAACACTTTTATTTCTCAGTGCAAATCAAAATATGTTGATGAAGCTTCCAATGATGAGACTTTTCTTGTAACAATGAAAGAAGAAATTGTTTAGCTTGAAGGAAATTATGTTTGAGACTTTTTTCTAAATTAAAAAACCATTATATTCTTGGAATTCATTAGTTCTGCCGTAGTAAACTTGATGAATCATGCAATATTACATGGAACAAAGCCAGAATACTTGCTCAAGGTTATAACTAAAAGGAAGGTAATGAAACCTATGCACATGTGGTTACTTTTTGTGGCTTTAAGATCTTTTATGGACATTAAGAGTATATTTTTAAATAATTTTATCAAAGTGTAAGTTTATTTTAAACAACCTCTGAGTATCTCATCGTTTGTTTTTACATACCATGTCTTTCCTCTAAAAGCACTTTATGATTTGAGACAAGCATCTTGTTCTTATTATAATCATTTGCAAAGCTTTTTAATAGCTTCTAATTTTAGTTTGGAATGTTTGATCTTACTTTTTCAATAAAAAGTTAAAAAAGATTTATTAGTTGTTAAATATATATTAATGATGGTATGTTTGATGCTATTAGTGAACTCTTTGTCAAGTTTTTTCTAAAGAAATGCAGGACAAATGAGAATGGTGAAAGAATTAATTACTTCTTAGATCTTCAAATCTATCAACTAGAAATTTGAATTTTTATTAATCAACATCGGTATAGTCAATATCTACATAAAAAGCTTGGATTGAATAAATCGAAAGGGAAAAATGCTCTGATGACTATTATAACTCGCCTAGACACAAATGAAGCTATAGTGAGGTATGATCGTTCTCCACTTTCTTTAGTTGTTTATAGACCTAATATCTTATTTGCAACTTACTTTGTGCAAATTTTCAAGTTAACCCTAAAGAATCTCACTTGCTTATTGTAAAAAGATATAAAAGGCTCATGTAATTTTGGTATTTTTTATCCATTCCTTCACTCATCAGTTTCCTTTTTCATCTAAAAAGGGTATTAATTGCAAAATGAAAATACTTATCATAGAACTATCGTTGTGTCTGTACATTTTATATGGAGCTTTGTAATTATGTGTAACCACTTTTTAATATTCAATGTTGGAGCGATGGTCAGCAGAATAAAAAGCTTCTTTGAAATATGACTATCTATTTGTAATTTGGTGTGTATTTTATAAATAATATGAATAACCACTTTTTAATACTTTATTTAATTTTGTTGGAAAAAGAGAATTTGTTGAAAAGGAAAGGCTTTTGTAAGGATTGGAATTTCTGTAAAATGAATAATGGCACTATGACTATAAGTGGAGCTAAGCGCTACACCTAATGGTGGGAGCCACCTCTAGAGTTCAATTATCGTGTTAGCCCAAGGGGCAATGCCGCAAGGGGCGTATGGTTGCAAGGAACCACAGAGGCGAAAGCTAAGTCCTCTACAGTTGTATCTACACTGTCATGTAATCGCCGCAAGGGGCATATGGTTGCAAGGAACCATAGAGGCAAGAGTTATGTCCTCTACAGTTGTAGCTACACTGTCATGTATGGATCGCTAGTGCCAGCGGTAAAGTCAGCAAAGCTAGCAAAGCCGCCTATAAATTAAAAATCGAGACCATTCTAAACACTCAATAAGTTAAGGTATATGTGAAACTATAACAATGTTAAGGCATGTACAAATATTATGTGTTTATGTTCTTAGATAAAATTATATTAATGTTTGAGCCATATGTGCAATTATGTTAATGTCATGAGCATATGAGTAATTATATTAAGGTCAGGGTATATGTGTAAATGTATTGAAAAGTCATGTAAGAAATGGTTTATACAGGTAAATCATAACAAGTTTGCAAACAAATGGTTTATAACGATAAACCACAATATGTATGCAAGGAAATGGTTTATAAATGTAAATCATTTCTAGTTATGAAAGAAATAGTTTATAAAGGTAAACAGTTACAGGTTATGCAAGAAAATGATTTAATTAAAGATAAACCATTACATGTTATGCAAGGAATATTTTAATAAAGAATAAACCATACATATATTGCAAGAATTGGTTTAAGGAATGTAAACCATCAAAGTCATGGGGACTAACATGCAGAGTGATATATATGATTGAAGAATTATGTAATTGCTATGTGTCTTATGATACATGTCCCATACGATGAAGGAGATGTATGTTATATATTCTTGTGCATATTTCATATGTATACCCACATTTATGAAAGAAACCAAGTTATACATGTTAGGGAACGAATTTAGATATGCATGGGAACGATTAGACTCGTAGTGATGTTTTGCCATGGAAACTCAAGTACAAGAGTTAGTTAAACGATTGCTAGAATTCTCATGCATGGATCCTGATGCATACTGGGCATTAGGCTCATGCAAAATTATCTTATTTATTTCAGGTAAAGAACAAGTTTGACCATGCACTCAGGTTCATACGACTGACTCAACAAGACATTAATCGTGGTATGGATAATTACAAGGTTTATGGTGGATATCTGTATGCCTACAGGAACTGATGAGATGCTAGAGTAGTTTTTACAAAAATACCCCAGTTGGAGTTGTAATAATGGAACTCTTATTTTGATTGGACTTTATTGGAATTTGATTCTGTCTCTACTAGTTGATTGCCATGCATGTTTTCGGTAACGGATCGGTCGTGCGATCTTTTATTGCTTGCTTCTGCCAGTCGCCACGATTCGTTCTGTTACATACTTATGATCTTATAATTTACATATCAATTAAATTGCAAATACCAAGTTTCTTTCTAATGAAATGAAATCTTCAAAACATAAAATCTTAGTGAAAATATCGGCAAATTTATTTGTAGTATCTACAAACTCCAAACTCTAAACTAACTTCTCCTTTAATCACATTATATATTGAAAAGTGATGTTTAACATCTATATATTTAGTTTAAGACTGATTTATCATATTACTAGATATATTAATAGTATATGTATATCAGAAAATATTTTAACAGAATAATAAGAAAAATCAAAATCTAAAATAGTCTTTTCCATCCAAAGTACTTGAGTACATGTTAAAGAAACAATAATATACTCACTTTTGTAATATAAAAAAACACTCAAATCTATTTCTTTAATACCCATTAGATTAATGCAAATACTGACAAAGTGACAAATTTTGTTAGTACTCGTAGGGCTTGTTCATTAGGGCACAGGTTTTTCCATGGACTTCTACCCTAAACCTCCATTTCTGCCCCGCGAGGTTCATTAACCATCCATCACTCTCTCTCACATGGGACCCACTAGTAACCCCTCTCTTATCCATCATTTCTTGGCAACCAACGTAATTAGTGTTGTTAAATGCGTATAAATCAAACAAACTAACATTAGAGTAAAAACCCAAATCAATGAGATCACACAAATTCTAAAGTTATACATACACATATATAGATTCTTTCCTTTCCAAAAACAAACTTTTTCATAATTAAGATAGTAACTATCTTATTCATAGTCGATGCCAAAACCTGTTGTCGTTATAAGAACTTAATGCATGATAATATTTGTTATTCTATCAATTGATGATGATGAATGCGCATACTACCTGATCATTTCCCCTCAATTCATCTGCACATTGGTTGGTTGCAATTTCAAGGATACGTATTATCTATGGCTTACCTTAAATAGTTGCGTCCATTTTAGAAATAATATTTAAACAACAGTTTATGTCGATAGTCACAGATTATAGTCATATAAATAACACCCAACTTAGGTATACTACAACCACATGTAGTAAATAATAGATCAGATACACATGCGTAGGATTTACTACTGAACGATACCTTATTCATTCTAAGTAACATGCATATTTTCTATTTTTTAATTGCTTGACAAGGGTCCAAAAGCTAAGGCAAATTCTGGGTCAACTCTAATTCCAGATTTGCAAAGGAAACACAATTAATAATATTATTTCCTAAACAAGGATTCATCGATTATGAATAGATTAAAAAAAGACATCTAATAAGTAATGACCCATGCAAACATGCTATAAACTCGATAGCAAATTTTGTGTATTTAGGGCTTACAATTTCTTATGAAGGGCTCTCTAAGAAAACTACACAAAGTATCTCCTGATGAGAAAATAATACTGACATAATCGTATTAAATACACACACAAATGCTCCAAAAGATCAATTTGATTTCTTACCCGTCGGGGGCACCGATAGATTATTATAGAAAAAATTCTAACCTTTCTTTCTTTTTTTAAACGTTATAACCACTGCAATATAAACACGATTATTAACCAAATCCAAAATCAACATCAGGTATTTCTTAATATTCACAGCATAGATTACTTATTATCGAATATATGCAATAGATTTGACATCTCGTCAACCACCGAAATATCTGTGAAGGGAAGATAAATCAAAATCTCAAGTAATTTTCATATGCATTCGACACATACAACTATAGCTTGTGTCTCGAACGTGATCGTTATCTTAAATTGATACATACCTAATGTCCAATGCTTAACTCTCTCTGCCGCAGTCATCGCGGCTCCTTCCGGTCACGTATCCACACTCTCCTCCTTCTCCGATTCGACATCGTCGTCTCCCACGACAGAGATGAAAAGTTGAGATCTCTTTTACTCTCTCTCTCTCCCTCTCTCTCCCTCTCTCTCTGCACAAGAAATGGAAAAGATGGCGTGACTTCTCATTTTTAAATCCCATAGTATTTTATAACCATGAATGAGAGGTAATAATGTGCTAATAAATTGGAAATTTAATGTGATTATAATTAGTAGAAAAAAGGAAATGTAGTTGTTCCTTTTCAAAAATCACAGCCGTTACAATCTACCACCCTTAAAAAAATTCGTCCTCGAAATTTCTTATTAGTGAGATATAGCAAGATCGTGAATTTCCCTTGCATCACTTTTTTTAGTCGACAATCTTCTTTATAATATCTACTAGCTTTGGTCTCAAATGATCCACATGAATCTAACGATATGATGATATGCAAGATCTTCTATACACTACGTCACAAGGAGTCTTCTTCATACTTAGATGATGACCATTTATTTTTAAGAAAACTCTACCGAACGAAAATATCTATCCGAGATTCTTGCAAAATCATAAGCGCATGCTCCCAACAAAGCTTCAGATATCTTGATGGTCTTAGATGATTGACCTTATGTCTATAGAGGAAAAGGAGTATTAACATAAACTACGCATCCATAACCTCTTAAAGACACTTCCATAGCTAAGATGTGTATCTCGTGTCTTGATCTAACATAATTAATGATAGGACATGTCTAGGATGTGGATCTCATTTATCTACAGTTAAGCCAACTTCTACATCGATTTATCCAAGCAAGTAGGTAAGAAGAAAGCTGATTTGATCAATTAGTCTAAAATAACATGTTTGGTATTATAAGGATGTATCACCGTCCTGGGTAAATCAGTTCAAAATCCATATGATATGCTTCAATTCCAATCTACTATCATATTACGATTATGGAAATAATCTCTACAATCTCTATCATAATCATTGGCCACCATTATATCATTAGATATCTTTAGATATTTTTGTCATGTATGGATGAATAGTTTACATCAAACTTTGAGACTCGTAGATGTCTCCTACCTTAACTTGTTGTCAAAAGAATCCAAAATCTTTAACAATGTAACAGATCATCATCATAATTGATTCCATTAATAAAATCATATTATTCCTTCTTCGGTATTTCAATCATTTTTAAAAGATCAACATCTTTGTTGCTACCTTGATCCTTCATATTTACTAAAAATATCTTGTTGTAATGATAATCTCTCCAATTACTTAGGGAAAATATTATCATTACTAACTCCAAATCACGAGTATGATATTCCAAGTAAAAAAATTAGAAAGTTGCTCTCTTGTGACCATAGTTGGCATGATGTATAATTAATACCTTTCATAAAGCATGCCCTACTTTCTTTGTCAGATGTATCAATGTGAGCTACAAGTCTCTATTGCATAATAGTAAGCTTCAGGTTTGGGTCATGGTCAACTTTAATACCATCCACAAATGTGATATGACTACGAAGAAGATTTTGTCCAACAAGAATTTACAATTAGAGAGCATTGCATAAACCTGATGTTGGAGTAGGGTCTTGAATACAATATTGAGATGTACTTGGTGGTACTCCATATCTCAAGAGTATATAGCATTATCATCCATAATTATGATCACAAAGTCATCAAGGTTTTCTGAAAATACCCGATTCATAAACTCCACAAAAAGCTACAAGAGTCCTTATGAGATCAAAAGACATGATGAAAACTTCACAATGGTATAATCTTATTCTGAAAGGTATTTTCTATGTCCTCCTCTTTTATTCAAGGTTATTAGTAACTCATATGTTGATTGATTTTAGAAAATATCTTTTCGATAATCAAAATGAATAAATCATCAATCCAAACGGTAGATATTAATCCCTCAAGGTTACAATATCCACATCTTATTAACTAATGTACAGATATGTGATTTACCTTCTTTTTCACAAAGAGAATAGTGTTTATTGTGGAGGAACATTAAGTCACTAAAGAAAACTCCCTTATCTTGTTCTCACTGTAACTAATTCTCTATCTCCTTAACTTCAACATGTGTCCTTTGATCATGAGTTCTCAAAATCAATCTAGTTTATAAGATAACATTGATGGAGAGTCCACTTGTCTATAATAAGATCATCCTAACTACCATCTAGAAAATCATGCAAAAAATCGACAAAAACCAACTTTCATGATGCAGTCGAGATGACTATGCACTAAGTACAAATTAGGTATGTTGTGTAATACCTAGCCAATAGTTCGTTTGTTTCTCATTTGCATATATCTTATTCTCATTCTTCTATACTCCATGACTTTATTGCACTCTTCAATAATCTCATAGCAACATCAAAGATATAAGAGTCCTGATCTTTTATAATCATCAAGATTCTCAAGGGTACGATAGTTCAAAAAAGTCACATCATTTAATTGAATAAATCTTAGGAAGGTAGATCATCTTGCATTCACTCAGTCACTCATTAGCTATATCTTTCAGATAATATGTCTCAAAATTATTTATCCTTCTCAAGATAGTTTGTAGCTTCAAAAGGCATATCCATCTTCTATATTCAATGCTCAATTTCCTCAATATTATTTTTTTTCTTTTTAATATGAGTGGATTGTTGAGAATAAAGGTCTTCTGTATAATCCACCAAAGCTCTTGCATGATACTTTCCCTATTGGCTCATAATTATCATCAACTATAGTATTTATTGGTGTGAGTCCTTAACAATTTCATTATTCGATGATGACTTGTGGTCTCTGATCATCTTAACTTCATAATGATGGGCCATCTGATTTAGAAAATCAAATGATCAACTAGTTGCATGTAATACCAATGTTTGAGTCTATTCATCTCATTCTTAGGTCACTATCTATTGTGGATATCCTACACCAAGAGGAAAACCTGGTTCTTATACCATTTGTAACAGAACGAATTGTGGCGATTGGCAGAAGCAAGCAATAAAAGATCGCACGACCGATCCGTTACCGAAAACATGCACGGCAATCAACTAGTAGAGATAGAATCAAATTCCAATAAAGTCCAATCAAAATAAGAGTTCCATTATTACAACTCCAATTGAGGTATTTTTGCAAAAACTACTCTACGAATCAAAGTAGCATCTCAACAGTTCCTGTAGGCATACAGAAATTCACCATAAACCTTGTAATTATCCATACCACGATTAATGTCTTGTTGAGTCAGTCGCACGAACCTGAGTGATGATTAAACTTGTTCTTCACCTGAAATAAATAAGATAATTTTGCATGAGCCTAATGCTCAGTATGCATCGGGGTCTATGCATGAGAATTCTAGCGATCTTTTAACTAACTCTTGTACTTGAGTTTCCATGGCAAAACATCATTACAAGTCTAATCGTTCCCATGCATGTATAAATTCGTTCCCTAACATGTATAACTTGGTTTCTTTCATAAATGTGGGTATACATATGAAATATGCACAAGAATATATAACATACATCTCCTTCATCGTATGGGACATATATCATAAGACACATAGAAATTACATAATTCTTCAATCATATATATCACTCTGCATGTTAGTCCCCATGACTTTTATAGTTTACATTCCTTAAACCAATTCTTGCAATATATGTATGGTTTATTCTTTATTAAAACATTCCTTGCAAAACATGTAATGGTTTATCTTTAATTAAACCATTTTCTTGTATAACTTGTAACTGTTTACCTTTATAAACCTTTTCTTTCATAACTAGCAAGATTTTCTTTTATAAACCATTTCCTTGTATACTTGTAATGGTTTACTATTATAAACCATTTGTTTGCATACTTGTTATGATTTACCTGTATAAATCGTTTCTTACATGACTTTTCAATACATTTACACATATACCCTGACCTTAATATAATTACTCATATGCTCATGAGATTAACATAATTGCACATATGGCACAAACATTAACATAATTTCATCTAAGAACTTAAACACATAATATTTGTAAATGCCTTAACATTGTTATAGTTTCACATATACCTTAAGTTATTGAGTGTTTAGAATGGTCTCGATTTTTAATTTATAGGCGGCTTTGCTGGCTTTGCTGACTTTACCGCTGGCACTAGCGGTCCATACATGACAGTGTAGCTACAACTGTAGAGGACTTAGCTTTTGCCTATATGGTTTCTTGCAACCATACGCCCCTTGCAGCGATTACATGACAGTATAGATACAACTGTAGAGGACTTAGCTTTCGCCTCTGTGGTTCCTTGCAACCATATGCCCCTTGCGGTGTTGCCCCTTGGGCTAACACGATAATTGGACTCTAGAGTGGCTCCTGATGAATACCCATTCATCACTCTTTATTCTTATATTTTAGCTACAAAAACCTTTGCAAATGCATGTAGATATATGTAAATACAAATAATTACCAAAAGCATGCATTGTGTAAAAACCTATAATTAGCATGTTTTTGTGCAAAATAAAAGAATAAAGATTAAAAAGAAAAAGAGGGAAATATTTAGAATAAATATTGAGCAACCTAACCCAAGGGAGGGCTCAGCATGGGCCTGACCGCATAAAAGCCAAAGTAGAGTGAGATAGGGGCTCATGTGTAAATATTTATGTAAATATTATAAAAATATTTTCCTCACCAAAAATATGCTTGTAGATACTAGTATATATTTATAAATATAAAATCAAAAGAAAAAGTTAAAAATCAAAAAGATCAAAAATACACCTTTCATCATGTACATAAACCACATCTATGTATTTATTTAACCTTGTAAATAAATAAAATTATTTTCCAAACTTTTTGTAAATAGTCTCTATTATATAGTGTAAATAAATAAAATAAAAACAATTAAAACAAAAACAAAATAAAAATAGCAGAAATTAAAAATACAAAAACACATTGTACAAATACCATGTATATAGATGTATATATATATTTATTTTACCTATGTACATAAATAATCAAAATGAAATAAAAATACCTTTTTATTCCTTATTTTATACTATAAATAAATAAAATATAAAATAGGAGTAAAATTTCATAAAAATAATAATTAAAAATCAAAAAAATCAAAAACCCTAATAGTGTACATATACCTATATAGTACATACTATGTATATAGCTTATTTTTATTTCCAAAAATTAATTAAAAATCACTAAAAAATAGAAAAAAAAATAAAATAAAAATTTTTTGTGTTTTGAGTTTTTGCAAATTCGGCCCCTAGCTACCCTTAATTTGCATTTCAAGATCCAGCCACGTGGCCGAATTCCATTGGGTCCTGGGGATGTTGACCGCCCGGTCAACTACCCCCCCCCCCAGGACCACCTTCTGCGGATACAAGCGCCCGACACTATTTCTCGCAATTATACCCGCTTGATCCGACACCCATTTCCCTAAATCCCGGGTCCGAATCGTTAATCGTTCATCTGACATCCTCGTCGGAGCCGCTCCCTCGGGATCCGCGTGCTCCTGAGCTTTCCCGGACCCATCTTTCTCGGACCCCTAGCCGTATAAAGTCGCAGCTCCGCTACCCTCTCTCTCTCCATCTTTGGCCATTTTGCTTCGTTCTCCAGTGAGCTCCAGAGAGTGCGTGAGGTGACAGCTCGCGTTTGAGCCTGTCGAAGCGAGGAGAGGAAGCTTCGCCATCGATCCGGCGATGTAGCCGCCGTAGCTCCGCCACCAGCGTGAGCTCCGAGCCTCGGACCGAGACGATCCTCGAGGCGATGATCGGGAGCTTCCCCAGCTCCTCCCCAGTCTCTCCGACCACCAAGGTAACCCCTTAGCCTTCTCGTTTCCCTTAATTTCAGTTTACGCCCAAATCGCTCCGCCGCCGCGCTTCTTTGATTCCGACCACTCCGTCACACATTTCGATCATTGGAATCGTCCATTACGTCTGCCTCCTTCCGACACACATTCTTCACCCACTCACTCAACCCAGCTCGCACAGGAGCTGGGAACCGAGCTCCTTCATCCACCACCTTCGCCGGAGCTCGCCGCTTCGACCCATCGTTCACCCCCACTTCGCCTAACCGGGTCGAGGCAGTTTGCCCTCGACCCGCGAGTCTCCTGAGCTGCTTTGCAGGTGATACCGAGCCCATCTGAGGGCTTGGTCATTCAGGCCAGGAAGTCAAGCTCCGCCGACCTCGCCCGAGCTCTCCGGAGCTCGGCGCGATCATCGGAGCATCGTAACAGACGCAGGAGCTCTCCAGCTTTCTTCTCCGACCATCAGAGTGCTCCAAGGAGGAGCCCAGCGCACGCACGAGCCCGGCGAGTCTCGCCGGGGACCTGTTCTTCGAGGACCCTCCTCTGCCGTCGTCCCCCTCCGCTCCAGACTTCATCCGGGCCGTCCATCCCTGGAGCCACCAGCACCGCTCGATCTGAGGAGAGGCGATCCGGAGCGCCCACCGTCAGCAGCCGTCCGATCTCCACGTGGCGCGCATCCAGCCATCCGCGTAATAAAGGGTAATTTTCCCTTAGGCCCTGTCTTTGTTTTTATTTCGTTTTAGTCCTGTAAATATTAAAGTCAGTTGTTTAGTTTTAGGGTAATTTACATAGTGGACCCTGTACTTTCTGTTATTTGCATTTATACCCCTGCCAGTTGTGGACACGTGCATCGACACGTGATATTTTGGGTTATTTGTAGTAGATACCCCTGTAGTTCTGGATGTTATTGAATGAACAAAAACTTCTCCTTATTTGCATTTATACCCCTGTGCGTGATTTATTTCCACATGTGTGTTATATTTTGGGTAATTTGCAAGTAAGCCCCCTGGACTTTTGGTACCTGTTACCAATAAGTCCTCGGGACTTATTTTTCTTACATTTGGGTCCCTGAGTGCCCCAGGCACGCGCGTGGCGCGTGTTTTGCTGGGTATTTTGCACCAGGCCCCCCAGAACTTTGGGTATTTGCACTTTGGTCCCTGTGCACAGTACCCTCCCTTTATTTTTGAATAAAAAAACCAAAACACCTCCAAATCCAACGAAAATTTGAAACATGGCTCCTGCCATGGTGTATGATTTTTGTGGATTTTTGAGGACATTTTTGATTTCGTTTGATATTTTTAAAAAATCAAAAACCATTATTTTTAATACTGTCTAACTTGAAAAATCACAAAAAATATTAAAACTCATTTAAAAATTCTATAAAAATTAGCTACTGTCTATTTTGCTTAGTTTGATTTTCTAGCCAATTTTGGCTATTTGTCATTACTAAAAATCACTAAAAACTTAAAAACACTCAAAAACCCATAAAAATTCTAGTAAATAAATTAATAATCCAAAAATAATAAAATTGGTACCTAAATTTTCCTTGTTGTATCATCTTTACAGGAAAATTACCTCCAGGCCATTTTAAGGCCCTTAGATATTTTATCTAGGGCTTTTTGGCTTGGTTGGAAGGTACCCTTTATTTTAGGCATTGTTTGATTTTTAGAAAATAAAATAAACATCAGAAAATTCTCAAAAATTCACCAAAAACACTAAAAAATATAAACTACATTAAAATATTTTTGTTTGAATTTTTAGTTGAATTTTTGTGCATTTAATAATTTGTTGAAGTGTGTGCCTTCTTTGTTTTTCTTATTCTCTTAATCACTTAAAAATCCAAAAAAAATATAAAACAAATTAAAAACCACTAAAAATATTTTGTTCTTTTATTTTCTTTCTTTTTACTACTTCGTAGGCCTCTCGGCCAACCCGTGCTCCTTGAGTTCGACCCTGGGTGCTATACCAGGTTAATCCTATAGCAGGACCGCTATTTGTGTTTTGATCGATTTTATTTTCATTAGTGGTTCATTTTTCTTGTTGACCCGAGTCCGATTGATTGAGGTCGCAACGACCGTTTGATACCTTTACCTTAGTCATTTGGACGGTCATCAGCTCCCACCATTAGGTGTAGCGCTTAGCTCTGCTTATCGTCATAGTACCATTATTCATTTTACAGAAATTCCAATCCTCACAATAGCCTTTCCTTTTCCATGCAATAGTTATACATACACATATACAGATTCTTTCCTTTCCAAAAACAAACTTTTTCATAATGAAGATAGTAACTATCTTATTCATAGTCGATGCCAAAACCTGTTGTCGTTATAAGAACTTAATGCATTATAATATTGTTATTCTATCAATTGATGACGATGAATGCGCATACTACCTGATCATTTCCCCTCAATTCATCTGCCCATTGGTTGGTTGCAATTTCAAGAATACGTGTTATCTATGTCTTACCTTAAACAGTTGCGTCCATTTTAGAAATATATTTAAACAACAGTTTACGTCGATAGCCACAGATTATAGTCATATAAATAACACCCAACTTAGGTATACTATAACCACATGTAGTAAATAACAGATCATATACACATACATAGGATTTACTACTGAACGGTACCTTATTCATTCTAAGTAACATGCATATTTTCTATTTTTTAATTGCTTGACAAGGGTCCAAAAGCTAAGGCAAATTCTGGGTCAACTCTAATTCCAGATTTGCAAAGGAAACACAATTAATAATATTATTTCCTAAACAAGGATTCGTCGATTATGAATAGATTAAAAAAAGACATCTAATCAGTAATGACCCATGCAAACATGCTATAAACTCGATAGCAAATTTTGTGTATTTAGGGCTTACAATTTCTTATGAAGGGCTCTCTAAGAAAACTGCACAAAGTATCTCCTGATGAGAAAATAATACTGACATAATCATAGTAAATACACACACAAATGCTCTAAAAGATCAATTTGGTTTCTTACCTGTCGGGGGCACCGATAGATTATTATAGCAAAAAATCTAACCTTTCTTTCTTTTTTATACGTTAGAACCACTGCAATATAAACACGATTATTAATTAAATCCAATATCAACATCAGGCACTTCTTAATATTCATAGCATAGATTACTTATTATCAAATATATGCAATAGATTTGACATCTCGTCAACCATCGAAATATCTGTGAAGGGAAGATAAATCAAAATCTCAAGTAACTTTCATATGGATTCGACACATACAACTATAGCTTGTGTCTCGAACGTGATCGTTATCCTAAACCGATACATACCTAATGTCCAATGCTTAACTCTCTCTGCCGCAGTCATCGCGGCTCCTTCCGGTCACGTATCCGCACTCTCCTCCTTCTCCGATTCGACATCGTCGTCTCCCACGACAGAGATGAAGAGTTGAGATCTCTTTTCCTCTCTCTCCCTCCCTCTCTCTCTCTTTACACAAGAAATGGAAAAGATAGTGTGACTTCTTATTTCCAAATCCCATAGTATTTTATAACCATGAATGAGAGGTAATAATGTGCTAATAAATTGGAAATTTAATGTGCTGATAATTAGTAGAAAAAAAGAAAATGCAGTTGTTCTTTTTTAAAAATCACAGCCGTTACAAAGTAAGCCAACGAATGCCTCAAACAAAACAAAGTTCAAGATTCATGACCTCAAAGGAATGATGAACACGGTCTGGCCTTACAGGTGTCTAGAAAGGAGAATTCAATAGTTTCCTCCATCTGACCCAATCGTTTTAATTAAGAAATAGATAATTTAGAGAGTAGTCTATGAAAATGTTTAAAAGTGGTGTTTGTATTGATATATGAGTGCGATTTTAAGATTGTGGTTTATAAGTTAAGTGGCCTAGCGGACTTGGCTCAACAAAGCCAACCCAGCCTCTTCTTATATCCCATTTATACCCATTCATTCCTCTTCTTTAACACAAAAAGAAGAGAACCTCTTTAAGGAAGAACAAATCTCAATCCCTCTCCAGCTCGTGTATTTTTCATCCAGATTCGTTCCTCGACTTCTCTGGATTGTCCGTAACTATTCCTTAAAATTGTTTTTCAAGTTTGAGATTAAAATTTTTATTATATTTGAAGACTTATTTTATAATGTTTTAATGCATTTTATTTATTATAATTCCTCTTTGTGATTCACTTATGATTTTGTTTGGATGAAGTGTTCCTAATACCATCCTAAATTCATCCTCAAACCCATTATGCCTTGTGATTCGAAATTGATTATTCTCAAAATAAAAAAAATTGTTTCCAGGTTCGTCGTGTCCCTATACACTCTCACGTATACTGTATATCAGTGAGCAAAACGTAGTCTGCTTTGTTTTTTGTTTGTCATCGTATAGTCGTGTTTCATCGTGGCTCTTCCTGTGGTTCTACATCCTGACCCGATGATCTCAACTATCCAATGAGGATATAAAGAAGCGATATGAAAACTTCTCCACGTAGTGTAGTTTGCATTGGACCGGATCCCAATGTTCGAAGAGTATATTATGTACTTTTGCGATATATTCACAATCTAAGGACAATGAGTTTCCCAGTTCTCATTTGTATCATGTCAGATATAATAAAGATGCCACATCAATCTTTTATTCAAATCTTCGTGAACATGATGACGGTGATGACATGTTGATGACCAGTAACTAGCATCATTTTAATATTGCCAACATTGTTAGTCTTCCCGGCACTGATCTGGTTATACTCTTTATACTCTAAAAAACAAGTTTTGTAACAATGCGACTGATATCTATCTTGAGTTGCTTAACCAAACTCCAAACAACCATCATGATCGCTACACTACAAGTTTGTCAATAACTCCGCCAAGATGATAGTTCACATCATTTGTGGGAGCTTTTTCGCCCGCGAAGATGGTTTTGGTAGGATATCCTATAGCATAAATATTCTTATTTTTGCAATATTGGAAAGAATCAAGGTAAATTAGACCGACCTCATTTCCATCGATGTAACACAGGTACGGACGCACGTTCAGCTTATGGGGGACACATGCCCCCCACCTCCCCCCCCCTCCCACCTCCAAACTTCTCAACTTCCTTATATTGTCCATCTAAAAATAATAAACTGCACCAAGAAATTGTTACCCCCCTTGGAAACTCCCCAACGATCCACCTGTCTCCATGGAAATTGAAAAGAGTGCGCCCATTCCTCACGTATCATCCGAAAATCCTGGCATTTATTATTGATTGAGAAAAGCCTCTCACGTCTTTTTTTGTTATTTGTAAATCGTGGCCTTTGGTGTGCCCGCTCGAGTGCTGGGCAGGAGACAAAACGAGTACCTTCAGCTCCCTCACGGCCTCATCGGCCCTTGACCGTCGCTATCTCTCCAGCCTCGAACATACCTGACATTCAAGACCAACGACGATACATACATCAGGAAAAAAATTCGATTTTTTCCATACTATACATCTATTTTTCTGCGTCTCCACCGCCCCTCTCTGAATCTGCTTGAAAATACTCGTAAAAATGCCAACAACTTTTATTGATTGAAACTGACGCCCAAAACTAGAGATTTACAGAAAAATGTTGCAGCAAATGGCATACATTACGGAAAACAGTTAACAGATATGAGAACTATCGTTTAATCTTAATGAGGAAATCTGAAATCTAACCGAGAAAATTATTTAGTTTACAAAAAAAATATTAAAAATTAGATATAATTAAAAAATTATGCGATAACAATAATTGCTAATAAAAAATCCCTCTGTTCAAACTTTCGTGAGTACTTAACATTGGTATTTAACAGGTATCCAGAGTTTGTCGAGTCCCTATTGCCACTGCCAAGGATGACCTCTACTACAACCACATGGTGCCTCCAGGTGGCAACAACTAGGAGCAGTAGAGCACATCCCCGCATTCTCTGCTCCCTCGTAAGTCGTCGACTTGCCTATCTTTCGGTCTAGACTCCAGGAACCAAGCAAGGTACCAAACCTGGTTATATGGGTCATTTTGTTTCCGATTTAAATGATAACTAAGAATAGACATATCAAATTAAATTTTTTTGATTCAAATACCTGCTTACATGGAACATTTTCCAATTAATATATCTGCTTACATGATAATTGTATAATTATAATATATGCATCGATGCAGTTCTCTTGTTAGTAGAAGCAAGATGTCAACAAGAAAGCACATAGTGACACGATTCAAATACCACTCAAAGTCTCTAACTCCAACGTAGGTAAATGCTTATCTAAAATGAACATCATTTTACATGAATTATGTAATCAGTTGTAAATCACTTTACCAATCGATATTTTAATGTTATCTTTTGGATGCTTTATAATATTTTATTTGTCCATGATTTTTGTAACATTTTTATAGCATATATGGATATTTTCTATAAATTGAAAGAACAATTTTAAAATCATAATTTAAAAAAAGAAGATGCTTATTTCCCAAGTATCAACCATCTTATCTCGTCAATACAATAAACTTTAACATCTATTTTATGGAATCTTTTATATATACACGTAGGTGTATTTATAATGATATAAACATATATATTTTATATTACATGTAGGAATGGACAAATTTGTCATAAGAAAGTCTTCATTTGCCTCATCTCAAATTCCTATAGTTGATCCAGATTCCTCAAATGAAACAATGTGGGATCATTAAATAAAAATATGGTGGGAAAATCAAGTGCAAAGCGATGTCGTGTTGAACTGAACGTCTCTGAGTTTCCTTCTGACCCTGGATTACGAATGCCGATCTCAACTTATCATCCCAATATTCAAGATGATATCCCAACTGGTTGGAATATAGCATGGCAAAAGATGCAGTCTTTTGCTGATATTGTTATTTATTCAAGATAAATTTTATGGGTCAGGCGGTAGTGATACATTTATTTCCAAATGAAGGAATAATTGGAAAGATAAAAGTGAGTCCGATAAACATGTTGGAGGTCTTAATAGTGCTCATAATTTAGCTCGAGAAAAATGCGAGAATCTAATGAAGCAGGCTCAACATATTGAAACAACATTGAATATGCATGATGACCACACTAAAAGAGAGTATCGAGCACGTTTTTTGCAACTGTCAATGTATACGAGTCTTACTTTCTCAAGGATTGGCTTTTAGAGGACATGATGAATCTGATGAGTCTTCTAATAAAGGTAATTTCTTGACAATACTTAAAGCTTTTTCCAATATTAACCTTGACGTGAATAAATTTGTACTTGAAAATGTTCAAAAAATAATAAGTTCATTTCTCCTAAGATACAACTAGATGTGACAAGAGCTTCTGCTATCGAAATAAGGAATGCTATTCTTAAAGAACTTGGAGATTCTTTTACTTTGTTGCTTGACGAATCTCGAGATGTATCAAACAAAGAGCAAATGACCATTGTCTTAAGATTTATAGATTCTAATGACCAATTATTTGAGAGATTTCTTGAAGTGGTACATGTTCATGAAACTAGTGTTGTGGCAGGATGAATATCAGATTCATCACTCTAAATCTCATTAATTAAAGCTCAAATCCTTCAAAATCATTGGCATTTCTTCATTTATTTTGCATAATTAGCATTCATGCATGTTTTAATAAGAATTGCATTTTATCACTCATTTCTGCATAAAATAAGAAGCAAAAAATCCCAGTCAAAATTCACCTGTAAATATCCTAACTTTCATGATTTTTAACTAATTCATGCTAATCCGAATGACCCAAAATCACCTCCACTGTGTATATATCACTAACAAGAAAAAATGAAAAATACAAAAAAAAACACTAACCCAAATAAGTGGACCAAAAATCTAAACCCTAGTTCTAGGATTCCCCGACTAAGACCCTCATATCTTCCCCATCCAGTATCTGTTTTGATCATATACATTCAATTACCTTCAAAACAAGACCAAGTTCAAGTGACTCGGAGCTCGTATGTGAAAGTTCGGTTTTGGGCCCCTTTTGTACATTTTGTATTTTAGTGGGTTTTGATCTATTATTTTATGTACATAATTGACCTATTTTATTTTATTTCTTTTTCATTTGTCTTCTTTGATGAAAGTTTTATTAAAATGCGCAAAAATCTAAATACAAACTAACTTGAAATCAAAAAAATAAATTGAGTCAGAGTCTTTACTAATTGTCTATACAAAAGTTGTTTTTTATCTTTTATTTTATTTCTTCTTTTTCTTAATTAATAAAAATCCAAAAAATAATTTATGTGTAAATATTTATCTTTGATTTTACCATATTCTTTCATGATTTTTACCTGATTTAAAAAAAAGAAAAAAAATATAGAACATAAAAATCTAGGTATTCTATGTACATGGGATACCCTAAAAATATCACTTTATGCAATTGATCGATTTTGGTTTTGGTGTCTTCATAAAAGTTATAGATCTCATTGAGACGAGCAATTTTTGTAAGAAATTTTTTCGATCTGAGGTCGTTTGCTATTTCTTTTCTATTTTTCTTTGTATTTATTTTTTCGAATTTTGTAGGACTGACACGTGGCCGCTCCAGGAGCCGCCACGTGTCATCCAATTTTTGAGTTTTTATTTATTCGTTTAAAAAATAATTAAAACCACTATACGTGTGTGCTCATCGCAGCCCCTTCTTACTTCCGCCACGTGGTGCGTTCACGGTCGTCCGATCTCGTCCAATCGGACGGCCCTTGGTCACCATCTAGCTCCAACCACTTTCACTATTGAGAGACACCCTCCACCGCTCCACTATCTTCGCCGCCACAGATATCCTTCCTCCACGCATCCCCCAAATTTTGCTGATCACCCAATCAGTTCGCCGCCATTGCCGTCTTTGAGATCTCCCCCTCGAATCTCGGCCGAGCCCTCCATCAATCTCCAATCAGATCGTCGTTCCCCTGCGAATCCCTCACCGATCAACCTCCTTCTCCAGATGCACCTCGACCGTATAAAACTCTTGCCGCTGCTACCCTCAAGACTCATCTGCCAATTGCACCAAGGAGCTCCTTCGTGACGGTGACAGCACCGCGTCGTCTCCCCAGCGAGATCCGAGCAATCAAAGGCTCGTCGCATCGCTGCCCCGTCGACCTGCTTTTCTCCGGTGTCCAACCCCGTCGAGCCTACTTCCATCGTCGACAACCTTCATCTCCGACTTCATCCTTCAATGACTACAGTAGCTACCATCTTCTCAGACAACTTCATCACCACTCCTCTGACAGCTCCACCGGCCAACGTCTTCAACCTCCAGGAGCCGCCTGCTCCGACAGCTCTGTCCTCTACAGTCGTGCTCAATGATGAATACCCATTCATCACTCTTTATTCTTATATTTTAGCTACAAAAACCTTTGCAAATGCATGTAGATATGTGTAAATAGAAATAATTACCAAAAGCATTCATTGTGTAAAAACCTATAATTAGCATGTTTTTGTGCAAAAATAAAAGAATAAATATTAAAAAGAAAAAGAGGGAAATATTTAGAATAAATATTGAGCAACCTAACCCAAGGGAGGGCTCAGCATGGGCCTGACCGCATAAAAGCCAAAGTAGAGGGAGATAGGGGCTCATGTGTGTACATATTTATGTAAATAAAATAAAGGTATTTTCCTCACCAAAAATAGGCTTGTAAATACGTCTATATTTATAAGTATAAAAACAAGATAAAAAGAGAAAAATCAAAAAGAACAAAAACACCACTTTCATCATGTACATAGACTCATCTACATATTTATTTAGCCTTATAAATAAATAAAATTAATTTTTATAATTTTTTGTAAATATCCTATATTATATAGTGTAAATAAATAAAATAAAAACATTCAAAACAAAAAAATCAAATAAAAATAGCAAAATAAAAAACACAAAAATATATTATACATATACCATGTATATAAGTGTATATATGTATTTATTTTACCTATGTATATAAATAATAAAAATAAAATAAAAATATCTTTTTATTCCTTATTTTATAATGAAAATAAATAAAATATAAAATAGGAATAAAATTGTATAAAAATAATAATTAAAAATCAAAAATTAAAAATCGTAATAGTGTACATATACCTATATAGTACATATAGTGTACATACCTTATTTTTATTTCGAAAAAATTATTAAAAATCACTAAAAAATAGAAAAAAAATAAAATAAAAATATTTTCTGTTTTAATTATTAAAACCACTAAAATTGAAAAACACCTAAAAACTTATAAAAATTCTAATAATTAAACCAAAAATCCAAAAATAATAAAATATGTGCCTAAATTTTCCTTGATTTATTCTCTTTACAGGAAAATTACCTCCCAGCTAATTTAGGGCTTTTAGATATTTTATCTAAGCCTTTTTAGCTCGGCTGGACAGTACCTTTGATTTCAGCTACTTTTTGATTTTTAGAAAATTCCCTAAATATTAGAAAATTCTCAAAAATTCACCAAAAACACTAAAAATCATAAAACACATAAAAACATTTTTGTTAGCATTTTTGACTGATTTTTAGTGCATTTAATAATTTGTTGAAGTGTGAGTTTGTTTGTTTTTCTTATTTTCTTTATACATTAAAAATTCAAAAAAATATAAAACAATTAAAAAACCACTAAAAATATTTTGTTCTTTTATTTTATTCCTTTTTACTACTTTGTAGGCCGAGAGGCCAACCCGTGCTCCTTGAGTTCGACCCTGGTCACTATACCAGGTTAATCCAATAGCGAGATCGCTTTCGCGTTTTTGATCGATTTTGTCTATTATTAGTGGTCTGATTTTTTTTCTTGATTGGCACATCTGAGAGATTGAGGTCGCAACGACCATTTTTGCACCTGATTACCTTAGTCTCTAGGACTTTCGTGCCATCACTCAACCAGAAGGGGAAATCGCCACCACGCTCCCGCCGTCACCACTTTCACCGGCCAAGCTTCCTCGCCGACCCTCCGCCTTCCGCCCTCCACCCCCCCCCCCCCCACTGCAGTCCACCAGCACAGCCACCTCGCCGTCGGGCTCCAAACACAATACCCCCCACGCACGTGTGAGGCACGTGCGCCCGGGGGGAACAACGTCAGCCTCCAGGGGTTATGTGATGTGCACGTGACCCGCGTGGGCAATTTGCATAAACCGCCCTCGGACTTCCAAGATTTACAAGCTGATCCATAGGTCGCGTGCATAGCACGCGACCTACTGGGTTAATCACAGAAGCCACCAGAGGATTATCTTATTTGCGCCCCAATCCACGCTGACCAGGTCACGTGCTTGTCATGTGGCCTGCTGGGAAGTTTACATACATACCCCCCATAGTTTTGGTAATCATCTATTAATCCTTTTGCATTTTATTTTTTATATTTATATATTGCAGAAATACCCATGTATTACCCCTTTGTTTTGGATAGCTACATTGCATATTTTTATTATCCAAAAATAGCATTTTGTTCCTCATTTAGTTCTCTACATCTTGATATATTATGGACATTTTGTGATCAATGGTTAATTAATAATTAATTATTTTGTAGAAAATTGCATACTCTACCCATTTTGTGCTCTGATTTTTATAATTAATTAATCGTTGCTCTAAAAATTCCCAAAAAATATGGATTATTGAATTAATTGTGTTTAACCTTGTGCCCAAAAAGAATCGCATTTGCATGCATAATTTGATCTGTAAAAATCATTTTACATAATTCAATATTTGCTTTTTAATAGGTATTAAATCTCACATTTTTGAGGTTTAGGGTTTTTCTGAGATCAATTACCTAGTGATAGATCTTAGATAATTTTATCCCTTGAAAATATTTAGGTTTAATATTTATTATAATTAAATATTGAAATTCACTTTATTTGCATTTAAAAATTCATAAAAAAATTCATCTTGCATCCAAAAATTCCAAAAACATTACAGTGCATTCATTTCATCATAATCTTGGCCAACTTTTATATTTTTCGGACATCATTTGATTGATATTTACATTTTAGTCCTTAAAATAGGCCGAAATTGCATTTTGCATCTTTAATTGTATAAAAAATTACAAAAAAAGTCCACATCGAAAACCGTACATGAACTTTAATAGATAAAATTCTAGGTTGTTCCTTTGCCTCCTTGTATTCGACCTTGGGACTAGCCCAAGTAAAATAAACAAAAAATCGCATTCATTAAAATTGACCAAAATTTCGTGTGGTTATTTCATGAACGATTCTGATTGCCCGCCTACAATGAAACGACACATTAGTTTTAACGCACGATAATACACACGACATGCATCTTAACATAGGCAATCTCAGAAACGTCAGATGGCATCATTGCCGGGGAGGCAAACAGCTTAGTTTTTTGTCTAAAAATTTTTGTTCGGTTTTTCGCATTTGGGTAGTCTGACCCACGAATTTTTCACTGTAAATTTCATTTTTTCTTGTATTTATTTTATTTAATTTTCAGCACTCATTTTTCTTTTTTTAGTTACTCTCTTATACTATCTCTCTTATTTTTCTTGCGAGGTACCCGACGTACGTAGAGCGGTTTTTTGGAAACCGAAGCATCTTCACCGACTTTAGAAAAAGCCGCAATTAATTTAAGATTGAGTCGAGTCGTGAGAGAGCGTAGAATCTAGGATTTTATTTTCTACATTTTTATTTCTGTAATTAATTGCTCATTTCTAGCGGTGTCCGTTTGGACTCCCGCGTGTGTAAAAAGACATTTAACTTTCTTTTGTGGTGTGTCATGGCTTTTTTCACTTTCCGGTGAAGGTGGGGCCCGATTTGAGTGGCTCTTAGGATAGACTTGCACATACGGCTCTTAGAGCATTTAAATTTTTGATTGTGCTCGTAGGACCTAGGGTCACACTTCACTTTAAATGAGACGCACATAGATCATTCAATTTAGCCAAATTCAACTCAATTCTTCCCCGCTAATAGAACTTTCTGTTCGGTGCGGTTTTTCATTGGCTTGCATTCATTTAGAATAATTTTTCAATTATTGTATAGCATCCCACATGGAGATTGCGAGGATTCACTGTAAGTCTTCTAACTGAGCATACATCATAGTTTTTCGCGTGCATCGGCTTTTCCCGAATTTCTCCCGCTTGTTTTGTTACATAATTTTAAAGGAAATTGGGACTGGCGGTAGACGTGCATTTGTGCTCATTTAATTCTTCAGTAATCGCCTAATTAAAATTGGGACTGCTAAATATAGCCGACTTTAAATAACTCATAAAATTAAGAATTTTTGTGGGAGTGCAACCCCGACCTTTGATTCTATTATTTTTCTAAGTGAGCGAGAGACGAGACTTAAGATAAGAGCTCAAACTTGGATTTTCATATTGACTATTGATTCTACCAAAAACGATTATCTACTTCTCAGTGAGGATCTAACGGGTAGCCGATAAATGGTTCGGATTTCCTTAGCAGAGTGGATGGTTTAGAGGACACTACGTAAGACTCTGTCCACAAGTAACGGGTAGCCATTCTACGGTCCGTACTTACTCCCATATTGGCTGAAAGTAGGTGCAACTAGTCGTAAGAATTCGGGCCAGAAATTAGGAAAATTTCCGGCACCTAACAGCTCGCTAAATTCTTTCCAAGATTGTCTTATCACCAATTAAAATTGAAAAGATAATAGCCGAACTCTTACGGCTTCATTGTGAGTTGGTGAACCTGGTGTTTGATTTGTGTTTAATTTTGCGTGCGTGAACCGATTTCGAAAATCAAAAAGCCATACAATTATGCCATCTCTCTCCTTTCTTGATTTGTCAACCAATAAAGCTCATTCGAAAATCATGGAACTTTTGTCCAAGAACTCTCCAGATCCAGATCATGAAAATCAATTCGTCTCGAACAGACCCAAACCGTCATTCATTTCAGCTCTTTCAAAAATGGCAGAACATTTATCCGAGAATCCATCAAGCTATACTATGAAAATATATTCGTATCGGTTAGACCCAAAACTTCAAAACCTCCTCCAACTACACACCATCCAACTTCTACAAGAGACTCTCAACCACCAATAGATCCAACACTCTCTACAAATCCGGTCTACTTCATGAATGACAACCCTTTGTATTTGTATCATACAAACCAACAACCGACTGAGGTCTCCACTTCTTCATATGTCAATCCACTCTACTCCAATCATACAATTCATCCTTCATATTTGGTAAATGTCAAAACATCATTCATGGGAGATTATAGCCACATGATCAAATTTAACAATTCTTCACATCTCCCATCTACACTACCCTTGAACACAAATGATCAACCATCATCTTGGATTGACTATGCCAACCCCATCTTTAGACATGACACTCATACAGAGGACGAGACTGACAACACAGAAACACATAAGCCCTATATGTTGACTCCACATTATCAATATCCGACCAATCATGATCAAAGGAATGAACTCTACCCAGACAAACTCCACATGCTTGGATCACATGAGCAGCCTCCTTCCATAATTTTTGAGGAGAAATTTTCAGAAAATAACGATCATATATTGGATATTTCAAGAGACTCTTCTCCTAGCACATACAGGAAAATGGAGTATGAAATTATCGAATCTCAAATACAAAAACACAACCCGACTGCTCCTATGATTGGTCATGAAAAGATTTTGGAATATGATATCTCGAGGATAAACAAGAGATTTGATTTAATGGAGGATAGATTCTGAAAGTTCGTCGACTAATTAATTTCACTCTCTGGAAGCGCGGATAGAAAAATGAATGAGGAAAAGATTGGATCTCATGAGGAAAAATTTGAGGATACTCAGAAACCTTGGGATGATCCTGACAGTGACACATCTGCCTATTACTCCCCTAGAAATGACTATGCCTCTGACTCTTATTCAGAACATCAAAGCCCCTGTTCATCTACAGAAAACTCCACATCACCACACCACATAGAAAATACCAAAAAATTGAAATATTCAAAAACACCCCAAAAATTGAAAATCCAGAAAAATTCATAAAAATTGAGACTGAAGAAGATCTGAAGAATTTGAATCCTGCTTTACGGGAAGCACTTGAGAAAAGATTGATTTTTGAACTTCCCTTTATAAAGGTCATTGAACACTTCCCCGACATTAAAGGATTTGTTATGGATAAATTAATAATGAAAAAGTCGGGCTAGATTAGAACAAAGACTGAAAGACATATCTTGTCAATGGCCTCATCCTTGGTGTTAAGGAGAAAAACCAAGAGCCGCATAATGAAGCGGTTGTCCAGATTTGACTGTGGAATCAAAAACACAATTTTCACCCATGTTCAAATTGATGACGATTCACCGATCAATATCCTCCCGACCTCTATATTTCACGAACTTAAACTCAGACCTATCAATAAGATACGAGAGATTGTTTAATTCATTGGTCGATCAATTAAGCAGCTGAGAGGAACCATTTCTGTCATCATGGCATTCCAAGGTGCTCCGCTCAAAGTGGAATTCACAATCATTGATATTGAGCATCAAGGAGAATTCACCCAATCTCCAATTATTCTCGGAAAGCCATTGTTGGCATTGGCTAAGGCAATTATTGAGTGCGAGACTTGGGAAATCAATTTTACATCATTGAAGCACTTCAATCTCATCCGATCTTTGAGGAACCACGATTTTCTGAGGCAACCCACGAAGTCCTCGACAGTCGTAACCACCAAGCGGTAGAAGAGCCCTACCCCGTTGCTACATCTGAGATAGCGGTTGTTAATGAGACTATTGGTTTAGAGACTCTCCCCCCTGCTCCATTCCCAGATGCGCTCACCATGGAGAATCAAGTATATGAATCATATGATCCAGAGACTTATGCATGATCGCACCCTACGTGAACCTATTCTGACTACCTTGATCACATCAATACGACACGTGAATGCTCCAATGTCAAATCAATTGAGAATGAGAATGCAGAGACTCTCTCCAGTATTTCAATTCCTGTAGATCTCACAATAGAAGAATGTTTCTTATATGATCCCGAGACATATGCATGGTCGCACCCAGGGCAACCTACTCTGAATACCTTGACCAAAACTTCCCAAATCAAGAGTGCACCAGCATTAAGAAGACTAAGAACAAACATGCAGGACGAACACCGACAAAGGAGAAGAATTCCAATTGTTATTCATGTGGAGACTCAAGTGGACCGACAACTTCACGAAACAAAATGACTACTCCTTCATCTAAAAAGAAAGTCACGTTTGACCATCTGGAAGAGGAATCATCTAATGATCCCTCACCAGGTCTGGAAAAGGTAATCTACATGAGTGAAGTCTATTTGGCTGTTCTAAAACCATATCTTCGCAAGGATCCAAATTTCGATCCTCGATGGACAACTCCCGTTCCTCACTATTACTCATCAAAAGTCGATGCTCCTGCTCTCATAAAATAATCTGGAATTATTTCTTATGAACTGACTGAGACTGATGCTTCAGAGTATTCATCCGAGGACAAAACACTTGATCTCAAAAAGGAACGAATTCTGAGAAAATAACTGAAGAGACAAAAAGACATGAATATCTGGAGTGTGCCAACTTTCAAATACTATTCCTCTGATGATAACTCTAATGATGGTTACCTTTCATCTGACTTATACGCTTCATCTGACATCCAACATGATTTCTCCGAGGATAACACTGATAATAGTTGGGAATCATATGCTTCATCTCCTTCTCGTCATTATGATCTCTCACCATAGGCTCACAAAATGATCGGTCGAAAACCGCCTTGATCATCGGCTACCCACCCTCCCTCCCGACCACATCAGTCTCTTTGTACATCTTCTTCCTCTACTTAGGCCAACGTCTAATTATAGGGGGGATCAATGCCATCTGTTTCTACCATTTCCCTCATCACACTCCTTCTCACGATCGCTTCATTTCCACCCTTCTTCCTTACTTAGGCTGACCAGAGCCTAAATATAGGGGGAACCGATGCCCATCTATTTATACTCTCCTCATTCACATATCCCGACTGCCTCAATTTTTTCGCTCTTCCTCTATATTTAGACTGTTCACATCCTAAGTATAGGGGGCAGACTGATGTATCTCTTTCTCTTTCTTTTTCTTTTTCTTTTCCTTTTTCACTCTCCTACGCATAGCACGAGTTATGTCTTCTTTATGCTTCTTGTGCTTTGAGGACACATCACTCGCTTAGTATAGGGGGCTTGTATATTTATTGTGTATATATTTTATCCATATATCGTACTTTCACATAAGTCTATATGTATTTACAGTGTGGGTAACTAACTTGAAAAAAACAAAAAAAACACAAAAAGAAAAAGAGTTTTGCTAATAACACTGACTGTATCCAACCCAAAATTTTTGAAAAAAATATGGCTTCTTATTCGTTCTTGCATAAAAAAACTTGCATAAAAAATCAAAAAAATCACAAAAAGAAAAAAATGTGTCTGCATTTCACACACATGCATTTCATCCAACATTTCATTAATTTACATATGTAAAAAGTCTTTGGGTTCTGAACTGAGTTATGAGAAGAAACTAAGAGTGGTCTGGTATTGACCTTAATCCACCTAATTTTCAGAGGAACTTCACCGAGAAATAGTATTTTAGAATCTTCAGGTCTTTAACTTAATTCTTTGAGTTCCACATGACAATGTGCAGCATTTGACTCTTAGTGTCTAATCTGGTCTCTTCATTCTGGGTACAATTCTAGAATAGGGAATTAATTTGTACTCTCTCACTATGCACTTAGCTCAACTCAGACGGGATGTTGGAAGACTGTGTGAGTTTCTTTTCTGGTAGCGTGGAAATCTAAAGACCGGAGGTTGAAATAAAGCTTCGGAAAAGGGATGGATGGCTGGGCACAATTTTTTCTAAGACCCCAAAACATGTACGGAAACAAAAAGATTCTATATCCGTAAGGGCACAATAAGATCCAAGCAGAACCACCATAAATTCAAATACAAAGAAGCCACTGCTAAATAAATATCTGACCAAAAAGGTCCAAGCTTCAAGAAAACCTGCAGATCTTGGTGGAGACTCGGCTACACTGGACAGCTTCACCAGGAGAGGTGACTACACTGGCCACCCTCCAATTCTTTTCTCCTTCTTCTAACTTCTCCCCCATTTCGACTGTGAACACAGCGCGACATACCTTAGAAGGAAATACCTGACTCCCCGAGGACGAGTTACTGGAGAGGAGATTTGCATGGTAGTCTGGCATTCTGGATGGGAAGAGATAAAACCTTTCACACACATGAGTTGATTGTTCAATGTTCATAAAGTATGCTTTGGGAAGAGGATCGATCTAAAATGACATCTGAGCTGAATTTGTGACAATGATGTGTAGAACTTGAAGGTTGTTGATTTTAAAATTCTAAGTCTCACAGAAGTTCTGCCACACTAATAATCCAAAGGCTGGGTCTAGATGCATTTTCACCTTCAGCTCATGGTCTTGGTATGGAATCCAATCTCATTTCACTTCATGGCATTTCTTTTTGATGCTCAGGGACGAGCATGGTTTAAGTATAGGGGGTGATGAATCTCATATTCATCACTCTAAATCTCATTAATTAAAGCTCAAATCCCTCAAAATAATTGGCATTTCTTCATTTAATCTGCATAATTAGCATTCATGCATGTTTTAATAAGAATTGCATTTTATCACTCATTTCTGCACAAAATAAGAAGAAAAAAATCCCAGTCAAAATTGACCAGTAAATAGCCCAACTTCCCTGATTTTTAACTAATTCATGCGAACTCCGAATGACCCAAAACCACCTCCACTGTGTACATATCACTAACAAGAATTAATGAAAAATACAAAAAAATCACTAACACAAATAAGTGGACCAAAAATCAAACCCTAGCTCTAGGATTCTCGTACTAAAACCCCCATATCTTCCCCATCTAGTGTCTGTTTTGATCCTACTCACTTTTGAACTAATGTACATTCAGTTACCTTCAAAACAAGACCAAGTTCAAGTGAATCGGAGCTCGTATGTGAAAGTTGGATTTTTGGCCTCTTTTGTACATTTTGTATTTTAATGGTTTTTGACCTATTATTTTATGTACATAATCGACCTATTTTATTTTATTTCTTTTTCATTTATCTTCTTTGATTAAAGTTTTATTAAAATGCGCAAAAATCTAAATCCAAACTGAACTTGAAATCAAAGAAAGAAATTTAGTCCGAGTCTTCAGTAACTATTTGTACAAAAGTTGTTTTTTTTCGTATTTTATTTTATTTCTTCTTTTCTTAATTAATAAAAATAAAAAAATTAGATTAATGTGTAAATATTTATCTTTGATTTTACCATATTTTCCATATTTTTATCTTGTTTAAAAATAACAAAAAATTATAAAACCCAAAAATCTAGGTATTCTATGTAGATGGGATACCCCAAAAATATCACTTAGTGCTATTGATCGTTTTTTATTTTGATCTCTTCATGAAAGTTGTAGATCTCATCGAGACGAGCAATTTTTATGAAGAAACGTTTTCGATCTGAGGTCGTTTGCTATTTCTTTTCTAGTTTTCTTTCTATTTATTTTTTTGAATTTTGTAGTGCTGACATGTGGCAGCTCCTGGAGCCGCCATGTGTCAGCTAATTTTTGAGTTTTTATTTATTCGTTTAAAAAATAATAATTAAAACCACCGCACGTGTGAGGCACATGCCTCCTGCGCACGTGCCACGCACGTGCTCATCGCAGCCCCTTCTTACTTCCGCGACGTGGCGCGTTCACGATCGTCCGATCTCAGCTGATCGGACGGCCCTTCGTCACCATCTAACTCCAGCCACTTTGCCAATTGAGCGGCACCCTCCACCGCTCCGCTATCTTCGCCGCCACAGATATCCTTCCTCCGCGCATCCCCCAAATTTCACGGATCACCCAAACAGACCATGATGAATCTCGGATTCACTATTCTAAGTCTCATTAATTAAGCTCAAGTCCCTCAAAATCAACTGCATTTCTGCATTTATTTCGCATAATTAGCATTCAGGCATGATTGCATAAGAATTACATTTTAGCATTAATTTCTGCATAATATAAGAAGCCAAGAATCCAAGCCAAAAGTGACCTGTAAATAGCCTAACTTCCCCTATTTTTAACTCCTTCATGCTCACACCGCATACCACAAACTCACTTCCACTGTGTACATATCACTAACAAGAATAAATAAAAAATACAAAAAAATCACTAACCCTGTTAAGTGGACCAAAAACCCAAACCCTAGTTTCAGGATTTTCGGACTAAAAGCCACGTATCTTCCCCATCTAGTGTCCGATTTGATCCTACTCACTTTTGAACTAATGCACATTCAATTACCTTCAAAACAAGACCAAGTTCAAGTGAATCGGAGCTCGTATGCGAAAGTTGGGTTTTGGGCCTCTTTTGCACATTGTATATTTTCGCGGTTTTTCTGACCTATATTTTATGTACTTATTTTCTTCATTAATAAAAATCCAAAAAAAATTAGAATTACGTGCCTTTTATTTATCTTTGAGTTTTCCAGATTTTCTCGGTTTTTTATCTTGTTTTAAAAATGACAAAAAAATTTACAAAACCCAAAAATCAAGGTATTCTATGTACATGGGATACCCCAAAAATTCACTTTTTACATTTGACCGAATTTGGCTTTGATGTCTTCATGAAAGTTGTAGATCTCGTCGATTTTTTGTGAAGGAACTTTTTTGATCCGAGGTCATTTGCTATTTTTTTAGATTTTATAAAAGGTTTTTCTCTCAATTTTCCTGGTGCTGACACGTGGCAGCCCCAGAGGCCGCCACGTGTCAGCTGTTTTTCGCATTTTTATTATTTCGTAAAAAAAAATTATTATTAAAAAAAATTTAAAAACCGGCGCGCACGTGCGCTGCACGTGCCCCCAGGCACGTGCCCCTCACGTGTTGCGCCCTCTCCCCTTAACCCCTCGCCACACGGCATATGCGTGACCGTTCGATCAACGCCGATCGAACGGCCGCTGCCCCCTGATGACACAGAAACCCGAGCGACTAAGGCAATCAGGTATCTAAGACGGTCGTTGCGACCTCAATCACTCAGATGTGTCGATCAAGAAAATTGAACCACTTAAGAAGGATAAAATCAATCAAAACTCAAATAGCGGTCCTGCTATGTGATTAACCTGGTATAGCACCCAGGGTCGAACTCAAGGAGCACGGGTTGGCTGAGAGGCCTACGAAGTAGTAAAAATAAAGAAAATAAAGAAAGAAAATATTTTTAGTGGTTTTTAATTATTTTTATATTTTTTTGGATTTTTTAAGTAATTAAGAAAATAAGAAAATAAAGAAGGCACACGCTTCAACAAATTATTAAATGCACAAAAATTCAACCAAAAATTCAAACAAAAATATTTTTATGTATTTTATATTTTTTAGTGTTTTTGGTGAATTTTTGAGAATTTTCTGATGTGTATTTTATTTTCTAAAATGCAAACAATGCCTAAAATAAAGGGTATTGTCCAGCCGAGCCAAAAAGCCCTAGATAAAATATCTAAGGGCCTCAAAATGGCCTGGAGGTAATTTTCCTGTAAAGCAGATAAGACAAGGAAAATTTAGGTACCAATTTTATTATTTTTAGGTTTTTAATTTATTTATTATAATTTTTATGGGTTTTTGAGTGTTTTTAGGTTTTTAGCGTTTTCCAGTAATGAAAATTAGCCGAAATTGGCTAGAAAATCAAGCTAAGTAAAACAAACATTAGCTAATTTTTATAGAATTTTTAATTAAGTTTTTATATTTTTTTGTGAATTTTCAAACTGGACAGTAACAAAAATGAAGGTTTTTGAATTTTTAAAAATAGCAAACAAAATCAAAAATGTCCTCAAAAATCCACAAAAATCCTACACCATGGCAGGAGCCATGTCTCAAATTTTCGTTGGATTTGGAGGTGATTTGATATTTTATTCAAAAATAAAGATAGGGCATTGTGCACAGGGACCAAAGTGCAAATACCCAAAGTTCTGGGGGTCCTGGTGCAAAATACCCAGCAAAACACGCGCCACGCGCGTGCCTGGGGCACTCAGGGACCTAGATGTAAGAAAAATAAGTCCCGAGGACTTATTGGTAACAGGTACCAAAAGTCCAGGGGCTCTATCTGCAATTTACCTAAAATAAAACGCACATGCGGAAATAAATCATTCACAGGGGTAGAAGTGCAAATAAGAGAAAGTTTTCATTCAATTTATAACATCCAGAACTACAAGGGTATCTACTGCAAATAACCCAAACAAATCACGTGTCGAAGCACGTGTCCACAACAGGCAGGGGTATACATGCAAATAACTAAAGCTCAGGGTCCAATGTGCAATTTAACCTAAAACTAAACAACTGATTTTACTATTTACAGGACTAAAACGAAATAAAAATAAAAGCGGGGCATAAGGGTAAATTAATCTTTATTAAGCGGGGGCGTTGGATGCGCGCCACGTGTGGATCTGACGGCTGCGGATGATGGGCGCTCCGGATCGTCCCTCCTCCGATCGGACGGTGCTGGTAACTCCAAGGATGGACGGCCAGGATCTGAACTGGAGCGAGGTGGGGCGATCGACGGCGATGGAGGGTCCTCGAAGAACAGGTCCCCGGCGAGCTTCGCCGGGCTCGTGCGTGCGCTAGGGTCCTCCGGGGAGCCTTCTGAAGGTCGGAGAAGAATCGCGGAAGGCTCCCGCATCTGCCGGTGGGCTCCGATGATCGAGCCAAGCTCCGGGGAGCTCGGACGGCGTCGGCGGAGTTGGGTCTCCTGGTTGAGTGGCGAAGGGCCTCAGACAGCCCTCGTTTCGACCTGAAAAGAGCACCAGAAGACTCACGGGTCGAGGGCAAATTGCCTCGACCCGGTTAGGCGAAGTGGGGGTGGTTGGTGCGTCGGGACGGCGAGCTCTGGCGAAGGGGGTGGACGGAGGAGCTCGGTTCCCAACTCCTGTACGAGCTGGGTTGAGTGAGTGGGTGAAGAACGTGCGTCGGACGAAGGCGAACGTGAGGGTCGATTCCGATGATCGGATAGTGGTCGGAACCGGGGTGAATCGGAGAAATACGACGGCGGCGCAAATTGGGCGAAACTGGAAATTAAGGGAAATGGGTAGCCTAAGGGGTTACCTGGGTGAAGGAATAGACTGGGAAGGAGCTGGGGATGCTCCTGGTCGTCGCCTCGAGGGTCGTCTCTGCCCGAGGCTCGGAGCTCTCGCTGGTGGCGGAGCTGCGGCGACTACGTCGCCGGATCGATGGATTCACTCCCTCTCCACGCTGCAACAGGTCGGGGATGCGAGCTATCACCTCACACACTCTCTGGAGCTCACTGGAGAACGAGGCGAATGGCCAAAGATTGAGAGAGAAGGTGGCGGAGCTCGCTTATATGCGTTGGAGGGGTCCGGCTAAGACGGGCTCGGGTAGGTCGATGAAGCGCGCGGATCCCGAGGTGGATGCCCGGCGAAGGTGTCGGATGTGGGAGGTTCAAAATGGAGCCGGGTTTTAGGGAAATGGGTGTCGGGTCGAGCGGGCAGAAATAGGAGAAGTCGGGTCCGGAGCTCAGACCCGTGGGAAGTGGTCCTGGGGGGGCTAGTTGACCGGGCGGTCAACATCCCCAGGACCCAATGGGATTCGGCCACGTGGCTGGATCTTGAAGTGACAAATATGGGTAGCTAGGGGCCGAATCTGCAAAAACTCAAAACATGAAATATTTTTCTTTTATTTTTTTCTATTTTTTAGTGATTTTTAATTAATTTTTGGAAATAAAAATAGGCTATATACATAATATGTACTATATATAGGTATATATACAATATATAGGGTTTGGATTTTTTATTTTTAAATGTTATTTTTGTGCAATTTTATTCCTATTTTATATTTTATTTATTTTCATTATAAAATAAGGAATAAAAAGGTATTTTTATTTGATTTTTATTATTTATTTACATAGGTAAAATAAATATATATGTACATCTATATACATGGTATATGTACAATGTATTTTTGTATTTTTAATTTTTCTATTTTTGTTTTGTTTTTGTTTTCATTGTTTTTATTTTATTTATTTACAATATATAACATAGACTAGTTACAAAAATTATAAAAATTAATTTTATATATTTACAAGGCTAAATAAATACATAGGTGTGGTTTATGTACATGGTGAAGGTGATGTTTTTGTTCCCTTTTTGATTTTTATCTTTTTATTTTGTTTTTATATTTTTCTAAATATATACAAGTATTTACAAGCATATTTTTGGTGAGGAAAATATATTTATATTTATTTACATAAATATTTACACAAGAGCTCCTATTTCCCTCTACTTTGGCTTTTATGCGGTCAGGCCCATGCTGAGCCCTCCCTTGGGTTAGGTTGCTCAATATTTATCTTAAATATTTCCCTCTTTTTCTTTTTAATCTTTATTCTTTTTATTTTTGCACAAAAACATGCTAATTATAGGTTTTTACACAATGCATGCTTTTGGTAATTATTCCTATTTACACATATCTACATGTATTTGCAAAGGTTTTTGTAGCTAAAATATAAGAATAAAGAGTGATGAATGGGTATTCATCACCCCCCTATACTTAACTTTGCTAGTCCCTTAGCAAACACTTATTTGAAAAAGAAGTGAAAAAGAAAGAAAGAAAAAGAAAAAGAGGATGTACATGGATCAAGGTTGATTATTAATCTTGCCTTCATTAAATTGGGGTATGGAGCTCGATCAGATCTTTGGATTATTAATGTGTCGGAACCTTATTTAGACTTAAGCTTAAAACTCAACAGCCTCTAAGTTCCACTAATCTATAACCAAGACTCCTCAATGCTCCATATCAGAACAAGTCATCAATCACAAACCCTGAAGACCATGAATCTTTTCTTGTCCTGTGAATGTGAAGTCTAAGCTCTCTACCTCAGAAATGGCAACCTGACAACCCTCCCCAACAAGGTAACTCTATGACCTCAATCTGGCCACTCTTTCCTCGAGGAGCGGGGTATTCCCTTCTAAGTTCAAGTTCAACCGGCTCAAGAAGAGGAGGAAGAAGAGAATGGGTCAAGGCCAGTGTAGCCAAGTACCCTTGGGAGCTTGACCAGTGTAGCCATGTCTCCCTGCTGCAAGCTACAATAGGTGGAACATGAAACCAAGCTTTGCTTATTGCACTCTATATACATACTCCGGTGGGATTATCATTTTCTCTCAGACCCACCACTTTTTTGGAGTTCTTTTCTTTTTGCACATTTTTTTTTCAAGTGCATCTGTACAACATATACATGTGCAGCATATATACAAGGAGTTTTTCCTCTTGAGCCAGTAGACTATCCCTCTTTTGAAGCTTTATTGCAACCCACAACTCCCGTCGTTAGACCTCATGGCAACCAGACCAAGTTGAGACGCACTTCCTTCACTAAAAGAAGAAGAGAGGTTCCGCCTAGAAGTACTACCCTCATATGCTACCCCAAGTCAAGGAAGACTGCCTCCTCACCACCTCATCCATAGAGAGCTCGGTGCATAGTGCTGATGTCCAAGTAAAGCCATTGTCTATATGAGTCATGTGTTGTTGTTAAGTGCTCTACTTAGGCTCATTGAGATGACATGTGATCATAGCCTAGTGGACTCAAAGAATTAAGTCACCATGGACCTGAAAAGCCTTAAACCTAAGCCCTATAAGGTTCCTCTTAGAAATTAGGTGGATTAAGATCTTAATTAAGCTCCATTTCTCAATTTGATTCCAGGCTAGTTTAAATGTCAACTATCATCCAGAAAAACTATATACATATGTACAAAAGATGCTTATTTACACAAAGTTTACAATCATGCAAAATTTTTGAAAAATGTTTTGAAATCATGAAATGATGATGCATGACGTGCAAGTTTTACAAAAAGATATTTACACACATTTACACAATATTTTTGCAAACTTTTGATTTTCAAAACATTTTGGAAAATTTTTGTACTATATACATAATTTTGATACAAAAATATTTACACAAGCTTTAAACAAAAGATTTTTGAAATCATTTTTACAAAAATAATTTGTACACTAGCTATTTATGTGCAAATAAAAGAAGATTATGTACATGAAAATTTTTAATTTTTGTGGTGTTTTAGCCATTTTATTTATTAACACACACACACAAAGTACGAGTTATGGCTAAAGTATATATGAAATATATACACACCCCCTATACTTAGCTCGAACGATGTCCTCAGAGTCAAGAGCGATGAAGAAGACATAACTCGTACCAGGTATAGGGAAGTGGAAAGAAAGGCTATATACAAAGAACAAGAAGAAAATAGAAAAAGTCAAAAGGGTCTCGGGTCTTCCCCCTATACTTAGGATCAAATAATCCTAAGTATAGCAGGCTGTACACTAAGGGAAAATCGAGTGGAGAATGTACAGGGTCTACCCCTCCCCCCCCCTATACTTAGGGTGAAATATCCCTAAGTATAGGCAGCAAAAACAGGGGTAGACGGAAACAAAAGAAATACTCAAAAGGTCTCACATCCCCCCTATACTTAGGGTAAAGTGCACCCTAAGTATAGCATAATCACAAGATGAAGAAAGGGATGTGGGACTAAAGAATGTGGTGATATGGACATCTGGATCTATACAAGGCGGAAGATCAGTGAAACTCAGGCGTGAGATGCATTAGATGTGAGTCAAAGACCACATCTCACGCAAAATGAATAGGGGCAAGATCAACGACCCGCGGCTCATGATCTAGAAATGGCTTGAGCCGCTGGCCGTTCACTCGAAAGGTACTCTCAGAAGACAACTCAGATATGTCGATGCTACCGTTGTCGTGTACCTTTCTAACCAGATAAGGTCCCTTCCATTTGCTCTGTAACTTCCCTGGAAATAATCGTAGCCTTGCATCAAACAACCAAACTCTCTGTCCAATCTCAAAATGCTTGTGGCTGATATGAGAATCATGCCACTCCTTGACTTTCTCCTTATAATGTAGGCTGATTGAGAAAGCTGCATCTCTAAGTTCCTCCAGGGCAGCTAACTCTGCCCTCCTCTGGTCTCCCATACCATCTGGATCCATCAGAATATCTGTAACTGCCCAAAGTGACTTGTGCCTCAGCTCAACAGGTAAATGGCATGGCTTTCCATACACGAGGCGAAAGGGAGATGTACCCAAAGGTGTCTTGAAAGACGTCCTATATGCCCACAAGACCGAGTCCAAAAGATGTGACCAATCCTTTCGGTCAGGGCGGACGACTTTCTGCAGAATAGTCTTGATCTCCCTATTCGACACTTCGGCTAGACCATTCGTCTGTGGATGGTAAGGTGTAGCAACACGATGGTCTATGCTGAACTCGCTAGCAAGTGCCTTCACCTGGTCGTTGATGAAGTGAGATCCCCCATCAGAAATAAGAACTCGTGGAACCCCGAACCGCGTGATGATATGCTTCCTCAAGAATCTGCAAACTGTCCTCGCATCAGCGGCTCGGATGGGGATAGCCTCCACCCAACGACTAACATAATCAACGGCCAACAGAATGTACTCAAATCCCTGACTCTTAGGGAATGGACCCATGAAATCGATGCCCCATGCGTCAAAAACCTCACAGAAGTGAATGGGCTGCATCGGCATCATATCACGCTGTCCACAAGTGCCCATCCTCTGACAGTCAGTACACCTCTTCACGAACTCATCTGAGTCCTGAAGAGGGTAGGACACCACAAGCCAGATTGGAGCACTTTCTGTGCCGTTCTCCTCCCAGAATGATGTCCTCCTGCCTCAAGCTTGTGGCAGTAAGTGAGGACGCTATGGTGCTCCTCCCGAGGAATACACCGATGCCAGACGCTATCCCCTCCTTCGTGGTAAAGGATGGGATCCTCCCAATGGTAAGACTTGGCCTTAGCAAGGAAGGTCTCAAGCCTCTGCCTGGGCCAATCTTGTGGTACTTTCCCAGCAACGAGAAAGTTCACAGTATCGGCGTACCATGGGAGTGAGGCGATAGCAAGGATCGCCTCATCTGGGAAGGTATCTCTAATAGGATCACTCTGCTCAGACTCCTCAGGCTGCTCTAAATGGGAGAGATGATCCGCCACCACATTCTTGACTCCAGGCTTATCCTTGATCTCAATATCGAACTCCTGGAGTAGAAGGATCCATCTAGTCAATCTGGCCTTGGCATCCTTCTTTGCCATAAGGTACCTGATGGCGGTGTGATCTGTAAACAAAGTCACTCTAGATCCAATGATATACGATCTGAACTTATCTAGGGCAAACACTACGGCTAGCATCTCCTTCTCTGTGACCGTGTAATTCCGCTGGGCGGAATCCAATGTGCGGCTAGCGTAGTGTATGGCAAATGGAACTCCATCCCTCCTCTGTCCCAGCACAGCCCCTACGGCAAAATCGGAGGCATCCGTCATGATCTCGAATGGGAGAGACCAATCAGGCGGCTGGAGGACAGGAGCCTCAATGACACACTGCTGGAGAGTAGCAAACGACGAAAGACACTTGTCATCGACAAGGAACTCGGTGTCTTTCGTCAAGAGGTCAGTCAACGGCCGGGCAATCCTGCTGAAATCCTGAATAAACCTCCTATAAAATCCAACGTGCCCCAGAAATGACCGTAGCTGCCTCAGATTGGACGGCGGTGCGAGTTTCCTAATGACATCAACCTTGGCCGGATCAACCTCCATGCCCCTGTTGGAGATGATATGGCCAAGCACCGTCCCTTGAGTCACCATGAAGTGACTCTTCTCCCAAGATAGAACCAACTGATACTCAATACATCGCTGGAGTACTTGGTCTAGGCAGTCAAGACAGGAGTCGAATCCGTCGCCGTAGACCGAGAAATCGTCCATGAAGACCTCCAAACACTCCCCTACCATGTCCGAAAATATCGACAGCATGTACCTCTGAAAAGTCGCAGGGGCGTTGCATAGCCCAAATGGCATGCGTCGAAAAGCATATGTGCCGAAGGGACAGGTAAAGGTGGTCTTCTCCTGATCCTCAGGAGTGATGGCCACTTGGTTGTAGCCCGAGTACCCATCCAGGAAGCAATAATGGCTCTTCCCTGCCAGTCTCTCAATGATCTGGTCAATAAAAGGCAGGGGGAAATGGTCCTTCTTGGTGGCCTGGTTGAGTCTCCTGTAGTCAACACAGACCCTCCAAGAGGTGGGTACTCGTGTAGCAATCTCCTCTCCCGACTCACTGATCACAGTCGTGATGCCCATCTTCTTGGGCACCACATGCAAGGGGCTGACCCACTTGGAGTCGGAAATGGGATAAATAAAATCTGCACTCCACCATTTGGATATTTCCTTCATCACAACCTCTCTCAAGTTGGGGTTCAGCCGCCGCTGGAACTCACGGGACGGCTTCGCCCCCTCCTCGAGATAGATATGGTGGGAGCACACTGATGGACTAATCCCATGGAGATCTGCTACGCTCCATCCGATCGCCTTGCGGTTCTTTTCAAGAACCCCCATCAAACGGGATTCCTGCTCTCCAGTCAGATCGACGGAGATGATGACTGGGTACATCTATGGCTCGCCCGCAAGGAATCGATACTTCAGCGAAGTAGGGAGCGGCTTCAACTCTGGAATGCTGGGTGCTGGCAAATCTGGCTGCGGAAGGAAATGAGTGAATGCTGCTAAGTCTGCCAAATCTGCCTGGGAGAAAGAAAGCGAACTCTCGCAAACTGGATCTGGAGAAGGCTGCTCAACTGTGCTATCTCTGATCGGCTCTGCATCTGCCTCCTCCTCATCTGTCGGCTCAAGTAGACTCAAGTCTGGCATCTGATCATCACAATCTGCCCAATCAGACTCTGAATCCGAGGGATCTGCATCAAATACGGTGGCATCAGTACCACCATCACCCAAGGTGGCCTCAGCACCACCATCACTGATAGTCGTGTCACGATCAAGGACCGGCTCTGCTGCCTCTGTAGTATCCTGAACCAGGGTTGTGCTCTCCAGACTCTCCTCTGCTATCATCTCGGCATCAGCTGTATCTGAAAATGAGAGGATGGCCTGTGTTGCAGGATCTGCCCATGCTGCCTCATCGTCTGTGATCACAAAATCACAGTCCTGGTGGATGTCTGGCTCTGCGTCTGTCAGCTGCTCTGAATCTGTGCTAGCCTCTGAGCGTGCTCTCTCTCTGGCTCTGTAGTCCTCGACCGTCTCTATTTGTATAATCTCGCCCTCGACGCGAAAGTACACCTTCCCGCTGTCATGATCAGTCACCGCCTTGGCTGTGGCCAAGAACAGACGACCGAGGATGATGGGGGTATCGGTCACTGAATCAGGGATCTCCATGTCCAACACTACGAAGTCCATGGGGAATTTCAGGCCCTGAATCGTGACGATAACGTCTCGTAACAACCCCTTCGGCCTCTTGACAGATCGATCAGCGAACTGAAGGACTGTCCTACTCTGTCGAAGAGTGCCCAACTCGAAGCGGTCGAGAAGGGCTGCCGGAAGTAGGTTGATCGACGATCCGCTATCAAGTAGAGTACGGTCGAACCTCTGCTCACTGATCTGGCATCTGACATACGGGGCCCCTGAATCTGGCCTCTTGGCTGGCAGACGGTTCTGGATCGCAAAACACGTGGCTTTCGTCAACACATGTATCTCTGAAGTGGGGTTCCTCCTCCTCCTCCTGACTATGGTCCTGTCTCTCAAAGATCGCTGGAGATGGGGGATGTGCTGCAAAGCCTCCTGGAGGGTCAGCTGGATGTGGAATCGGTCTATCATGCTCTGGCTGAACTCCTCAAGCTCTCTCTTTTTTGGATCTTTTTCGTTTTTCTTCCCCTTCCCCATCTGAAGGGCTCTAGGGAAGGGGATCACAGGGTCCTTCGCAGAAGAAGGACTAGGAAAAGGCCTAGACGTCTCGACGGCCGGATCCACATATACATTACTCACCACAGTGGGACCAGGAGAAACTAAACCTTTTCCTTTATTCAAAATAGAGTTCTGAGATACAGTAACATGAGGAAAGACAACATCTCTATCAAAATGAACAGTGGCGGCCTCAGTACCACCTCTGGCTGGCTTTGCTGCTGCGGCTGCTGGACGTCTCGCGGTATCAGTACCGCGGGCTGGCTCGGCTAAACTGGTGGCGTCAGTACCACCTCCTCGAACTGGTGAAGCAGCGGCCTCAGTACTGTCGGTGGAATCAGCATCCTTGGTGGCGTCAGTACCACCATCGTCATCTGGAGCGGCCTCAGTACCGCTCTCCTCCTCCTCATGTGGCGCCCCAGAAGTATCCTCGTGGTGTAGCTCAGACGAGGCGCCGCCGCCTGCTGGTGTCCTACCGCTCCTAAGTGTAACAAAATCAGCATCAAATAGATCCGAAGATGTATCATCAAATGGGTCACTAGGAGTGGCATGCTCAGTAGAAACTACCTGCTCAGACTTCCTCTTGAGGTTGTTCGGGTTCGGCTCGATCTGTGCAGGAATGGCGGCCTTCCCTCTCACCAGGTCCTGCATCTCCTGGCGGAACTCGTCCATCTCCCGTCTAAATGTGGCCTGCTGATCCGTGAGGAGGCGGGCGACGTCATCCAAGGCGGGACTCTCATGGGAGCCCGACGGGTAGCCTCTCTGGTGCTGAGGCTGCTGGAACTGCTGGTGGTGCTGCTAAGAGGGGTAGGAAGAGGGATGTTGCTGGTATGCTGGGTGAGCCTGCTGCTCACGTCTCCACGACTGTCCCTGCTACTGATAGGGACGAGGAACGAAGGATGATGGCTGGTGTGACTGGTAAGCTGGGGGCTGCTACTGCGGCTGGTGATCTCTCTGCTGTGAGTACTGCCCTCCCTGACCGGCTAGCTGCTGCTGGGGCTGGGTACCTCCATTCCCCCACCTGAATCCGGGATGATCTCGTCGGATCCCAGGCTGGGGGCGGTCATACCAAATCCCGTTGACATCCATCAACGGCTCTGCATCGTAGGGGGCTGGCGGGAGTACTGCCAGAGGCTGGTCCGGCTGGTAGACCACCATCTGCATGTCTGGAGATGGTGGGGACTGGTAGGTGGGCTGCGGCTGCTGGTACGGCTCCGCCTGTACAAGATGAACCTGTCTAGGCTGCTGTAGGGAGCTGGAGCGCTGGGTCGAGCTGTTGTTGCCGCCGGAGTCGCCTCGCGACTGAAGACGGGGCTGTGAAGCCGTCTGTGCCTCCTGGAGACACATGAGCTGGGTCTTCATGTCGCTCAGAGTCTGTGCCATCTGATCCATCTGAGTGAGGCTCTGGCACAACTTCTTCTCAATCAGCTCCATGCGGTCCAACTTCTCGCTGATGATCCCCATGTCCGCAGCGGACGACTCTGCCTGTGCTGTTGCGACTGCGGACGAACTAGATGGACCTGCATCGACCCGTGCTATCTGCTGGTACTACACGGGTCCTGGCTGCTGCTGGGGTCTCCCCTGAGTGTACAACCGGGTCTGGGACATCACCATATAATTCTCAGCCATCTCCTCGAAGATGGCCCAGACCTGGTCGTGGTCCTTGGCGAAATAGGACCCGCCACAAGAAGCATTCACCAGACCCTGAAGCTCTGGTGTCAACCCGCTGAAGAAGCTCTGCACAAGGTTCGGCTTCGTGATGTCGTGGTGCGGGCATCTGTCCATGAGCTCTCTAAACCTCTCCCATGCCTCGTGAAACTGCTCATTGGGGAGCATGGAGAAGTTGCTGATCAGGGCCCTCGCTGCATTCGTCCGCCCGAGTGGATAGTACTTGTTCAAGTACTCGGTGCGGAGCTGCTCCCAGGTGTAGACGAACTTCCCCAGATGCTTCAGCCAGGTGGCTGCTCTGTCTGCTAGTGAGAAGGGGAAGGCAATCATCCGAATCGTATCCTGGTCCACATGGCGGTCGTGGACAGTACTGCAAATCATCAGGAACTCCTGGAGGTGGAGATGGGGCTCCTCGGTAGCAAGCCCGTGAAAACGGGGAAGCATCTGTAGGGTGTTCGGGGGAACTTGAAGTCCCCCACGATAGCAGGTACCACCACCCAATGGTGCATCAGTGTAGATCCGGGGTTGTGCAACTCCCGCATCGGTCTCGGTGGTCCTCCTGCCGCGACGGCTGCCGCTGCGGCGGCGGCTGCGGCTGCTGCTGCTGCTGCTGCGGCTCGTGCCTCTGCATCTGGGTCGTCCTCAGGCTCGCTCTGATCTCTCTCTACTCTGAGGCGCTCCAACTCTCTCCTCATCTCAATCATGAACGCTCCCTGATCGCGTAACTGCTGCTGAACTGTCTCTAATGAGGCAATCAAGGTGGAGTTGATCGCTCCCTGATACATCACGACGTGCTCTGTGCGGGAACGATCCTTGGAACTGCCGGCCATGACGTCTGCTGCAAAATCAAATGAGCCCAACTCAGGTGTTGTCAAATCAATCAATCTCTCCGCGGGCTCGTGTCTCTCAGGTCTGAAAGAAAGGGGGTCGAGGGGGAACAGGGCGGAGTCGTACTCGGGCTCGGAGAGCTGGTCTCGGCTCTCGCGGGCCAACCTAGATGATTGGGTAGACGTGCTCGGAAGCGGTGCAGCCAGAGGCTGCCTAAGGGAGCGTCTACCCATCATCTTGATCTGGCGAGTAGGGCGGATGAGATCTGGAGAAACTATGATCACAAAACAAACCCCCGGTTCACCAACGCGACGCGAGCTGAAGACCGTGAAAGTTCGGTCAAATTATCTTGTTGATTTTATTAGGTGAACACACAAAATATCAGAGCGCTTACGTGACCTGTTAGGATACCCGATGCTATCCCAACCGACTGGCCCGCACGGAAGAGTCGGTAATCAGTCGGGACTAGCACCGGAGGGCTCTACCTAGGGTGCGGGTCACTCTCTCGTGCATCCAAACCATACAATGAGGGGGTTGCTCTCCCCAAGACAAAATTTTTAGGGTGAGCGTCTTTTAAGATCAATAGAGTTAACCAGTCCCAATTTTATGATTTTTCTTTTTAATATTTTTCAAATCAAAACAAAAGGCCTAACGAATTTTTCGGTTCTCCTGGTTATTAAGTCCAAAACGGGGGGGAGAAGTCGAAAAAGCCGATGCGCGATAAAATCAATGATGCATGCTGAGTAAGAAATGCGTACCTTGTCTCCAGCACTCTACATGCAAGTGATCCGCGCAGAATTGAAAGACTGAAAATAAACTACCTATATGATGCAACGGGAAAGCCGAGTCCTAGATGAGCAATTTCTAGCACAAGAACCGTCTAACCGGTCACCGACCTCCAAGCCAAAGAGTCCGGTCTTGGCCCGTCCCTCCTCTGTCCGACAAATCGGGGGTAGGAGAAAGCGCTTTACAGGACGGGCTGCGGCACGTAGGCTACGAAGGAAAATGAGTCGGTTATTTTTATTAATTGGTTATTAGTGAGTCCAATTACGTTCTATAGGAACAGATAATTAGTTAAGTGTTGGGACCCAACTAATTACGGCACAAGCAATAGAAATTCCTAAGTCTAGGGGCTCGAGCAAAAACCACGTAAACACCGCAAAAGGCAGAAAGAAAATAAAATAAAACCAAAACCGCGAAAAACCGCGAAAATCCTAAGGGTCCCCCGAGCACACCGGTGCTCGGCGAAACAGACCCGCTAAGTACAAGCAATGTCCACAAGTCCTGAGAGTGTCCTGTATTATTACAAGAATAATCAAAAATAAAAACCTACTCTAATCCTCACCCACTCCACTCTCTTTCACTCTCTCCTGCGGCTCCGCAAAGAAAGGAGCCGCCTCCGAATCCCGCGGTTGCGTCGGCTTCTCAAGAGCAGCCGCCTCGGTCCTCGGGCCCTCGCAAGAAATAGCAGAGTGGTCAGAACCAGATAATCAAATAATAATAAAAGAAAAATAAAGGGAAATGAAAAATAAGGGTATATGTGCAAAAATGTGAAATAAAATAAACACTCAAAATAAAACAAAACAAAAATAAAAGAAAATGAAAAAAAAACAAAATAAAACAAAAATAAAATATAGACAAAAACCGCGAAAAGCTGCGAGCTCTGAAAGAGCCGCGAAAAGCCGCGAAAATAAAAACTAAAAGAAAATAAAAATACTAAGCCGTGCTCCCCGGAAACGGCGCCATTCTGATGACACAGAAACCCGAGCGACTAAGGCAATCAGGTAACTAAGACGGTCGTTGCGACCTCAATCACTCAGATGTGTCGATCAAGAAAAATGAACCACTTAAGAAGGATATAATCAATCAAAACTCAAATAGCGGTCTTGCTATGTGATTAACCTGGTATAGCACCCAGGGTCGAACTCAAGGAGCACGGGTTGGCCGAGAGGCCTACGAAGTAGTAAAAATAAAGAAAATAAAGAAAGAAAATATTTTTAGTGGTTTTTAATTATTTTTATATTTTTTTGGATTTTTTAAGTAATTAAGAAAATAAGAAAACAAAGAAGGCACACGCTTCAACAAATTATTAAATGCACAAAAATTCAAACAAAAATATTTTTATGTATTTTATATTTTTTAGTGTTTTTGGTGAATTTTTGAGAATTTTCTGATGTGTATTTTATCTTCTAAAAATCAAACAATGCCTAAAATAAAGGGTACTGTCCAGCCGAGCCAAAAAGCCCTAGATAAAATATCTAAGGACCTCAAAATGGCCTGGAGGTAATTTTCCTTTAAAGTAGATAAGACAAGGAAAATTTAGGTACCAATTTTATTATTTTTGGGTTTTTAATTTATTTATTATAATTTTTATGGGTTTTTGAGTGTTTTCAGGTTTTTAGCATTTTCCAGTAGTGAAAAATAGCCAAAATTGGCTAGAAAATCAAGCTAAGTAAAACAAACAGTAGCTAATTTTTATAGAATTTTTAATTGAGTTTTTATATTTTTTTGTGAATTTTCAAACTGGACAGTAACAAAAATGAAGGTTTTTGAGATTTTAAAAATAGCAAACAAAATAAAAAATGTCCTAAAAATTCCACAAAAATCCTACACCATGGCAGGAGCCATGTGTCAAATTTTCGTTGGATTTGGAGGTGATTTGATATTTTATTCAAAAAATAAAGATAGGGCACTGTGCACAGGGACCAAAGTGCAAATACCCAAAGTTCTGGGGGTCCTGGTGCAAAATACCCAGCAAAACACGCGCCACGCGCCTGCCTGGGGCACTCAGGGACATAGATGTAAGAAAAATAAGTCTCAAGGACTTATTGGTAACAGGTACCAAAAGTCCAAGGGCCCTATCTGCAATTTACCCAAAATAAAACGCACATGCGGAAATAAATCATTCACAGGGGTAGAAGTGCAAATAAGAGAAACTTTTCATTCAATTTATAACATCCAGAACAACAAGGGTATCTACTGCAAATAACCCAAACAAATCACGTGTCGAAGCACGTGTCCACAACAGGCAGGGGTATACATGCAAATAACTAAAGCTCAGGGTCCAATGTGCAATTTAACCTAAAACTAAACAACTGATTTTACTACTTACAGGACTAAAATGAAATAAAAATAAAAGCGGGGCCTAAGGGTAAATTACCCTTTATTAAGCGGGGGCGTTGGATGCGCGCCACGTGTGCATCTGACGGCTGCGGATGGTGGGCGCTCCGGATCGTCCCTCCTCCGATCGGACGGTGCTGGTAGCTCCAAGGATGGACGGCCAGGATCTGAACTGGAGCGAGGCGGGGCGATCGACGGCGATGGAGGGTCCTCGAAGAACAGGTCCCCGGCGAGCTTCGCCGGGCTCGTGAGTGCGCTTGGGTCCTCCGGGGAGCCTTCTGAAGGTCGGAGAAGAATCGCGGAAGGCTCCCGCGTCTGCCGGTGGGCTCCGATGATCGAGCCAAGCTCCGGGGAGCTCGGACGGCGTCGGCGGAGCTGGGTCTCCTGGCTGAGTAGCGAAGGGCCTCAGACAGCCCTCGTTTCGACCTGAAAAGAGCACCAGAAGACTCATGGGTTGAGGGCAAATTGCCTCGACCCGGTTAGGCGAAGTGGGGGTGGCTGGTGTGTCGGGACGGCGAGCTCTGGCGAAGGGGGTGGACGGAGGAGCTAGGTTCCCAACTCCTGTACGAGCTGGGTTGAGTGAGTGGGTGAAGAACGTGCGTCGGACGAAGGCGAACGTGAGGGTCGATTCCGATGATCGGATAGTGGTCGGAACCGGGGTGAATCGGAGAAATACGACGGCGGCGCAAATTGGGCGAAACTGGAAATTAAGGGAAATGGGTAGCCTACCTGGGTGAAGGAATAGACTGGGAAGGAGCTGGGGATGCTCCTGGTCGTCGCCTCGAGGGTCGTCTCTGCCCGAGGCTCGGAGCTCTCGCTGGTGGCGGAGCTGCGGCGGCTACGTCGCCGGATCGATGGATTCACTCCCTCTCCTCGCTGCAACAGGTCGGGGATGCGAGCTGTCACCTCATACACTCTCTGGAGCTCACTGGAGAACGAGGCGAATGGCCAAAGATGGAGAGAGAAGGTGGCGGAACTCGCTTATATGCGTTGGAGGGGTCCGGCTAAGACGGGCTCGGGTAGGTCGATGAAGCGCGCGGATCCCGAGGTGGATGCCCGGCGAAGGTGTCGGATGTGGGAGGTTCAAAACGGAGCCGGGTTTTAGGGAAATGGGTGTCGGGTCGAGCGGGCAGAAATAGGAGAAGTCGGGTCCGGAGCTCAGACCCGTGGGAAGTGGTCCTGGGGGGGGCTAGTTGACCAGGCGGTCAACATCCCCAGGACCCAATGGGATTCGTCCACGTGGCTGGATCTTGAAGTGACAAATATGGGTAGCTAGGGGCCGAATATGCAAAAACTCAAAACATGAAATATTTTTCTTTTATTTTTTTCTATTTTTTAGTGATTTTTAATTAATTTTTGGAAATAAAAATAGGCTATATACATAATATGTACTATATATAGGTATATATACAATATATAGGGTTTGGATTTTTTATTTTTAAATGTTATTTTTGTGCAATTTTATTCCTATTTTATATTTTATTTATTTTCATTATAAAATAAGGAATAAAAAGGTATTTTTATCTGTTTTTTATTATTTATTTACATAGGTAAAATAAATATATATGTACATCTATATACATGGTATATGTACAATGTATTTTTGTATTTTTAATTTTTCTATTTTTGTTTTGTTTTTTGTTTTCATTGTTTTTATTTTATTTATTTACAATATATAACATAGACTAGTTACAAAAATTATAAAAATTAATTTTATATATTTACAAGGCTAAATAAATACATAGGTGTGGTTTATGTACATGGTGAAGGTGATGTTTTTGTTCCCTTTTTTATTTTTATCTTTTTATTTGGTTTTTATATTTTTCTAAATATATACAAGTATTTACAAGCATATTTTTGGTGAGGAAAATATATTTATATTTATTTACATAAATATTTACACAAGAGCTCTTATCTCCCTCTACTTTGGCTTTTATGCGGTCAGGCCCATGCTGAGCCCTCCCTTGGGTTAGGTTGCTCAGTATTTATCTTAAATATTTCCCTCTTTTTCTTTTTAATCTTTATTCTTTTATTTTTGCACAAAAACATGCTAATTATAGGTTTTTACACAATGCATGCTTTTGGTAATTATTCCTATTTACACATATCTACATGTATTTGCAAAGGTTTTTGTAGCTAAAATATAAGAATAAAGAGTGATGAATGGCTATTCATCACCCCCTCGTCATCAACCTCCCAACCATCACCCCCGATCGATCGGGCGTCGCCGCCTTCTCCGAAATCTTTGCCAACGGCCCCCTCCTCCATCGCCGTTGACCCTAACAACCAACCAACAACCTCCGAGATCTCCTCCTCCTCCTCAGCCCTATTTAAGGAACGCCTCGTCCGCCTTCAGCCTTCATCCGCCGATAGAACCTAGAAGCCCGGTGGTGACAGCCCGGGTTGCCCTCGACGTCGACGAGATCCGGTCGCATCCTCACGGCCGTTGCAACGCCACCAGCGTCCTGCCGTGCTCCAGCGATCGGCCGTAGAGCCCTATCCTCCAGGTATCCCCCCCCCCTCTCTCTCTCTCTCGCTCTCTTCGCCTCCAAGCTCTCCGCTCCGCTCGGAGCTTCCCCTCCTCTCCGCTTCGCAAACCTCGCCTTCCGCCGCGTACTGTCCCGTTCCGCCCCTCGGCGTCGAGCCAAGGACGATATCTCCGACCTCCATCGACGACACCTCCACCTCCCATCACCGTCGAGCTACGTCTACATCTTCTCCGACGTTCTTCAGCTTCACCGTCATCGTCAACAACGCCGGCCCGCCATCAACCACAGCACCGTCACCGGCCGCCCATCTACGATCATCTTCATCAACATTATCCGCCTGGAGCTCCTTGGACCGGCCAACATCGACAACACCGCCTCTGCCTTCGTCTTCGACACGTCTCCATCGACTCCAGCGCCCCTCCGACGAACGCCGCGCTCCACTTCCACCGACAGGGGCTCGAGTCCTCAGCCTCGCCCTCGAGGTCACCGTCCAAGCGCCGCCGCACCACCACACCAAGGCCGTGCCCTCCGCCACCAGCCACCGGGCGCTCAGGCCCGAGGCCCTCCCCGCGTGCGAGGCACGTGACGGGAGGGATCACGTCAACACCTCATCAGCCCGACGTCAGCAGGAGCAGGAGGGTCACGTGCTGCGCACGTACCCCTTGGGTAAATTACAAGTTACACCCCAGGTTCCTCTCTATTTGCGCCTCAGTCCAAGACCAGAGGGCACGTGCGCGGCACGTGCCTCTCTGTGAAATTTGCAGAGAACCCCCCCCCCCCACAGTATAGGTAATTTCAACTAGGTCCCCCCTGCATTGTTTTTATTTATTTATTATGTTTGCGCCTGTACCCCTGTCTTTGTCATCCATTATAGACCTCTACATTACATCATTTTATTCATTTAAGAATAGCACTTTGTTCATCTTTTAATTCTCTACATTTTGACATGTCGCGGATATTTTTGTGCTTTACGGTTAATTAATAAATAATTGTTTTGTGAAAATTGGAATATTTTGCCCAATCTGTGCTCTGAAATTCATAGTAAATTAACCATTACTCTAAAAATCTCCGAAAAATCACGTAGTGTAGAGATTATTTTGGTTAGCATTGTGCCCAAAAATCATTGCATTTGCATGCATGTTTTGCTCTGTAAAAATCATTTTGCATATTTCACTATTTTATTTTTAATAGATATTAAATCCCACATTTTTGAGGTCTAGGATTTTTCTAAGATCCAATACCTAGTGATAGATCTTAGATAATTTTAGTTCTAGAAAATAAGTAGGTTTAATATTTATTAAAATTAAATATTGAAAATTAATTTGTTTGCATTTAAAAATTTGTAAAAAATTCATATTGCATCAGAAAATTCCAAAAAAAGTACAGTGCACTCATTTCATCATATTTTACATCTCGGCCAAGTTTCGTATTTTTCGGACATCATTTGAACGTAATTCACATTTTAGTCCATAAAGTAGGCCGAATTTGCATATTGCACCCTCTATTGCATTGAAAAATTCCAAAAAAAGACCGCCTTGAAAACCGAACTAAAAATTGGATAGACACAACTCTAGGTTGTTCCTTTGCCTCCTTGTGATCGACCTTGGGACTTGCCCAAGTAAAATAAACATAAAAACCACTTGATTAAATTTGATTAGAAATTGTGGTTATTTCTTGACTGTTTCCGATCGCCGCCTACAACGAACGACTTTAATTATTTTCACGAACGAGCATTAAAAAACACATTCTTAACGCGGCTTTTACGGACTCGTCAGATGGCGCCGTTGCCGGGGAGGCAAACGGCTTAGTTTTTTGTTTTGAAAATTTTTGTTCGGTTTTCCGAATTCGGGTAGTCTGACCCCCGAATTTTTCACTGTAAATCCCATTTTATTTCTTGTATTTATTTTTCAGCATTTATTTCATTTATTTTATTTTTGATTATTTTCTAAGTCACTCTCTTACACCCATCTCGCTTATTTTTCTTGCGAGGTACCTGGCGCACGTGGAGCGGTTTTTCAAGGAACCGACGTATCTTCACCGATACCCGAAGAATCCGTAATTAAATTAAGATCGAGTCGAGTCGTGAGAGAGAGTAGAGTCTAGGTTTTTAATTTCTGCACTTTTAATTTCTGCTCATTTATAGCGGTGTCCGTTTGGACTCTCGCATGTGTAAATAGACCTTGAACTCTATTTGTGGTGTGTCGTGGCCTGTTTCACTCTCCGGAGAGGGTGGGGTCCGACTTGAGTGGTGATGAAAGGGGATAATCAAGGGTCTAGATATCTCACAAGGCGAGAGATCCAGTCGCTGAGTCGACCACTTAAAGATCCCCAGATCAATCAACAATTAACCCACAATAAATATATGCAATAAATATCCAAAAATGTGGAGTTAAAATTTATTATAACTCTACATGCAAATGTGTATAGGTGTAAGCACAGGTAGAGGTTGAACACTGGGAGGCGAATGGTTGTATGTGATGTATCATCCAATTATTCGATCAATTGTTCATGTCCTTTTATTGTTTTAGTGGGTTTTGGGTTTTGTAATTTTTTTATATTTTTGTTTTTATAATTTTTATTTTGTGTTTATATTTTATATTTTTTTTATATTTTCTTTTAATATTTTTAATTATATAAAATAAATAGATAAATATATATATAAGACATATATATATAAAGAGATATATATATAAGAAGAGAGAGAGGAGTACTATAGTCTATAGATATATATATATACTTAAAAGATATATAGATATAATTTTTTTTGGCTTTTTAATATTTTTCTAATTTTTTTGTTATTTTTCTGAAATATTTCTAATTTTTATGTATTTTTAAATTCAAAAATGTCCACAATATAGGACTCAATCAATGGCCGAATATAATTTGGGTTTTAAAAATATAAAATAAACTCCAAAAATTCCCAAATTAATTCTAATACATTAATAATAATATATAGGTAATTATAAAAGAGAAAAATATATTTTTGGGGTTTTTTAGTATTTTTCTATTTTTTTGTTGGATTTTGGAGCTTTCTGATTTTTTTAATTTTCTTTTTCATACTTTTAGGGTTTTTCAATTTCTGGACTCAATATATACATAATTATACAATATATAATATTTCTGGAATTTTTCAAAAACATTTTCTAATTTTTTTGTATTTTCTAATTTAGACAGTGCAAAAATGGGCTTCTTTTCATTTTTAGTAATTAGGAGAAATGCAAAAAAATGAGAAATAAAATATGGGCGTGAACAAGCATGGCATGGAGCATCTATACTAATTTTTGTGGATTTTTAGAAGCCATCTAGGTATTTTTAAGAAATGGATAAAAGACACAAAAATAATTAAGCCTGGCAGGGGCATTTTTGCAAATAAAATAAATGACAAGGGAACAGGTGCAAATATGCCAACATAAATAAACATTTATTTAAAGTTTCAGAATCAAATAACAATATCCAAAAATCGCCAGGGTACACATGCAATTTTTCACGCGCCTCACGTGGGACTGCACGTGAGGCGCGGAAGGACCTAAATGTAATTTCAAATAGTTCAAGGTCCTATCGGCCGAATTTACAATTTATTTATAACGTGCAAAAATATTTACAGAATTAAATAATAAATACAAAAAAGGCGGGGGCTGGATATGCAAATTACCCCCAAAGGCGCTGGATGGAACGGCTGCTCTTCATTAACTAATCCACGTGGCGCCTCCACGTGCGCCGATGACGCTTCGCCGATGAGCGGAGAGGATTGGATCTCGCGTGAGATCTGACGGTCGTAGCAGCGCTCCATCGGACGGTTGTGATTAGAACTGGGGCCTTCGTCTTCATCCAACGGCGGGGAGTTGGCGTGGAAGAACATGGAAGAAACCTCGCCGGGGCGAGCTTCTTCCGCCTGGATCTCGCTCCTTCGTCGTTCATCACTGCACCTGAAGGTCCTCCAAGCTTCCTGGAAGGTGTCTCTAGCTGCTGGAGCTCTCGGATCGACCAGAGACACACTGGAGCGTCGCCACGAGCTCGAACAAGAATAGCAGCTCCAGGTACCTCCGCCGCGTTTGGAATCGACTCCTGGTGCGCGTTGGGGCACCTAACCTGCACAGAAAGATAGAGGGGCCATCAGGAACAAAATCGAATCGCCTAAACTAAGCTAATCTATGAATCTAAATGCGAAATAAATGACAGGAACAAAATGCTGAAATGGAAATCTACCTAGAAATGATAAATGTGCACCTCTTATACCTGGGGGGCACCAGGGAGCAGGGTGGCCGCCGGAGCGCCACCGCGACAAAATTTCCCACCTCCTTGGGCCGAATCGAGGTGCTGGGAAGCGCCTCCTGTCACGAGGGCTCCGCCAGGAGCTCATTCAAGCTCAAAGAAGGGGATGAAAATGGCCAAATTCGGCCAAGGAAGTGGGAGGAGTTATTTATATACATTCCAAGGGACCCCCAGTAACCGGCGATTATTAAGGAATCGGGGCTATGTACAAGGGTTCCAAGTGATCGGCGGGGATCAGGGATGATCAGAGAATAAATCTCGTGAAGGGACTGTTGGTGATTGATCACTGAGCCACGCGGGAAAAAGGCAAGAAAAGAGTGGAAAAGACAGTCCGCGTCAACTCAGGCGCCTGGAGGTCAAGTTGACCGGGGTCAACTCGCGGAGGGACCTGATTGGTCCACCTCAACCGCTAAACGCCAAAACAGGGAACCTTATTAGAAAATGAATTATTTAACATAGTAAATGATTTTATTAATTTTTGCTTATAAAATAAAAAATGTGTATTATTTCATGTAGTATTTATTTAAGATTTTTATTGAATTTTTGGAGGTGATTTATTATAGTTTTATTTTAATAAGGTGTATATGTGTATATTTACATGTATTTTTGTGTATTTAATTTTTAATTTTTTTATTTTCTTTTATTATTTTATTGACTTATTTTATAAATTTATAATTTATTTTTGTGAGTATGAGTATATTTTTATTTGATTTTTATGAGTTTATTTACATTTTTAAATAAATGTGTTTGTGTATATGTAAGTATACTTATAGGTATTTTACCTGTATATTATATACATTGTATTTATTGAATGGATTTTATTTGTTTTTATTTTAGCTTTGTATTTTTAATAAGTTATATAGAATATATACATTACTATAAAAATATAAAAGAACTAAATAATTAAAGAATGTTTTCCTCTTTTATTTATGTACCTACTCCTCATAGGTATTTTGTCTAAGTACTGTATAGACTTATTTTATTTTACAAATTCTTTTGGATTTTATTCTAATGCTAGCATGCACATGAATTATATACATTATTTACAAGATCTTAAAAATATAAATTTATAAAAATAATGAATATTGAATAAAATGAATATTTTAATCAGGTATTATGTACAAGAAGGGCCAAAAACCTAACTTTCACAGATGGACTCCAAAAATTATGAAACCAATTTTATAAAATAGTTTATAAAATGCTATATACAATTAAAGGTGAGTTTGGGTGATTTGGAGTTTTTATTTGCAAGATATGGGTCTGTGAAGTTGAGATTTTGGCTTTTTATTTTGTGCATAAAATGTACACTGGGTATTATTTTTACACAAACTCTATTTTGTATTTTTATTTACATTATTATCTACAGCTTTTATGAACAAAGTTTCTTTATTTGATGAATAAATAATTATGTACAAAATAGGTGCCAAAAATGCATAAATAAATGAATTAATAAATGAAGTATTTATTGTATACTGGCCCTTATCTCCCCCTACTTTATTCCTTGTCGACCAATTCCATGCTGGCCTTGGTCTCGGGGTTAGGGTCATAAAATATTTGCAATATTTTATTCCTTTTTCTTTTCTTCTCTTTATTCTATAATATTGGCATTAAAAACCTTATTTTATATACAATTAATACAATAAATAATGAATGCTATTATGTACAAGTAGATGCTATATACATGCATTTGCTGGGGTTTTTAAGGCCAAAATGATAGAATAAAGGTGATGAAATGGAGATTCATCACCCCCCTATACTTGCCTTTGCTAGTCCCTAGCAAATACTTATGCAATAAGTACAAAAAGAACAAAGAATAAGAAGAAAAGAAAAAGCAAAAATAAAGAATGTAAAGAATAAATTGAATTGATCATGATTATTAAACTTATCTTTACAAAATCAAGGTTTGGAGCTGAAGTTAGACCTTGGTGTGAAAATGTGTGTGGAACCTGGTCGGAAACCAAATTTAAAACACAACAGCCTTCGAGAGTCACAGAACTTGGTTCAAATCACCTCAATAGCCAGGTCAGAACTAGCCTACACCATACGCAAACCCTTATGACTATGAAGCTGACTTGTACAGTGTAAGTGATGGTGGCTCTCCCCAATTGAAATGATAAAGAGACTAGCTTCTCCAGAATGACAACCCAATGATTCCCTAATCCAATAGCTCTTTCCTCGAGGAGCAGGGTATTCCCTTCTAAGTTCAAGTGGCATCCAACTCAAGAGGAGGAGGTAGAGAAAAGAATGGACGGTAGCCAGTGTATCTACCTATCCTGGGATGCAAGACCAGTGTAGTCAAGTCATCCAGCTGCAGGCTCACAAGGTATAACTTTGATGCTCAAGCTTGGTTATTTTCTATACAACATATATACATACTCCGGCAGGCAATTTATTTTTTTTTACAAGCCTGTCCACTTTTTTTGGAGTTTCATTTTCATTTTTTTTTTCAATCATACTATTTACAGCAGCATTTACATAAGGAGTTTTTCCTCTTGAGCCAGAAGACTATCCCTCTTTTGAAGCATTTGTGCAACCCACAATCTCCTGTCTTTAGACCTCATGGCTATTGGACCAGGTTGGGGTGCACTTCCCTCCCTAGACGAGGACGAATGTTTCCACCCGTGTGCGTCTCAGACTGGCAAATCCAACCCCCTCACCACTCCAACCGAGTTGAGCCAAGTGAAAGGTGCAAGTGTCCAAGTTAGGTCACGGTCGACAAGAGTCATACGTGTGTTTCGAAAAGTTCTAGTTAGTCAGTTGAGGGACTTGAACCCAGTCCTGATTTCTCAAAGAATTAAGTCTGAATAGACCTGAAGTACCTTAAACCTAGTTCCCATAAGGTTCCAGTGCAGTTAGGTGCAATAAGGTCCAGCCAAGCTCCAATCTTCGACTTTATTGGACTAGTTCAATCATCAAGCTCAATCAAAGAATATAAATGCTATGCAAATGCATATTTACAAATATGCAAAGAATAATGCAAATTTTCAAAGAATTTGAAAACAAAAAGAAGAATTTTTACACAAAGAAATTTTTGCAAATAAAATAATTTTGGCACTCAATGTAGAAAATATGTACAACTATTTACACGGGCGTGCAGCTTTATTTTACAAGAATTACGAATTTACAATTTAGTTTTTTGTTTATAGGTATATATGTACACTTATTAAAGAATTGTGTTTATTTTTATTTATTTATTTATTTATTTTCTTTCTTTTTTTTATATATTTTTTTTATTATATGTGACTATTCCTCAAATTTATTTGACACAAATTTTTCAAACAATTTTTGAAAACTATAGTCCAAAATAATTTTTACAAATATTTTTACAAGCATGTACATACATTTGAAAATCATTTTGCAAAGGTTTTTCAAAACAGTATATATATAGATTTTTCAAAATATTTTTGCAACCATTTTTTCAAACCATTTGCAAATCATTTTTCAAACATTTTATTTCACACAAAGAAAATAAATTTTACAAACCACACATTTTTACACAGGTTGAAAACATGTAACAAAACGTTTTCAAAATCGTCTTCAATAAATGTTCACAATGATTTTCAAACTATTTTTCAAACATTTTGCAAAAAACATTTTCACCTGATTTATTAATCAGTATATACAAAAAGAATTCGAGGAATAATCACATCTCTTTATTAAGGGTTTTTAATGAATTTAAAGAATTATTAGCCATATTATTACAAAAGTACGAGTTATGGCTAAAGTATATACATAGTATATACGACCCCCCTATACTTAGCTTGAGCTATGTCCTCATAGATCGAAAAGGAAAGAGAAGACATAACTCGTACTGAGTATAGACAAGTCTAAAGAATATACGAATAAGAAACAAAGGAAATAGAAGTTGACCGTCCCCCCTATACTTAGGGTCAAGTAATCCTAAGTATAGCAGACTCTACACAAAGCAGGGAGGGTCAAGGGTGGGAATAAACAGATCAAAGATTTAACAAATCAGGGTGCACCCCCCCATACTTAGGACAAAGTATGTCCTAAGTACAGAAAACTGACACAAAGGGGCGACACCTTTTATTGAGATAAAGAAATATGAAAAGGAAAAGAAGAAAAGAAGAAAAGAAGAAAAGAGAGATATATACAGATTGATGAAAAGATCGTGGAGAATATACGCATCACTCCCCCTATACTTAGGGTGAGATAGCCCTAAGTATAGGCAAGAACAGGAGTGACGAAAATGTGCAAGGAAAGAACAACTCGGTGCGTGCCCCCTATACTTAGGACAAGGTACGTCCTAAGTGTAGACACAAAGATGTGGCGGTAGATCTGGGGCACACAGGACATATGGGAGGAAAAATGAAAAAGGTACACATATATACAATCGGTGAAAATCAAGTGAAGTACAGGACGGTGTCTGGTAAGCGACTACCGTACTATCGTCGTCGTCTCTCTGTGAGAACGATGACGCAGCCAGAAGGTGAAAAGACACCCGAATATGCAATCAAGTGGGTGTCAGCTACCGGGGACAAACAGATCAGGAAGTAAAGATATCAGGTCCGGTAGCATGAAGCAGTCAATCGGCTCATAGGGTCAACATGAGGGAACAAAGCCGATACCATAAGACCAGGAGGAAGAAAGAGCAGTACAGACTCCTCCGGTCAATCATGTCTCAAGCAGATATGGAAGATAGATAATAGGAGACACCATGGTACCCGATGATGGTGAGGTAGAAAGATCATAAGTATACACCGAATACCGCAAGCCATGGCTCAACCCTGCGAGGGTCCTCAAGGTGAGCATAATCAGAGAATAATCAGAAGACTCGGCTCCGTGCTCCAACAGACAGGAGACACAACCAGGGAGGAGACCGAGTATACAAATCAGAAGACCCGGCTTTGTGCTCCACCAACTGGGAGACACCAGAGATGAAGCCGAGTACCTACAAAATGATGTACTCTCCCGCAGATAACCCTCGGGGAATGGTACATACTAGTCAATGAATAATCAGAATAGAAGCTCACCCTTCCGAGGGTCGTCAAGGAGAGCGGGCTCAAAGGAGCCTGATCCATCAGACGGATCATAGAAACGGTCTCGGTAGGCGACAGATCAGCTACCAGCAGAAGAGACCGTCAAATCGAGAAGGTGTGGCAGCGTCCCGCAAATAACCCTCGGGGAGCGGGCTGCCAACTAGTCATGGGAATAGCAGATACCAGAAGCTCCACCTTGCGAGGACCGTCAAGGCGAGCAGACTCAAAGGAGTCTAATCAGACAGGTCCCATGATCCGTAGATCGGATAAGCAACTCAAGATGGGATCAAAAATCATATATATCAGACGACTCGATTCTGTGCTCCGCAGATCGAAGACACAATCAGCAGTGGGAACCGAGCGTAAAGAGTGTGTCGCAGTCTCCCGCAGATAGTCCTCAGAGAGTACTGCGATCTAGACAAAGAATAGTCAGAATGTGTCTCTACCTTGCGAGGGCCGTCAAGGAGAGCGGGCTCAAAGGAGCCGGATCCATCAGACGGATCCTCATAGTGGTCTTAGTAGTCGACAAGGCGGCTACCAACAGAAGAGACCAATCAGATCTGAAATATGTCATAGTCTCCCGCAGATAACCCTCGGGGAGCTATAAACTAGGCATGGAATAATCAGAAAAATGGAGCTCAGCCTTGCGAGGACCGTCAAGGAGAGCAGACTCAGATGAGTCTAATACATTGGCCTCGTGTACTGACAGGTCAAGTACACAATCACAGGGGGAGGCCAATCAAGCGTAGCATCTGACTCGGTTTCAGGTCCCATCTCAATGGCGACCAAAGTAGTGAATGAAACCGTAATCCTAGAAATTATCGCATTCTCCTGCAGACAGTCCTCGGGGAGTAATGCGAGCTAGATTAATGTAGGTCATGGGAATGCTGGCAAGTCATCTCAGGTCCTCAAAAGCAATAAATCATTCAATCATCCGGAGGGCATAAGATCATGCAAGGGAGCAAATAATCTTGTCATTCACCGAACATCCCTTGGGTCACTCCAGTCAGCTGAGATGGCACGAAAAATAGTCAGGAATCCTCAAAGTGCCATAAGTGGATCAGAGAGTCAGGAGAACAAGGATGGGTCAATCAGGAAGATGAGAGATCATGTAGGATCCGTACACCAATATCAGAAAGTCCAAATCAGAATAATCATTTAATCCTCAAAATCAAGGTGGCGGAACCTCAAGAAAGATAGATCACTCAGTACTCATGAAATCTTCACCATCGCATCATATCACATCCTTAATCCGATGTGCGAGAACTAAAATTCCTCAATAATGCACCACACCTATGCTCTATGTATCAGCAAAAATCCTCAATCAGCTCGTATGCATGTATCAAAGACAAATCCACCAAATCGAACTCAGCCTCATCAACATCATGGGCCCGACTTACAAACAATTTGTATAAATAATCCTCGATGCGGGCTTCATCAAACTGCATAGCATTCCCGGGTAAAGGGAGAGATGATACAGGGGCTACGAGGAAGATGGACAAGAAAGGTAACACAGTGAAGTGGAGAAGCTGATTGAATGGGCGTGCCAATATCATGGGTGATAGAATAGTGATACAGAGGGTACGAGGAGGGTGGGCGAGAAAATCGGTACATAGACAAAATTGGGTGTTCCACACAAGGCGGGAACACCATCAAGATTGCGGTCCGAAGAGCGGTTTCTCCTCGAACCAGAGAAGATGGTACGATGGATACTTAGAAGATGGTGAAGATGCGGGAAACAAAGGACTTGGCGAAGAATGATTGAGCTCAAGCGCCAATTTCACGACTCAATGCAAAATGAAGAGATATATGTATAAGAGAGATAGAGAGACTCAAAGATAAAAAAATGCGTGACTCACACGGTGGGATCGACGACTCTGGGGATGAAAGAAAAACACAATGAACTCCAAGTCACAATCAAGACACAAGGCAAACCCCCAATTCACCTACTCAACACAGTGAAGACCATCAGGTGACGGTCATTTATCTTTTCATTTTTTAGAGTTAGGTGAGAATCACAAAAATTGTACAATCGCTTAGGAGGCTTGATGGGATTTGGGCTCTACTCCTTAGTGTGCACGTAAGCAATTTAAAATGCATAAAATGAGGGGGTTGCTCTCCCCAAGACAAGGAAGTCCATTACATTTTAATTTTAGGTCAAATAGAGTTAACAGTCCCGATTTTATTAAAGTTATCACTTTTTTGGGTATTTTCAATGCACGTGCCTATCGAGGTTCCAATTTCCCTTAAGCATCCTAGGTTGGCAAAAACAGAGGGAGAATATCGGAAAAGCCATGCAAGTCGGAAAATGATGATGCATGTCAAGTAAGAAGACTTACAGTGCCTCCCAGCTCTCTCCATGCGGGATGCATAACAGAATTTGAAACCTATGCTATATGCAAATGCAAACCGAAGAAATCGCCCTAGGTTCAGAAATTGCTATTATCGTGAAGCACCACAAGTCGCTCATTAATCTTTAGCCTCAAAAAGTCCGGTCTTGGCTCACCCCTCCTCTGTACTCAACACACTTGAGCTTAGGAGAAAGCGCTTTGCGGGGTTCGCTGTGGCACAAAGGCTAAGAGATAAATGAGCGGATGTTTAGAGTTTGATCTAGGTCCAAAGTGAACTATAGGTATATGCAAATATTAGGGTGTTTGGAACTAACTCTACGAGCAAGCAACTCCTAAGCTAAGGCTCATTCACACAAAATAATAAAAATGAAATAAAAGAAAAGAAAAAGAGTTCAAGTCATCGAGGCCCCCAAGGGAACAATCCCTCGGGCAATGGACCTCGGGAGTCGAAGTGTACCTGCGAGAGTCCTGTATTATTACAAAATTCTAAGGGTCACTCTCTCACATAAATATACATATTAAAATAAAATAAAATGCATGAAAATGGAGACTGTCTTCAAAAATTCTCCTTCATGTGTCATGGATGCTCTGTCCTATTGGCTTGGCATAGAAGAGCCAACTCCGCCTTGCTTGGGTGGATAGGTCCTCCTAGGAGGTCCTCCTTTGCTTGGCGGTCCCTCGCATCAAAGACAAAGGAAATAAATGGTCAGAGCAGTCAATTAAGTAATCTCAAATAGAAATAAAAACCAAACAAACAAATAAATCAGGGACATGAGCAACCAATTGAATAAATGAACAAATATGCTCACAAAATCATACAAAATCCGTTGCCTCCCCGGCAACGGCGCCATTTGATGAAAGGGGATAATCAAGGGTCTAGATATCTCACAAGGCGAGAGATCCAGTCGTTGAGTCGACCACTTAAAGATCCCCAGATCAATCAACAATTAACCCACAATAAATATATGCAATAAATATCCAAAAATGTGGAGTTAAAATTTATTATAACTCTACATGCAAATGTGTATAGGTGTAAGCACAGGTAGAGGTCGAACACTGGGAGGCGAATGGTTGTATGTGATGTATCATCCAATTATTCGATCAATTGTTCATGTCCTTTTATTGTTTTAGTGGGTTTTGGGTTTTGTAATTTTTTTTATATTTTTGTTTTTATAATTTTTATTTTGTTTTTATATTTTATATTTTTTTATATTTTCTTTTAATATTTTTAATTATATAATATAAATAGATAAATATATATATAAGACATATATATAAAGAGATATATATATATAAGAAGAGAGAGAGGAGTACTATAGTCTATAGATATATATATATACTTAAAAGATATATAGATATAATTGTTTTTGGCTTTTTAATATTTTTCTAATTTTTTTGTTATTTTTCTGAAATATTTCTAATTTTTATGTATTTTTAAATTCAAAAATGTCCACAATATAGGACTCAATCAATGGCCGAATATAATTTGGGTTTTAAAAATATAAAATAAACTCCAAAAATTCCCAAATTAATTCTAATACATTACTAATAATATATAGGTAATTATAAAAGAGAAAAATATATTTTTGGGTTTCTTTTTCAGGATTTTTCTATTTTTTGTTGGATTTTGGAGCTTTCTGATTTTTTTAATTTTCTTTTTCATATTTTTAGGGTTTTTCAATTTCTGGACTCAATATATACATAATTATACCATATATATTTTTTTTGGAATTTTTCAAAAACATTTTCTAATTTTTTTGTATTTTCTAATTTAGACAGTGCAAAATGGGCTTCTTTTCATTTTTAGTAATTAGGAGAAATGCAAAAAAAAATGCGAAATAAAATATGGGCGTGAACAAGCATGACATGGAGCATCTATCCCAATTTTTGTGGATTTTTAGAAGCCATCTAGGTATTTTTAAGAAATGGATAAAAGACATAAAAATAATTAAGCCTAGCAGGGGCATTTTTGCAAATAAAATAAATGACAAGAGCACAGGTGCAAATATGCCAACATAAATAAACATTTATTTAAAGTTTCAGAATCAAATTACAATATCCAAAAATCGCCAGGGTACACATGCAATTTTTCACGCGCCTCACGTGGGACTGCACGTGAGTCGCAGAAGGAGCTAAATGTAATTTCAAATAGTTCAGGGTCCTATCGGCCAAATTTACAATTTATTTATAATGTGCAAAAATATTTACAGAATTAAATAATAAATACAAAAAAGGCGGGGGCTGGATATGCAAATTACCCCCAAAGGCGCTGGATCGAACGGCTTCTCTTCATTCACTAATCCACGTGGCGCCTCCACGTGCGCCGATGACGCTTCGCCGATGAGCGGAGAGGATTGGATCTCGCGTGAGATCTGACGGTCGTAGCAGCGCTCCATCGGACGGCTGTGATTAGAACTGGGGCCTTCGTCTTCATCCAACGGTAGGGAGCTGGCGTGGAAGAACAGGGAAGAAACCTCGCCGGGGCGAGCTTCTTCCGCCTGGATCTCGCTCCTTCACCGTTCATCACTGCACCTGAAGGTCCTCCAAGCGTCCTGGAAGGTGTCTCTAGCTGCTGGAGCTCTCAGATCGAACAGAGACACACTGGAGCGTCGCAACGAGCTCGAACAAGAATAGCAGCTCCAGGTACCTCCGCCGCGTTTGGAATCGACTCCTGGTGCGCGTTGGGGCACCTAACCTGCACAGAAAGATAGAGGGGCTCGAGGGCGTCTCCCTCGACCCGAGGTTTGAAGCTGAAAGCACAGGAATGAAGGTGGGTGAAGAAGCTTCGGCGAAGGGTGGTGGAGGAGCTTCGATTCGCGGATCCAGAAGCGAATCCGGTTGGACAAGGTGGCTGGGGTATGGAGAAGGCGTAGAGGAATGAAATGGCAGTGGAATGGTGGTCGGAAAACGTTGGGGTAACAGTGGAGAAGTCGCCGGAGCGGAGCTCCGGTGAACTTCGAATCGCCTAAACTAAGCTAATCTATGAATCTAAATGCGAAATAAATGACAGGAACAAAATGCTGAAATGGAAATCTACCTAGAAATGATAAATGCGCATCTCTTATACCCGGGGGCCGCCAGGGAGCAGGGTGGCCGCCGGAGCGCCACCGCGACAAAATTTCCCACCTCCTTGGGCCGAATCGAGGTGCTGGGAAGCGCCTCCTGTCACGAGGGCTCCGCCAGGAGCTCATTCAAGCTCAAAGAAGGGGATGAAAATGGCCAAATTCGGCCAAGGAAGTGGGAGGAGTTATTTATATAAATTCCAAGGGACCCCCAGTAACCGGCGATTATTAAGGAATCGGGGCTATGTACAAGGGTTCCAAGTGATCGGCGGGGATCAAGGATGATCAGAGAATAAATCTCGTGAAGGGACTGTTGCTGATTGATCACTGAGCCACGCGGGAAAAAGGCAAGAAAAGAGGGGAAAAGACAGTCCGCGTCAACTCAGGCGCCTGGAGGTCAAGTTGACCGGGGTCAACTCGCGGAGGGACCTGATTGGTCCACCTCAGCCGCTAAACGCCAAAACAGGGAACCTTATTAGAAAATGAATTATTTAACATAGTAAATGATTTTATTAATTTTTGCTTATAAAATAAAAAATGTGTATTATTTCATGTAGTATTTATTTATGATTTTTATTGAATTTGTCGAGGTGTTTTATTATAGTTTTATTTTAATAAGGTGTATATGTGTATATTTACATGTATTTTTGTGTATTTAATTTTTAATTTTTTTATTTTCTTTTATTATTTTATTGACTTATTTTATAAATTTATAATTTATTTTTGTGAGTATGAGTATATTTTTATTTGATTTTTATGAGTTTATTTACATTTTTAAATAAATGTGTTTGTGTATATGTAAGTATACTTATAGGTATTTTACCTGTATATTATATACATTGTATTTATTGAATGGATTTTATTTGTTTTTATTTTAGCTTTGTATTTTTAATAAGTTATATAGAATATATACATTACTATAAAAATATAAAAGAACTAAATAATTAAAGAATGTTTTCCTCTTTTATTTATGTACCTACTCCTCATAGGTATTTTGTCTAAGTATTGTATAGACTTATTTTATTTTACAAATTCTTTTGGGTTTTATTCTAATGCTAGCATGCACATGAATTATATACATTATTTACAAGATCCTAAAAATATAAATGTATAAAAATAATGAATATTGAATAAAATGAATATTTTAATCAGGTATTATGTACAAGAAGGGCCAAAAACCTAACTTTCACAGATGGACTCCAAATATTATGAAACCAATTTTATAAAATAGTTTATGAAATGCTATATACAATTAAAGGTGAGTTTGGGTGATTTGGAGTTTTTATTTGCAAGATATGGGTCTGTGAAGTTGAGATTTTGGCTTTTTATTTTGTGCATAAAATGTACACTGGGTATTATTTTTACACAAACTCAATTTTGTATTTTTATTTACATTATTATCTACAACATTTATGAACAAAGTTTCTTTATTTGATGAATAAATAATTATGTACAAAATAGATGCCAAAAATGCATAAATAAATGAATTAATAAATGAAGTATTTATTGTAAACTGGCCCTTATCTCCCCCTACTTTATTCCTTGTCGACCAATTCCATGCTGGCCTTGGTCTCGGGGTTAGGGTCATAAAATATTTGCAATATTTTATTCCTTTTTCTTTTCTTCTCTTTATTCTATAATTTTGGCATTAAAAACCTTATTTTATATACAATTAATACAATAAATAATGAATGCTATTATGTACAAGTAGATGCTATTTACATGCATTTGCTGGGGGTTTTAAGGCCAAAATGATAGAATAAAGGTGATGAAATGGAGATTCATCAAGTGGCGATTAGGATAGACCTACACATACGGCTCTTAGAGCATTTTATTTTTGATTGTGCTCGTAGGATCTTAAGCCACACTACACTTTAACTGAGACGCGTGTAGATCGTTCAACTTAGCCAAATTTAATTCATTTCTTCCCCGCTAATAGAACTTTCTACTTAGGTGCGATTTTCATCGGCTTGCACGTATTTAGTATAAATTTTTCAATTCTATATTGCATCCCACATGGAGATTGCGAGGAGGCGTTGTAAGTCTTCTAACTGAGCATTCATCATAGTTTTCCGCGTGCATCGGTTTTTCCCGAATTCCTCTCTCTTGTTTTATCACATAAATCTAAAGGAAATTGGGACTGGACGGTAGACGTGTATTTGTGTTCATCTAAATTCTTCAGTGATCGCCTCAATAAAATTGGGACTGCTAAATAAAGCCGATCTTAAAAAATCCATAAAATCAAGAATTTCTGCGGGAGAGCAACCCCGACATTGTTTGATTTTATCTTGCACAAGGAGAGAGACGCACACTAGGATAGAGCCCAGCTCCAAACCTAACAACTCATTTAAACGGCTTGCAAGACTTGAATTATCACCAATTAAAACTAACAAGATAATTGACCGGACCCTTACGGTCTTCACCTTGAGTTGAATTGGTGAAACAACCCTTGTATTGTGTTTGATTGTGCGTAGAAAATAGTTCATCAACGAATACCACACAATTGTGTCTACATCATAAAACATCTTGTTGACCCCGAGAATGGAGGACTGTGGTAATTTTTGTTCAGGCTCGTCTCTCTCTACCACAAACTCCCCAATCTCAAAAGCCCAGAGAAACTCTTACTCTGGACCTGCTTGGCCTCCGGGAAACCCTTCCCAAGAACCCTATTCCTTCTTCCTCCTAGAAGGAGGACAGACCCACCCTGTCTATTTCTCACCACAAAAGATTGAGGATAACTGTTACATCAATTCTTTCCATTCTATTAACTCAAACCCTTTATATTCTCCAGATAAAGAAAAAGAGATGCCACCCAAGATACCTTCCAAGAAAGACCCTGAAGAAGAACCTAATGAAGATCCAATGAAGATGATTCTCGCGAGACTGGCTGCATCTGAGCAGCAACAGCAGCTACTGAGGGAGCAGCTCGAACAAATGAATGCTGGGGGAGAAGTGCCAATGGAAGCCGCATACAACCCTGGACAGTACAGAGTGTGGAACTATTTACAGCCACCACAGCCAGAGATCCACTATGAACTAAAGCCACATTTTGTCAGTCAATTACCTCAATTCCATGGTAATACGACTGAGGAGCCATACGAATTCTTGAGGGACCTGGAGCTGATATGTTCTAATCTGAGGCACCCACAAGTCAGCCAAGACTACATTCGTCTCACTGCACTACCTTTCGCCTTGAAAGGGAAAGCAGACTACTGGGTGAAAAACTTGGGGGTGACTGTGATGACTTATGAGAGGTTCAAAAACCTCTTTCTGAAGAAATTCTACCCCTTGAGCCGGACCAATCAAATGATGACCCGCATCACCAGTTTCTCTCAGATGCCCAATGAACCACTTTGTGAGGCATGGGATAGGTTTAAGGACCTGCTACAAAAATGTCCCTGCCATGATCTGGACAACAACATCCTAATCCAATCACTCTACTCTGGCCTCAACCACGAGACTCAAGGATTAGTTAGTGCTTCCTGCGGAGGGAATTACACATCACGTGGAGCTGAGACCGTCTGGAAAATACTGGAGCAGATGGCAGAAACAAGCCGGTCTCAAATTGCCAGTAGAGCATACACTGATTCCCTGAACGCCCTTCAAGCCAAAGGCGGGAAGCAGACGGTGGCAGAAATAGCTGAGGACTTGATTCCAAGCATGCACTTTATTTCTGATAAATTGACAACTGTGGACAAGAGAATGAACGAAATCGACAGTAGGATTTCCCAATTCCCAAAGCAGATGGAGGAACTCACCGAGAAGGTGTCCAAGATGGGGATGCCTAGTGCACCTACTATCCCGATATATCATGTGCATCATGTCCAGGAGCAACTAGGAGCAGAGCAACAGCAACCATGGGCTCACGATCAATCACACGCCCAATTTTCCCAACAGCCGCCCCCACCGACTGAGACAATCAAGGAAGCCCCGCCTCTGACATTTGAAGTGAATGGCATCTGGTACACCCAGGACACTACCCGACAGGGTAATATGGGAGACCGTCAGACTTATCAGCGCCCACCTACTTTCTATAATGCCGCATTTTCTCCACAGCACACTACATCGTTCTAGCAGTCGAAGCAGCAGCAACCCTACAATCGCCAGAACCAACCTCAGCAATACCATCAGCAATCTCAAGCCCCCAAACAATCAGCTCAGTCATCCAGACCCCCAGAAGTACCGATCGACATCCAGAGACAAATACTTGAAGAGTTTCGTCACTTCCGAAATGAGCTGCAAGATCTACGGGTTGATGTCAACCGCTTGTCCCGTTGGAAGTATGAGCAGACAGCTCCAGCCACAACCATTCCCGCCCAGGTTCAAGCTAACCCCAATAGCCTGAACAAATTCAACGCATCTCAACACAATAACCAGGTATACTATCCAGACTTTTCCACATCTGAACATGAGAACCTTTCGTTTGACAAAATCAATGCCATGTCACTCAGGAGCGGAAGGACCGTGGTCGTACCTGACCGGGCAAGGGAATCGGACCATGAAGACTCGGAAGATCAACCAGAGGATGTTTTCGAGGAGGAAGATGAAGGACGCCTGAAGATCCCAGCAGTAAATAAAGGGAAAGCATCTATGGAGTCTGCAGAGGACCTTGAACCTCTAGTTGCTGCAAAAATACCTTTGTCACCTTTTCAGCAACCTGATTTTGATTATTATGATTGTAATAAAAACTCCAAGTCGAATAAAGATGCTCTTATTTTTGATTCTGATCCTCTATCTCCTGTCTCAAATGCTTCCATTCCTTTCCCCCATGCCCTAAAGAAAGGAAAACAAAAGAAAAACATCAAAGATGACCCAGTCATGGAAAAATTCTGCCAACAAAACATCACAGTCAAAGTACCCTTTGATCAGTACGTGGCCGGTAATCCAGCCTTTCAGAAATACTTGAAGGCAAAATGCACTCCAACCAGGACTCGTACAAAGAGAACAAGTCAATTCGTGGAGACTCGTATCTTGACAGTTGCCACCACCAAGTGCGTCAAAAACCAGCATCTGCCAAGAAAGAAAAGGGATCTGGGCGCCCATTATGTGGAGAGTCACATTGGCGGCATAGCATTCACACGCACGCTTCTCGACAATGGATCTTCCATAAACCTTCTACCCTTAGCCCTATATTATCGATTGGAGTTGGGCCCTCTAAAGAAATCATCATCTTTACTCCAATTTGCTGATAAATCCACTAAAAGACCTAAGGGAGAAGTGAAGAATGTCATCATCATTATCGAGGGTACAGAATACAAAGTAGAATTCACTGTCCTGGACATGGAGACCCCGAACCATTGGAAGGAATCGCAAATCATTCTCGGAAGACCTTTCTTAAGCACCGCTAAGGCCGTATTCAACTACGGAACTGGCATGATGAAATTCCGTTCTCCAGGCGGAGAAGTGGACTTGGAGATGAAACAAACAAAGTGGCAAAGTCCAGACTCCGAATCCACAACTGAAGATGCCGAAACATCAGAATGCAATCTCCTCAGAACCACTGGGCCATGGGACCAACTGCCAGACATACAGGTAGAAAGCACATCCTCAGAAGAAGAAATAATACACGATGCAGTCTCTGAGACTTCTAGACCCCCATATTATCACACACTTGACAACACAGAAATCCTCTTGGATTTGTCAATCCCATCACCTTTGGGACAGTCAATCGATGATGAGTCGGACGCGGCTCTGGCCGAATTACCATTCTACTCTAGCGATCCGACTCACTTTTCTTCGGAATTGGTAGCCAACATCTCACACAGTGATTCACCGCCAACCGATACTGAGCCAGAAGCAAAAGTCATTCAGCCAGACTTGATCGACGATTCAGAATTGCTAGAGCTGAAGCCACTTCCTCCCACACTGAAGTATGCATTCCTCAATGGACCCAAAGAAAAATTCCCTGTGATCATTAGCTCATCATTAACCGTGGACCAAGAATCCAGACTACTTGAAGTCCTTGAGCGAAATCGAAAAGCCATAGGTTGGACTGAGTCGGATCTCGTAGGAATAAACCCCGCTCTCTGCTCGCACCAAATTTATGTTGAGGATAATGCAAGGCCTTCCCGTGAATTTCAGAGAAGATTAAACCCCAATCTTCGGGAAGTAGTGAAGAAAGAAATAGAGAAATGGTGCAAAGCAGGATTTATTTACCCCATTTCTGACTCCAAGTGGGTAGCCCCCCTTCATGTCGTCCCGAAGAAGTCGGGAATCCAGATGGTTACCAACGAGGAGGGGGTAGAGATCGCGACCCGAGTACCCACGTCATGGCACGTCTGTGTCGATTACCGGCGCATGAATGCTGCGACTAAGAAAGACTACTTTCCACTGCCATTCATTGATCAAATATTGGAGAGACTTGCAGGGAAAGCATTCTTCTGTTTTCTTGATGGGTACTCCGGCTACAATCAAGTAGCTATCGCCCCCGAGGACCAGGAAAAGACCACATTCACATGTCCCTTCGGTACTTACGCATTCAAGCGCATGCCATTCGGGCTTTGCAATGCCCCAGGCACAATTCAGCGGTGCATGATTACCGTATTTGCCGAAATGGTTGGTGATTTCCTGGAAGTCTTCATGGACGACTTCTCGGTTCATGGTGATTCATTTGATACATGCTTAGCACACTTGGACCGAGTCCTTCAGAGATGCAGGGAGGTTAATTTGGTACTCTCCTGGGAGAAGAGTCACTTTATGGTGACTAAGGGTATCGTGTTGGGGCACGTCATCTCCAAAAAGGGAATGGAGGTGGACCCTGCCAAGGTGGATGTGATCAAGAAACTTGAGCCACCAACCAACGTCAAGTCAGTGAGGTCGTTCTTAGGGCATGTTGGATTTTATCGACGGTTCATTCCAGAGTTTTCAAAGATCGCCCGCCCACTGACTGAGCTCTTAGGAAAAGACACCGAGTTTATTGTGAATCACAGATGTCTAGAGGCCTTCGAGCTCCTGAAAAAGAAAATATGTGAATCGCCGATATTACAAGCTCCCGACTGGTCTCTTCCCTTCGAGATCATGACTGATGCATCGGATTTTGCTGTCGGAGCGGTACTCGGACAAAGAAGAGATGGAATTCCTTATGTGATTCACTACGCGAGCAAAGTGTTGGACCCTGCACAGAGAAATTATACAGTGACTGAAAAGGAAATGCTCGCGGTTGTTTGGGCCCTAGAAAAATTCAGATCATACATATTGGGCTCCAAGGTGACAATTTTCACAGATCACACAGCGATTAGATATCTCATGGATAAGAAGGATGCCAAGGCACGACTTTTGAGATGGATCTTATTAATCCAAGAGTTTAATTTGAAGATTAAGGATAAACCTGGAATAAAGAACGTTGTTGCTGATAACCTTTCCCGAATCGAGCAAAACGATCATCCTGATATCGGACCAATCAACGAGACTTTTCCAGACGAATCGGTTTACGTCATTGATTCAACCCCATGGTATTCCGACATAGTGAACTATCTTGTCTCCAAGAAGGTTCCCTATGGTTGGACCAAAAAAATGATTGATCGATTAAAGTCAGATTCGAGAAAATAACATTGGGACGATCCTTTCCTTTTCTATGAAGGACCGGATTGTGTCTGGAGAAGATGTATTCCTCAGGAGGAATATCAGAGTGTCCTCACACGCTGTCACTCTCTCGAGGCTGGAGGACACCATTCAGGAAAGAGAACCGCGCACAAGGTACTCCAATGTGGATTTTACTGGCGGACCTTATTTCAGGATGCTAATGAATTTGTACGGTCATGCCCGATTTGTCAAAGAATGGGAGGGACTATGGGATATAGAGATGAAATGCCCATGCAACCAATAATTTTCTGTGATGTTTTTGATGCATGGGGGATTGATTTTATGGGTCCCTTTCCCAACAGCAATGGATTTGAGTACATCTTGTTACCGGTGGATTATTTATCAAGATGGGTAGAGGCTATTCCAACCCGAACCGCAGATAGCAAAGTCGTCTGTAAGTTTATCAAAGATAACATCATTGCGAGGTTCGGGATACCAAAAGTATTGATTTCTGATGGAGGTAGCCACTTCGTGAACAGGGAGATGAGATCTTTGGCTAAGGAGTATAAATTTGAGCATAGAATAGCCAACCTGTATCATCCACAATCTAATGGCATGGCAGAGGTTTCTAATAGAGAGGTGAAGAGCAAGATCTCCAGAAGTTGGTTCGTCCCAATAGGAAGAATTGGTCGACACTGTTGGACCAAGTTCTATGGGCCTATAGGACAGCCTATAAGACTCCACTCGGTACTTCACCTTTTAGGATGATCTATGGCAAGCCATGTCATCTTCCTGCAGAATTGATCCACAAATCTGAATGGGCGATCAAAAAGTTGAATTGGAGTTGTCACCTTGGGAAACTATGTCGAGACTTAAATCTGAATGAGCTAATTGAAATCCGAAATCGGGCATACGACAACAGTGTGATTTATAAGGACAAGGTCAAGAGATGGCATGATAGACACATTCGACAGAAGACCTTTGTCCCTGGACAAAAAGTGTGGTTGTTTAATGCTCGGTTGAAGATTTTTCATGGGAAACTAAAATCAAAATGGACGGGTCCCTACATTGTCATCGATGTGCATACCAATGGAAGCGTAGATATTGCCGAACTCAAAGAGAATGCACAACCGTTCTCAGTAAATGGACAAATGCTGAAACCATACATTGAATCACCCAAAGAACAAACAGTTCAAGTCGAGGTCATCTATTTCACGCAGAGCGAGGACATTGAAAATCTATCTGATCATTCCCTCCCTCCCTCCCGACCACATCGGCCTTCGTGTACAGCTTCTTCCTTTACTTAGGCCAAGGCCTAAGTATAGGGGGAGACCGATGCCATCTGTATATACCATTCTTCTCCTGACTCCTAATCGCTCCATTTCCACCCTCCCTTCGTACTTAGGCTAATCAGAACATAGGTATAGGGGGAACCGACATCCACCTGTATATACTCTCCTCATTTCCTGACCGCTTTTCTTTTCATTTTTTTCTTTTTTCTTTTTTCTTTTTTTTTCACTCCCTTACGCTTAGCCCGAGCTGTGTCTTCTTTACGCTTCTTGTGCTCTGAGGACACAGCACTCGCTAAGTATAGGGGGGTCTGTATATATACTTTGTATATATTTTACCCATATCTCGTACTTTCGCGTAAGTCTATATGTATTTACGGGGTGGGTACTAACTTGAAAAAAAAAGGAGAAGGCTTCTTATTCCATTTTCTGCATAAAAAAAAACTCCCTTGCATAAAATGAAAAAAAATGTGTGTCAGCATTTCACACCTGCACTTCATCCAACATCACATGCATCTGCATCTGTGAAAAGTCATTGGGTTCTAAACCAAGTTATGAACAGAAACCGAGAGTGGTCTGGGCTTGACCTTAATCCACCTAATTTTTAGAGGAACTTCACCGAGAAATAGGATTTTAAGAGCTTCAGGTCTTTTTGACTTAATTTCTTAAGTTCCACATGACAATGTACAGCGTTTGACTCTTAGTGTCTAACATGGTCTCTTCATTCTGGGTATAACTCTGGAATAGAGAATTAATTCGCACTCTCGCACTATGCACTTAGCTCAACCCAGACGGAATGTTGGAAGACTGTGTGAGTCTCTTTTCTAGTAGCGTGGAAATCTAAAGACCGGAGTACGGGTTGAAATAAAGCTTCGGAAAAGGGATGGACGGTTGGGCACAATTTTTTCTAAGACCCCAAAAAATGTACGGAACAAAAAGATTCTATATCCGTAGGGGCACAACAAGATCCAAGCAGAACCACAAAAAATTTCCAAATACAAAGAAGCATTCTACCAAATAAAAATCCGACCAAAAAGGTCCAAGCTTCAAGAAACCTGCAGATCTTGGTGGAGACTCGGCTACACTGGCCATCTTCACAAGGAGAGGTGACTACACTGGCCACCCTCCAGTTCTTTTCTCTTTCTTCTATCTTCTCCCTCATTCGATTGTGAACACAGCGCGACAGACCTTAGAAGGAAATACCTGACTCCCCGAGGACGAGTTACTGGAAAGGAAAGGAGCACGGTAGTCTGGCATTCTGAATGGGAAGAGCTAAAACCTTTCACACACAAGAGTCGGTTATTCAATGTTCATAGGGTATACTTTGGGAAGAGGATTGATCTAAGATGACTTCTGAGCCGAAACTGTGACAATGATGTGTAGAACTTGAGGGCTGTTGATTTTAAAATTCTAAGTCTCATAGAAGTTCCTACACATTATTAATCCAAAGGTTGAGTTTAGTTTCACTTTCACCTTCAGTTCATGGTCTTGGTATGGAACCCAATCTCATTTCACTTCATGGCATTTCTTTTTGATGCTCAGGGACGAGCATGGTTTAAGTATAGGGGGATGATGAATCTCGGATTCACCATTCTAAGTCTCATTAATTAAGCTCAAGTCCCTCAAAATCAACTGCATTTCTGCATTTATTTCGCATAATTAGCATTCAGGCATGATTGCATAAGAATTACATTTTAGCATTAATTTCTGCATAAAATAAGAAGCCAAGAATCCAAGCCAAAAGTGACCTGTAAATAGCCTAACTTCCCCTATTTTTAACTCCTTCATGCTCACACCGCATACCACAAACTCACTTCTACTGTGTACATATCACTAACAAGAATAAATAAAATAATACAAAAAAAAATCACTAACCCTGTTAAGTGGACCAAAAATCCAAACCCTAGTTTCAGGATTTTCAGACTAAAAGCCACATATCTTCCCCATCCAGTGTCCGATTTGATCCTACTCACTTTTGAACTAATGCACATTCAATTACCTTCAAAACAAGACCAAGTTCAAGTGAATCGGAGCTCGTATGCGAAAGTTGGGTTTTGGGCCTCTTTTGCACATTGTATATTTTCGCGGTTTTTCTGACCTATATTTTATGTACTTATTTTATTCATTAATAAAAATCCAAAAAAATTAGAATTAGGTGCCTTTTATTTATCTTTGAGTTTTCCAGATTTTCTCGGTTTTTTATCTTGTTTTAAAAATGACAAAAAAATTACAAAACCCAAAAATCAAGGTATTCTATGTACATGGGATACCCCAAAAATTCACTTTTTACATTTGACCGAATTTGGCTTTGATGTCTTCATGAAAGTTGTAGATCTCGTCGAGACGAGCATTTTTCGTGAAGGAACTTTTTTGATCCGAGGTCATTTGCTATTTTTTTAGATTTTATAAAAGGTTTTTCTCTCGATTTTTCTGGTGCTGACACGTGGCAGCCCCAAAGGCCGCCACGTGTCAGCTGTTTTTCGCATTTTTATTATTTCGTAAAAAAATTTATTATTAAAAAAAATTAAAAACCGGCGCGCACGTGCGCTGCACGTGCCCCCAGGCACGTGCCCCTCACGTGCTGCGCCCTCTCCCCTTAACCCCTCGCCATGCGGCATATGCGTGGCCGTTCGATCAACGCCGATCGAACGGCCGCTGCCCCCTCGTCATCAACCTCCCAACCATCACCCCCGATCGATTCGGGCGTCGCCGCCCTCTCCGAAATCTCCGCCAACGGCCCCCTCCTCCATCGTCGTTGACCCTAACGACCAACCAAAAACCTCCGAGATCTCCTCCTCCTCCTCAGCCCTATTTAAGGAACGCCTCGTCCGCCTTCAGCCTTCATCCACCGATAGAACCTAGAAGCCCGGTGGTGACAGCCCGGGTTGCCCTCGACGTCGACGAGATCCGGTCGCATCCTCACGGCCGTTGCAGCGCCACCAGCGTCCTGCCGTGCTCCGGCGATCGGCCGTAGAGCCCCATCCTCCAGGTATCCCCCCCTCTCTCTCTCTCTCTTTCTCTCTCTCTTCGCCTCCAAGCTCTCCGCTCCGCTCGGAGCTTCCCCTCCTCTCCGCTTCGCAAACCTCGCCCTCCGCTGCGTACTGCCCCGTTCCGCCCCTCAGCGTCGAGCCAAGGACGATATCTCCGACCTCCATCGACGACACCTCCACCTCCCATCGCCGTCGAGCTACGTCTACATCTTCTCCGACGTTCTTCAGCTTCACCGTCATCGTCAACAACGCCGGCCCGCCATCAACCACAGCATCGTCGCCGGCCGCCCATCTACGATCATCTTCATCAACATTATCCGCCTGGAGCTCCTTGGACCGGCCAACATCGACAACACCGCCTCCACCTTCATCTTCGACACGTCTCCATCGACTCCAGCGCCCCTCCGACGAACGTCGCGCTCCACTTCCACCGACAGGGGCTCGAGTCCTCAGCCTCGCCCTCGAGGTCACCGTCCAAGCGCCGCCGCACCACCACGCCAAGGCCGTGCCCTCCGCCACCAGCCACCGGGCGCTCAGGCCCGAGGCCCTCCCCGCGTGCGAGGCACGTGACGGGAGGGATCACGTCAGCACCTCATCAGCCCGACGTCAGCAGGAGCAGGAGGGTCACGTGCTGCGCACGTGCCCCTTGGGCAAATTACAAGTTACACCCCAGGTTCCTCTCTATTTGCGCCTCAGTCCAAGACCAGAGGGCACGTGCGCGGCACGTGCCTCTCTGTGAAATTTGCAGAGAACCCCCCCACAGTATAGGTAATTTCAACTAGGTCCCCCCTGCATTGTTTTTATTTATTTATTCTATTTGCGTCTGTACCCCTGTCTTTGTCATCCATTATAGACCTCTACATTACATCATTTTATTCATTTAAAAATAGCACTTTCTTCATCTTTTAATTCTCTACATTTTGACATGTCGCGGATATTTTTGTGCTTTATGGTTAATTAATAAATAATTGTTTTGTGAAAATTGGAATATTTTGCCCAATCTGTGCTCTGAAATTCATTGTAAATTAACCATTGCTCTAAAAATCTCCGAAAAATCACGTAGTGTAGAGATTATTTTTGTTAACATTGTGCCCAAAAATCATTGATTTGCATGCATGCTTTGCTCTGTAAAAATCATTTTGCATATTTCACTATTTTATTTTTAATAGATATTAAATCCCACATTTTTGAGGTCTAGGATTTTTCTAAGATCCATTACCTAGTGATAGATCTTAGATAATTTTAGTTCTCGAAAATAAGTAGGTTTAATATTTATTAAAATTAAATATTGAAAATTAATTTGTTTGCATTTAAAAATTCGTAAAAAATTCATATTACATAAGAAAATTCCAAAAAAAGTACAGTGCACTCATTTCATCATATTTTACATCTCAGCCAAGTTTCGTATTTTTCGGACATCATTTGAACGTAATTCACATTTTAGTCCATAAAGTAGGCCGAATTTGCATATTGCACCCTCTATTGCATTGAAAAATTCCAAAAAAAGACCGCCTTGAAAATCGAACTAAAAATTGGATAGACACAACTCTAGGTTGTTCCTTTGCCTCCTTGTGATCGATCTTGGGACTTGCCCAAGTAAAATAAACATAAAAACCACTTGATTAAATTTGATTAGAAATTGTGGTTATTTCTTGACTGTTTCCGATCGCCGCCTACAACGAACGACTTTAATTATTTTCACGAACGAGCATTAAAAAACACATTCTTAACGCGGCTTTTACGGGCTCGTCAGACCACCACCATCACCATCTTCGAGATCTCCCCCTCGAATCTCGGTCGAGCTCTCCATCCATCTCTAATTCGTCGTTCCCCCGCGAATCCCTCACCGATCAACTTCCTTCTCCAACCGAACCTCGACCCTATAAACTCTCGTCGTTGCTACCCTCGGGACTCATCCACCAATTACACCAAGGAGCTCCTTCGCGACGGTGAAAGCACCGCGTCGTCTCCCCGGTGAGATTCGAGCATTCAAAGGCTCGTCGCAGCACCGCCCCATCGACCTGCTTTGCTCCGGTATCCAACTCCGTTGAGCCTACTTCCATCATCGACAACCTTCACCTCCGACTTCAGCCTTCAATGACTACAGCAGCTACCATCTTCTCTGGCAACTTCATCGCCACTCCAGCTCCGACAGCTCCGCTGACTAACGTCTTCAACCTTCAGGAGCCGCCTGCTCCGACAGCTCTGCCCTCTACGGTCGTTCTCAGCCAGAAGGGGCAATCGCCACCACGCTCCCGCCATCACCACTTTTGCCGGCCAAGCTTCCTCGTCGGCCCTTCGCCTTCCGCCCCTCCCCCCCCCCCCCCCCCGCCGCAGTCCACCAGCACAGCCACCTCGTCGCCGGGCTCCAAACCCGAGACCCCCCGTGTATGTGCGAGGCACGTGCGCCCAGGGAGAACGACGTCAGCCTCAAGGGGTCATGTGCTGCATACGTGACCTGCGTGGGAAATGTGCATAAACCGCCCCTAGACTTCAAGATTTACAAGCCGATCTATAGGTCACATGCATAGCACGCGACCTATTGGGTTAATTGTAGAATCCACCTTAGGATTATCTTATTTGCGCCCAAGTCCACGCCGACCAGGTCACGTGCTTGTCTTGTGACCTACTGGGAAATCTGCATACATACCCCTCATAGTTCCGGTAATCATCTAATAATCCTTTTACATTTTATTTTTGTATTTATATATTGCAGAAATACCCATGTATTCCCCCTTCGTTTTGTATAACTACAATGTTTATTTTTAATAATTAATTATTTTGTGGAAAATTGCATACTTTGCCATTTTGTGCTCTGGTTTTTATAATTAATAAACCGTTACTCTAAAAATTCCCGAAAAAATCATGGATTATTGAATTAATTGTGTTTAACATTTTGCACAAAAAGAATTGCATTTGCAGCTGTATAGTTTGCCCTATAAAAATCATTTTTCATAATTCAGTATTTTCTTTTTAATAGGTATTAAATCTCACATTTTCAAGATTTAGGATTTTTCTGAGATCAATCACCTAGTGATAGATCTTAGATGATTTTATCCCTTGAAAATAATTAGGGTTTAATATTTATTATAATAAAATATTGAAATTCACTTTATTTGCATTTTAAAATTCATAAAAAAATCATCTTGCATCCGGAAATTCCAAAAAAAAGTATAGTACATCCATTTTATCATAATTATTATCTTGGCCAAGTTTCATATTTTTTGTACATCGTTTGATCGATATTTATATTTTAGTCTTTAAAAAAGGCTGAAATTGCATTTTGCATCCTTAATTGCATAAAAAATTACAAAAAAAGACCACCTCAAAAAAACCGTGCACGAACTTTGATAGACAAAATTCTAGGTTGTTCCTTTGCCTTGTGTTCGATCTTGGGACATACCCAAGTAAAATAAACAAAAAACCACGTTGATTAAAATTGACCAAAATTTCGTGAGGTTATTTCTTGAACGATTCCGATTGCCCGCCTATAACGAAACGACACATTATTTTTAGCGCACGACAATACACACGACACACATATTAACATAGGCACTCTCGGAAACGTCATGGCACTCAAAGGTGCAGTTGATGAAGTGTTCGCACGATACATTTTAAGTATATGACTTCACCATCAAGGTTCTGATGGATCAAGTAACATGCGAGGTGAATTCCATGGATTAAAAAGTCTTATATTAAAGGAGAATTATTCTTCTTATTATATTCATTGTTTTGCACATCAACTTCATTTGGCAATGGCTGCAGTTGCTAAATCATGAACTCCTTGATATGTTTGTTACCAATGTATCAAGACTCTCTAGTTTAATTATCGCTTCATGTAAGAAGACAGAATTGCTCAGATAAGCGGAAACTATCAGAACTGCCGAAGCATTTGAATGGGTGAACTTGAAACATGAACATGAATAAATAAAGAAAAGAATTTCTTACGTCCAGGTGGTACACGTTGGGATTCACATTACAATTTGTCTAGTAAATTTATTTGACTTATATCCTTCAATGATTACAGTGTTGGAGTTCTTAATAGAAAATAATAATTTGGGTAAACATGAAGAGGAACTTGAATACCTGCGTAAGAGGAATGATTTTGAGTATTTATGCTTACATTTAATGGTTGATATTTTGGATGTTACATATGCACTTTTACAGTCACTTCAGAGGAAAGATCAAGACATTATCAATGCAAACTCATTAGTGTCTATAGCAAAACAATGCTTGCAGGAGATGAGAGATAGTGGATGGACTTCATTAATTGAAAAAGTTTCTTTATTTTGTAAGAAAAATAATATCAATGTTCCAAATGAAGACGATTTATATGCGTCTGCAAGATGATCGAGATGTAATGTTGATAAAGTTACAATTTTGCCTCACTATCGTATTCAAGTTTTTTATACAGTCATCGATTGTAAGCTCAAGAGTTGAATGATCGCTTTACTGAAGCTAACACACCTTCTTTGTGTGGCATGTTTAAGTCTAAAAGATTCATTTACAGCATTTAGCATTGTTAAGCTTATCCGTCTTGCTCAGCTATATTCGATGGAATTCTCTTCAACAGATCTATTGAAAGAGAAATCTTTGATTCTATTGCTGATGATGATTTTATGAATTGTTTTCAAAATATGAAGACCAGATGCGACCAACTTTGAGTATAAGTATGTATTTTCAAAATTTATGTGAAACATCTTTTTATATTTATCTATGTAACATGGAATTTCCTTGATTGTTTTTCGTATTGCAATCTTAATATTATCGTTATAACTATTATTATTAGTTGTTATTGTGCCCCACCTAGTCTATAATCCTAGGTCTGCTCCTGATGTAATGTCATGTAATTTGGCTTATCTTCCTTTTCTTGTTATCTTAACGGGCTTGTTCATTATGTATGGTGTTGATTTGATGTTTGATGAGAAAGTCTCTCAATCCAAAATATTTTGATAACTCATTATTCTACAAAGGGCAGCGTCTAAGAGTTGGTGAAGTACTTGCTCATTAGGAAGTTGATGTAGAGTCACCTTATACCCATCTTGAACCTTCATATATTCCCTCTAGATATTACAATTCTCAACCTAAGGAGTCTTACTTTCAACATCCGCGATACTAGACCCCACCCTCGACTACGCATGGACAACCAAACCTTGACATCTATTATCTATTGTCATTTATCTTCCACATGAAACATGTAATGTACCAATGCTCTGAAAAAAATCTCATTTCTGGGAGGGACTTTGAAGAACAAGTTTCCCAGTGCCTTTACTCGATTAAAAAAACTGGTAGTATCTAGCAAGCTATTTCAATCTTGGCGATGATCATGGTGGATCATCGAAGCATCCCCATCTCGAAGATCCTCATTTCTTTGACTTCGACCTTGCTAATTCATGATCACTAGAAATTGATTTTATTTTCTAGCTTAATTATACTAGTTTATCTGTATTTTCATGTCTTAGAGACATACACTTTTATTTGTTTGCTTGTTCTTTGTACTAGACACTTTTGTTTTCTCAATGCTTATCTATCAGTTTGATTTCTCTCAAGTTTAATCTACTCTTCATTGTGGTTTACTTTTTGCTTATGACAAAAAAGGGGAAGAAAAATAAGAAAAGTCTAGATGATTAAAAGTTTTATTTACGGATGAGATTTACAGACGTTGTGATTGTTTGCTACGAAATAATATTTTTCTAGTTTGTAAGAAAGTTGAAAAATGATATTTGTTTTATTTCTCTAGTCCTTGCAATATTGTAGGTGGTCTATGTATTTTGGAGGAGCTTAAGTTCAACTGTATTCGATACTAGAAAGGTGACTAGCAATATGTTTTGCCGCAAAAGCATCAACTCATGAGTAAATATAATTTGTTGTGCTATGTCTTGGAAGCATACATGGTCTCCAACTTTTACCGAAGTGTTTATGTACAACTCATTCTGAATGTGATTGTATATATTTTTTACATAGAAATTGTTGCATAAATTCGAAGACATTCTCATTCTCAAATTCTCATTTTACTTCATTATAGGTCTCGATTTTGTGTAGAAAATATGAAAGATGCATGTTCTTCACATAAAATATCATGTGTCTTATTCTTTTAAAGATTGTAGTTGCTCATGTTCAAATTAATCATTAGACTAATACTGAAAATCATTTTATAAATCATCATTGTACATATATCACTTGATGAAAACAAATTCTCCATAGGGATCAGATTGTAGAATAAATCCTCAAAAGACTAATACATAGATCATACATGGTTAGAGATAGAAGAATCCACGACTATGGAACAAAATCCAACTACATATGAAATAAACCTTATACTCAAAGAAATTTTAAGCAGAAAGCCTCATATGTGAGAGTAAAAACAAGAAGGTTGATCGCGATTCAAAGTCAAGCCTATAATTAAATAGGATCCAGCCACAAAGAGCTTTCCTAAATTCAAATCTTTCAACAATTCCAACAATCATCAGAGATACAATGACTAAAGGATAGTGGAAGGAAATCATTGACAAATCGATCTTCTTATGAAGAAATCATTAACAACCATATCAGAACAAGAAAGAAGCAGATGCAAACTTGGACCCTCCAAAAATATCTTCCGGCAAGCCAGAAGAGAAGCAAAAGCTCATATTGTACTGTGCTAAGATTAGGAATACGTTTATTTGCTACGTCTTTTCCGTTTATCTAGAGTTACTCTTAGAACACCAGCCGTATAACCCATATGCGAATTCTTCTCATCTACCTCATTAATAATTGTTTGATATCGGCTAGTAGGAACCCCTCCCTCTTTTCATTAGTCTTTGTCTTGATCTTAGTTATGATATCTCACTGATCTTCTTTCTTCTTCCTAATTAGGACCAAGCTTCTGGCCAGTAAAGAGACCCTTCTAACACATCTGATGGCAAGAGGCATGTAGACTTAAAATCCGCCCCATAGCCTTCGGTAAATCCACTTTTAACCTACTAATGGGGCCCACTCCCTTCCCATCAAAAAATTTTTATATTATACCATCATATCATCTAAAAATCATAAAATACTCAACTTCTACTCACTATTCTAAACTTCAATACAATCACATCACAACAACCACCCACTTTTTCAAATTTCAATACAATCATATCATAATAACTACCAACTTTTTCAAATTCCAATACAATCACATCACACAAACCCTCCCAACTCTTAACCCACCAACCAAACACACAAACACAAAATCACATTATCTACCCCTAGATAACCCACGAACCAAACGCACCCTAATGGAATGACAAAAACAAAATCACATTAAAAATAAATAGGAATAATCCCACTATACATACCGTGGAGAAGACAGATGCAAGTACAAGTTACATTACCCCCACTATCCCCCAAATTCTGTGGGGGAACACCTAAGTGCCTAAGCACTTTCTACGGTCCATAGTGTTGAAATACTCACGAAAAGACGTCCTCGTCTTAATTAGGTTTAGGTCTCTTTACAAGTCACATTAGACCTCATAGCCTCCGCCCCAGCACTTCAATTCTTATGTAAATTTGAGAATAATTGGCTGCCATTTATGTATGGCATTTCATACAGGCCATGGCTTACTATTTTGGTTAAGGATGGCATGCCTGGAGGGGTATCATTAGTGGGCTACTCGGTCATGATAGGTTGTCTTGGTTTAGAAGTAGAAATTTCGTATCAAGTTGATTGAATGCAATGAAAAGTCTCAACTGTGTGCAATTGGCAGTGATTACAAAGAAATCTGACATCCATGCTCTAGTGCTTTGCATCTCAACCATCCATTATTTAAAGTTATGGACTTCAACACGCACCACTTTTCGTTGAAATGTTTATCTATTGCCTCATGACACACCTCTAAGCTATTAATAAAAAGCACAAATCGTTCTAAGTCACATAAGATCCTCTTTTGTGCACACTGAGCATTACACTTGTTTCGTGAGCTTCTCCGATGAATCCAACCAATGCTAGCGCGGCGATTGTCGTTCCAAGTTAGTGCGGAAGATCGGATCGGATATGCACCCTGAATGTGTAATTGAAGTTGTGCTTATCTCTTAAGTCTAAAAACAGCAAAAGTAGGATTGGGCTATCAAAGTTAATAACACGCTGATTAAGTCTCACACACCAGGAAAAGGTTAGCGGAACAGCTGTTAACTGCCTTCTCCTCTTCCTCCGCCACCACAACCGCATCAACTCATCTCTTGAGGCAAACACCAAACAAACGTCTTTGCATAATTAAGCTATTTTTTTTGAAAATCCTCAGGTTAATCATAGCACTAATCACTCTCTATGAGTAACTGTAATGAAAAAGAAGAAGAAGAAAAAACAGATTTGAAGAATTCACCATCCAAGAACGGACCTTTTTGGATTCCGATCAACACCCACTTCTCATTTCGAGATAATAATCACGGAGCTCAAAGAAGGGATCGTGAAGCTCAGGGTTCAGCGTCGGAGAGAGCGGAGACGTCTACGTAGCTCTCGCATTCGTCGGCGGGAGCAGGGAGGTTGAGATCTATGAACCTCCCGGCGGTGTTGCGTCGATCTCCGGCAACGAGGTGCGATCTCTTGTGGCCTCCGAGAGCTTGGCCGGAGCTGAAGACCCTGAAGCAGAATGGGCACTCGTGGGTGCGGAGGTGGTCGCTGTTGCTCTGGCTGCAGGGCTTGGATTTGTTGTGGCTCGCCCGGTGCCCACCGAGGGCCTGGTAGGATCGGAATGTCTTCAGGCAGGTGCTGCATTGGTGCCGGCTCCTTGCCTTGGGTGTCGCGAGCTCCACCACGGTCGTCACCGCGGCCGATCGCTCCTCCTGGTCCAGTTCTTGGAACCAGACGTCGCGGGAGAGCATGACGAGGCAGAAGGCGACGTCCTCGTCGGTGGTGGTATCTCCAGAGGTGGAGCTGGCGACCTCCTCGTTGCGGCAACGCTTCTTCAGGAAGCAGCTCTCCGATTCGCTCTCTGTTTCGGGGTCCATGTTGGGCACAACGACAGAGGATAGCTCCGGATCCGGCGGCGCCGCGCTGTGGACGTACCCTGATCCGGATGAGGAGGAGGAGGCGGTGGAGTTGCGGCGGCTGTGCATGCGCAGGTGCCCGCCGAGCGCGCGACCGCTCGCGAAGCGGCGGAGGCAGAGCTTGCAGGTGTGGGTGCGCTGCTTGCTGCTCTTGTTGTCCATGGACGGAGTTGGCATCTAGTGCTCTGTTGCTGCTACTCTCCTCTTCCTGCGGGAATGGGGGATGCGGGAGTGAGGGAGAGAGATCTGTTTGGAATGGGGGTGGGAAAAGAGCACTACAACCCAAGTCATGCTCATGCATCACATTCACTCCATGCCTTCGCTTAAAAAGGTATGTGGAAAGTGCTCGCGTTTCGCGGAAGCCCTCCTAGAAACTTTAATCGCACGCAGGGCCCACTCCCGGGGGTTTTCTGTAAATATGACAATATCTCGTAACTCCATATAAAGTTCTCATTATTTTTTTCATCTTTTAAATAAGAACATCAAACACAAATATCTACTGTTACATCCATCTACTGGTTGAGATTCTTAAAATGTGACAACAAAAAGTGCGGACTGGATCTATCGTGCCTACAATTTTTTTTTGCGGATTTCAGATAAAAAGTCCAATCTTTAATCTATGTATTTCAAATTTCATCTTGATCTAATAGTTCTAACACATATTTAAGATGAATGGGTTACAAGTATCTGATCACGATGAAATTTCTCATGAAATTTGAATATAAATTTTTAAAAAATTATTAGAAAAATATATTAAGGAAGGAATTTGAGGATGAATATCTTTTTTGTCCTTTCATGGTCAAGTTATTTGTTTTTAGCTTAGGGAGCGTGACGTAGTTAGTCCAACTAGAATAAGATAAAGTTGCAGGGGTGAGAACGGGATTTTCACATGTGGAAAAGGAAGGGAGGGGAGAAGTCAAGGGAGGTTCGTTGTAACGACAAAGTGACATCATATTGCCACGTGGCCTTCTACTTACAGGAAAAAGCGTGGACAGTTTCTTATTGTTCATTGGTCCAAGAAGAATTTGAATTTCTTTTCTGATTCTTGGCGAAAGCAAACCGCTACTCTGCTGTTCTATTGTGGCAATTAAATTAAGTTCCGGTTATTAATGAGAGTTGAGTTGGTCTTCTAACAGCTATTAAGTTTAATTTATCCATCAATTTCTGTGAAGTTATTTATATTACGTGGAATACGAAGCGTATATCTGGAAGACTACTGGATAGGATATGGATTTAAACACATCAGATCTTTTTATCCATTCAAAACGTAGATTGCGTATAAATTTTAATCTATTCAGAACACAATTATGTATACAGGATACGAATTTTTTTTAAAAGACTATCCTGATTACAGAAGAAAATATCTAAGAATTATGTTCGATTCATACTTGTCAGCAATCTATTTTTAACAAGTACTTGATACCACACATTCAAAACAATCAGATAATGGCTAGAAGCTTTTGTCAATGCCATAGAAATAATCACAACAAATTTTTTACATCTGGAACCCTAGCCGTAAACCTGAGAAGTAGTACTACTAATATAACCCATATATTAATATTTTGGATAATGTGGTTGATGATGATATTGTGGTTAGTATTAAGAGGGGTTTTAATCTGTTGTATATGAATTTGTTACTTCTTTATCACCAACTAAGTCTTGATCTTTGATCGATACGTTCAAAGGAATTAATTAGTTACTTTAATTGCTAGAGAAATCTATTAACGCACCAGTTTATTCCCATCTCAGTTGCTATTTGTATACTTATAATGGCTCCTTTTCGTAGTGAGAATGTACAAATCCTTATTTCGAACATGTCCAATATAAAATGAACTTATAGCATGATAATGATGTCTGATTTTATGATTTATAAGTACATAGCCTAAGTCCATTCCAATTTTGACTGAGAATTCATCTTATACAGTTCACACAAGTGATAAAAGGAAGAAGAACGCATCTTATCCCAAGGGGATGCTCCAAACATCCGAAATTACTGAGCTTATTATAAAAGAAAAGTGATAAAAGCAAGAAGAACACATCTTGTTTTTTTATTACCTTCCCTCCTATTTATCTTGATCTGGAATCAAATACCTCTTGTCTCTCACAATACTACTTCACTTGATCCTTATTATATGTTACTAACTTAATTTTGGGGAAGAAAGATGTTTATAGTATGTCATATGCTGACCTAGTTTACCTTTCCTTCATGTTCAACCTTTTACTTAGACCATCTCTTTCCTCTTTGAGAGAAATCGGGAGATAACCAAGCATGTAAAGAAATCAAATTATTTTAAAAAAAGTTAAAATAAGGGATTTTTGTAGTAGTATATACATGCCTCTACTTCTTTTGCAAACAACACATGTGCTCCTATATTCTTACAGAGTTTACGGTACTTCCTTTTGTTATTGAACTTATGACCCTAATATTATATTAATGTAAAGATACAACAATACTGTGAATTTTGTAAGAATAAAAAAATAGGGACATAAGTGTATTTGTAGAAATTCATAGGAGCACAAGTATAAAAATCCCTAAAAATAATACTATGGAATGTAACTAGGAAATAAATAGTGACTTAAAGTGTAAATGCAATGATCTACAAGGAGACAAGTGCAATTCCTCTTGAATTAAAATAAAGTTCTTTGTATCTACTCCAATGGCAAATTATCATAAATCTAAGATAGATGGTGTAGCATGTGAATGGTTTCTTAGAAAGAGAACGTGCTAAGTATCTAACATCGGCATAAATACAAGATTGTTGATAAAAGTCAATAGGCAGCTATTGCCTTGGTTATACACACACACAACAACTCATAAATAACACTTCATGTATTAGAGATTTTTGATGTAAAATTGCTATTTTTTAAGGAAATGGTTCTAACGTTGGATATTTTAAGTGAAATAAACATCATTCATTCATTGGATCATTAATTAGGTTAATGTGAAGGGAGTTAATTGTTATCCTTACAAAAATTGTACAATTTTGATCGTAAGTTAGTGAACTAAATCCAATAATTTTAAATGATAAATGATAAATGATAAATCGATTTCTACCACTCTTAAAAATGTTGAATAGTAGTACTATGGTGAGATAAAAAATAAATGATAAAAATCGTAAGTTTAATCAATTATCATGTGATCAATTTTTACTTGGTAAGTATACTAAGGTCGAACTCAAGGAACGATGATTCTCGAGTGACGTAATTTTATTTGTTATCTATATTTAATTATTTATGCTTATCTTTTTCCATGCTAAATATAATGACATAAATAGAATGATAAAAAATATTAGATAAACATATAAAAAATCTCTTGAATTACATGCACAACTATATTAAAGTAATGTCGAATTTAGAATCAATTAAATCTCCAACTTCACATTGAAATAAATGCATCTAGATGATATAAGTTACTTAATCAACATTTGACATTTAATTAGGTACTAAATATTTTAAATCATAGTGCAAAACATTTACTTGAATATTGCATGAAATAAGCTTTCCAATGATGATTTAAATGTAAAATTTGGAGCGAAGGTCTAATAAGCAATTAAAACAAGGTCTAATAATCAGTACACTTCTCTGAGTAATAGATAATAAACAAATGCCACATCAGAGAATTAAGCATGCCATTAGAGAGCTAATTAAGGGAGCTTTAAAACAAGATCAATTTCATTTAATTTAGATTTCATATCCAAAAGTTATTAAACAATCAATATAGGATGTTTTTACCATCAAAACATACAAATATTTAATTAAAAACTAATTTAAAAGTACAAGTAGTGGCTTATATACAATAAAAATAAGTCACAAGGGGTTTAAATATAAATGTCCACGCATGCATGGTCTAATTCACAATTAAAATAACTTAATAGGTGTGCAATATAAATTATCCAGAAACTACACGTGATGGGCATGTGCATCGACCCTTTTACCAATATGAAAGTTGTCAAGGTTGGCGTTGCAAATAACCCAATCATGTGTGTGAGGCATGTGAGGGGGTAAATTCGGTTGGAGACTCGGGCATATATGAGGCTCAAACTACAAGGATTGTTGTAAGCGCTTCGATCGACGCTTGGGTCCACCTATGCTCAAAGGGTTGGAAGTAGGCTCGGAGTGAATGCGGGTCATAAGATAAAAGCTGATGACGCTTGATCCAAGGGTACATGTACATCCTCTAGGAGGGTCTCCTCGTAGACTATTTAATGGTGTGTAAGCAGAGCTCCAGTGAGATCTCTACTACTCCTCCACCGCTCTCTGGTCTCGCCAAAAGTCAGGGAAGCTTGGTAGAGTGATGGCGAAGGCGGTGGAGAATCAGAGAAGGAGCTGAGGTCGCTTTGACGGCGTAACAATGCCTAGTCATCAGAGATGAAGATTGAGATCAGAGGGGCTTTGTAGCTTCCAATCAATGAATCCTTGGAGCACCTACAAGGATCTGAAGCGAGGATGGTTCTAACTGGGGATGAAATAGACAGAGTGGAATGATGAGTCTGAGTGGAGAAGATGAAGCCCTAATGGGTCCTCTTCCTTGTAGGAAGAAGAATGGATTAACCTGGGGAAGGATCTGGAGAAGAGGGGATACAACATCAAGTTGTGCACAAAGATCCTGGAGGTGAGGCGATGGTATAAAGATCAATAGATTGGTCTGGGAGTGTGTGTGCGGGTGGGTGTGTTACTAGGAACAAACTAGAGAAAACAAGAAGGGTAAAAACTAGGGATTACCTAGAGATGAAATCGAGGTCAGAGATGGAACAACGGCCTGAGCTGAATCTTTGGAAGCTTCAAGTCTTCACTCAAAAACTCACGACAAGGGATGGAGATTGAGTAGCAGAAGGGGTGATGAATACCCATACAGTCACCTTTATTCTTTTATATTGGCTTTAAATCCCTAGTAAAATACATTTAAAAACTACTAACTTGCATGAATTATCATTCTAACATTATCTTGTAAACAATGTATAAATACATGTATTTAAACCAAAATAAAAGAATGAAAAAAGAAAAGTAAATGAGGTATCTATGATACCGATTAACCCTAAACCTCGAGACCTTGTCAAATATTGACTAGGTCGACCAGTAATAAAGTATGGGGAGATATGGTGAAATGATGTACAAAAATACAAGAAAACCCTAAAAATTATAAGTACAAAATAATATGTAAATAGCTCAAACATATAGTTTTTTATTCACCATCATACACACTCCAACTATTAATGTGTTTACACAAAACTTGTACATAATAATGTATAGAAAATAATAAAATTATTGGGAAAAATAAATCATGGCAAGTCAGTCAGTACACTCTATTGAAAAAGTCGCAAAGAAAATTTAATTGATCAATGTCTTATCCATATGGACTTAAATTGAATCAAGCTCACCTCCATTGCATTTTAAATTCAATTACCTATAAAATGAAGGTTATTTCATATGAATTGGAGTTAATATATAAAAGCCGATTAATTAGGGTATTTAGATACGTGTATATCTATCTAATAAGCCATTATATTTTATTTTTGTACATTTTTAATCTCCTTATATTTTTAAACCATTCTGCATATTATATAACATATGTAAAAAAACAAATAAAAATTAAAAGCGCTTAAAAATACCAAAAAGAATTAATAAACCCTAAATATATATGTACAATATACATATGTATTAAATATGCGCATTTATTCGTACAAATAAATAAAACCATAAAAATCTCAAAATATACGTAAATATCTATTAAATAATATTGTAAATAAATAAATTATTTAAAAATGGTATTATATATATAAATAACAAAATAAAATGCAAATACATAGTATATAGGTATAAATACCTATAAATAATAATATATAAATCATATACCACATTATATAAGTTAATATAAATAAATAAAAACCACTAAAATATAGCTTAGAAAATTTTTCATGTTTTGAGTTTTAAATGAAATCACCTAATATTTTATTTTGAATAATCTTTATTTTCTAATTTTAAGTTTGTCCTTTAGAAGCCTACGTGTACTAATAAGGGGCGTTGGATTGTTGACCCCCGATCAACACTTCCCTCGATGCCTTAGGGTGCCAGAGCTGAACGACTGCACATCTTCTCCAAATTTTCATGCCTCCTCCACAACTCTTATTGCCTCGGGTCCTTCACAAAAGATGTCTGCACGACCTTCCTTAACTCGACCCTACCTCTAGACTTCACCAACCACCCTCGATCCGAGTGTAAACCCAAGGTCAACTCGGCACTTGCATTTTTGCTATAAAAGCACCATCTCCATTCTCCGGCTCCCCCTAATATGCATCCAGACATCCTAACCCCTATAAGCCATACATGGAGAGAAGCCCTAGTGATAGGAGGAGCTTCCCTGAGGATTCAAGGCGAGGAGAAGGAGGACAATTCGTGATTCAACCCACCGACAACGTACCTCCACTAGGTTTAGCGCCCATCTCCTTCCAGACCAGGTGAGCTCTTTTATTTCAACCATTTCATATTACATTTTCTTTCTTAGTGTAGTCTAGCATTTTATTCTAGTCGATTTCATCTTATTTAGCCTAAATCCCAAAAAATTTAAGTACCCCGGAGCTATAGGCTCTAGCGTCTGTTCACCATGAACCACACTATGTTCAGTCCATCAGACCACATGTTTAGTCAGTTGATGAGTGGTTCCTAACGCACGATCTCGGAGGGCCTGCAGTGTCTGACATGTCAGATCCGAGAATTGTTGTGGTGGCCGCTCTCACGGTATTCGGAACATCACCAATCAACTATGACGACAATCAACCCATAATATAGATAAAATAATAAGATAAGGGGTGAAATATTTTATACCTTACAAATATGTGTATAGTGATAAAGTGTAGTAGTCGAACCACTGAGAGCAAACTAGAAAGTTATAATTGTTATAAATAAAAAATAACCTGTAATTATTTTTGTACTTTTTCCGCCTTTTTTATTATTTTGGGCTTTAAGTTTACTTTTTTTAGATTTTTAATTATTATATATATTTTTATAATTTTATTTTTTTCTTTTCAATTATGCAAATTTTAGTTATTTTTATTTCTAATTTATATAATATATATCTATGTATAATAATACCAATAATATAGATATTATAAATAGTATATAAAATATATAATAAATAAGTATATGGAAATATATATAGGAACAATGCTTTTTTAAAAGTTTTAATTATATATTAAATATTTATAAGTAATAATAATAAGTATTATAAGGTATATTTAGTGTATATCAGATCGTAGAATTTTAAATATATAAAAATATATTCAAATTTATAAAATAAAATATTTGTGTGTTTTATATTTTTCTCTATTTTTATGATTTTTATATAATAGTTTGCTTATTTTTAGGTATTTTCATGATATTTAAATGTCCAAAATAGTGAGTTATATAAATAATCAGATTGTTTTGTGTATTAAAAATAGATAATATGTCAAAAGTTTCCCAAAACTATTTTTTATATAAATTATATAATATAATAACAATAATTTAGACCATAAAATTATTTTTTGGATTTTTATATAATTTTCACTAATTTTAATATGATTTTTGGGTTTTTATATTTTTTAGTGTTTTTATTTTATAATCCTTTGTGATTTTTGTTCTGGAGATAGCATATGTAGTATATATACTCTATGTTTTTGGAATTTTAAAGAAGGTAATATATATTTTTGTATTTTTAACGATAAACAGGAAGTAAATAGCTCTTATTATATTTTTAGTAAATGGGAAAATGCAATACGTAAATAAAAATATGAGCGTGAGTGATTATCATTTAAGGCATCTATAGAAATGTCTCGTATATTTTAAGGCACAAGAGCTAATTGATAAAAATAGAAATGCAAAGAATTAAATATAAGAATGGAAATGGTATTTTTGTAATAAAATAAATTCTGAGGATTTTTGTGCAAAATACCCCAAAATATTACACGTATATACAAATTTTAAGACTAAATATAAATATAGGAAGCCGAGAGGGTTTCAATGCAATTAGCCAAAGCACCTCACGTGGGAGGCCACATGAGGTGACCTGTCATAGGACCTACTCGCAATATCCAATAAGTATGGGCGCCTAATTGAAAAATATACAAAAGTTCTTAAACGCACACCAATATTTACAAGATTGTACGATAAATACAAAAGAGCAAGAGGCTACTATGAAATGTACACACTAAAATGTTGAATCAAGAATAACTAATCTTGCCATGTAGCTCACTTGAACCCGATCCAAAGACGGGGAGATGCGTCATTTCAATGTTGATATAACGATGGCGAAATAACCTGGTGTTCCGACCTCGATCGGATTGCTCTCAAGGGTTCACGAAGAACACCTCAAGAACACCTCTTGGACGAGCTTCATTCGACGATTCCACGCATCTCCAACAACTGTTTCCTCCTCTAACGAGTTTGCTGCTTCCTGGAGGTGCCCCACGTGTATGATGGCCTAGATTTCAAGCAGGTCAGAATATCCTCACATAAGGTGAAAAAAAATTGTTGCTGAGACGACCCACAAGAAATCCCAAGTCAATCAAAAAGTACCCAGAAATGGATGAATAAGCAATAAATAACAATATGTGAGGCACAATTTATTATACTCTACAAACAAAGTTGTATACATGTAAGCATGTAGAGGTCGAACCACAGAGAGCAAGCCAGGTAACCTAGGGATTATTGCTAATGAATGTGAACTATGTACGTACTTGTCTTTACTTATTTTTATGTAGGTTTTTGGGTTTATATTTTTTAATTTAAGAATATATAATGTTTTCAATTGTATATTTTTTTATATTTTTTTGATGTTTTTCTTTTTAACTATATAATATAAGAATATATATAACTATATACAATATAAAGTAATATAATTATAAATACTACTAAAATAAACAAACTTTGTAGAATAAAATGTTTTGGATTTATATAATTTTCTACTATTTTTATGATTTTGGGGGATTATTTTGGTTAATTTTACATATTTTTAAAGTAAAAAATATCCCAAAATAAAGATTAAATAAATAAGCTGAATTGATTGAGATTTAAAAATAGTAAAAAGTGTCAAAATTTCTCCAAATAAATTTAAATAAAGATATAATAATATAAAGAAAATTTAGAAAATGAAAATAAATATTTTTGGGATTTTTGGTGTTTTTCCTTTATTTAAATGGATTTTGGATCTATTAAATTTTTATTCTTTATCTTTTTCAATTTTTAGGGATTTTTGTATGGAGGTACAAAATATAAAATAACAATATATATTTTATAATTTTTCAAAATAATTTAATATTTTTATGGTAATTTTTAATTCAGACAGGGACAAAAACGTGTTTTTTTATTTTTTATTTGTAAATAAGTAAAATACCTAAAATTTAATTCTAAAAATATAATGTTAAAGAAAAAGCTATAAGGCACAATACCCTATTTTTCTGTATTTTTTTGAGAAAGGATAGTATTTTTAATAAATGAAATACAAGCACAAAAATTGAAATACTAAAAAGGGTATTTTTGCAATTAAAAATAAATGCAAGGTTCTTTCTGTAAATTACCCAAAATGTTTACACTAATATTAAAAGTTTCAATACTAAAACGAAATACAAAAGGCCATGAGGGCTTAACTGCAAAACAACCACCTCGCGTGGGATCGCGTGTGAGGTGACGTGGACTGGACCCACATATAATTTGATGAACGCTCAAGGTTTGCCATGCAAAATACACAATAGTTTTAAACTAATTAATTAAATTATAGAACTAAAACAAATACAAAAAGGTGGGTGCTAAATATGCAATTATCCGAAATAGGGACGGATCCAACGATTTGCAGGTGCTCACTTATCCATGTGTCATGCCCTGGTGACGAAATGATGGTTCATTGATCGAAGGCCAAGATTGAATCTGGGATCTCATCTGACGACTGAACAGGGCCTTGATATAACGGATGACATTAAAACTAGAGATGGAGTTTGATCCGACGGTTGCTGCTTTGTACAAAGAACATGGAAGAAGGTTGCCTCCCCCGAGCTTCGTTTCCTCGATTCTTCCTCCTCTGAGCTCCTCAGATGTTGCAAAGTGACCCAATAACTTCTTGGAGGTGTTCCGCAACCAGAGGTACCCACAAATGAGTCTGGGGCTCATAGATAGAGCCCTGGAGATTGATGTTCCTGGAGGTGCTCCTAGAGTGTCTTTTGCCCTCAGCTCTTCGAGTCCTGCAAAAGTATGCAAAAGCACAACAAAGAGAAGGAGAAGGTGCTTGGCTTTTATTGAGGTGGATTCGCAGTGAAATGGGGTGAAGTGCTGTGCTTTAGCGATGTGGCTACGGAGGGAGCACGGATCCTTCGATCTAGAAGGATTCGAAGGTTTTTGAATGGTCAGGGATGCATAAAACTAAAGGGCTAGGTGATGTGGTGATCGTGGATGTCAGAGACAGAGCAGAACAATGAATCACAGTGGCCAGATCCTTAGAGCTCTGACGAACTAATTAGCCTAATCTAAGCTAGTACAATAATTAAAACACAGAATAAAATGAATTCAACTAAGCCTAAGCGAGAAAGCTACCTAAAATTTATAAAATAGCACAAATCATACCAGGTTGTTACGCCAGGGAGCAGAGGTGGTCGGAGAGCAACTGTTGGCCAACTCCTCACCTCCTCGCACTGCTTGGACTCCGAGGGATACACTCTCTATCAGCGGGAGCACACACACGTAGAGAAAGGGTTCAAGGGATTGAAGAAGGATCAAATCAGGAAGGAAAAGAGGAGGTATTATTTATAAGCATGGAGATGGGTCCTTATTGACTGGCAATTTCAGACGAATTGATGGTATGTACATGGGGTTTTAGGATTAGGCGTGTATTAGGGATGAACTACGAAGACATTTCATGAAAAATCTAGTCGGAGCGAGTGATGAAATGTCTAAGAAATAAGGGAGAAGACAGGGTGTCTTCTGTGTCAGGAGGTTAGGTGGCCTGGGTCGAAGAGTTGACCCAAGTCAATTAGGGTTTGACTCTGGTTGGTCCACGTGAACCAACCAGAAAATTCCAATAGGAAAATTATTGGTAAAATCGACACTAAATAGGTAATGAATTAATTAATTTTAGGCTATAAATAAAAAGTGTTTATTATTTTATGTAGTATTTAATTCCTATTTTTATTTATTTTTAATAGGTTGTTTGGTATGAATTATTATTTACAAGTATACTTATATATATACTTACATATATATTATATATTTTATTTTTATTTTGTATTTTCATTTTTTTATTTTATATACTTAATTTATATATTTTTATTTTATTTAAATATACATAAATATATTTTTATATTATTTTTCTGATATAGTTTGTATACTTTAATAAAATATGTATACTTATTTTATATTTATAAGTATTGTATATTCATCTATGTATTTTTATAGACTATTTTACTTAATGTTTTCATTATGGTTTTAGTGCATTATAAATATGTATATATACTTAAGAAATATTTACAAAATTAAAAAAACATAAAATATAATAATTATAAAGAATAATTAAAATGAATATTTTATTCAGTTATATATTACAATAGGGGTTCAAAACCTAACTTTTGCATTTTAACTCCAAATTGAATAAAACCACCTTCACTAAATAGATAATTAAAAGTTATATACAATTAAAGGTGATTTTTGTACATTTTGAGTTCATATGAGGAAGATATGGGTCTGGGAAGTTTGGGTTTTTGCTTTTTATTCAAAGTATAAAATGTACATTGTATATTATTTTTTATGTAAACTCAATTTTGTAATTTTCTATGTATTTTTATTTACAACTTTTATGTACAAAATTCATTTATTTGAGGTATAAATAAAAAAAGATTAAAATAGGTCCCAAAAATGCAGTATAAAACCCTAAACCCAGGTCAATTAGGGTTTGCCTCTAGTTGTTCCACGTGGACCAACCAGAAAATTCCAATAGGAAAATTGTTGGTAAAATCTATATTAAATAGACATATAATTAATTAATTTTAGGCTATAAAATTGTTTATTATTTTATGTAGTATTTAATTCCTATTTTTATTTATTTATATTAGGTTATTTATTATGAGTTATTATTTACAAGTATAGTTATAGGTATATTTACCTATGTATTACATATTTTATTTTTATTTTATATTTAAGATTTTATTATTTTATGTACTTAATTTTTTATATTTATAACGTATTTAAATATAAATAAATATATTTTTATTTTATTTTTCTGAAATTGTTTATATACTTAATTAATATGTATACTTATTTTATAGTATAAGTATTGTATATTCATCTATGTATTTTTATAGACTATTTCATTTTAAAGTTTTTACTATGGTTTCTATATATTATAGATATGTACATATACTATAAATAATATTTACAAAAATATGAAAGTATAACATTATAAAAATTATAAAGAATAAATAAAACAAATATTTTATTCAGGTATATAGTACAATAGGGGTCCAAAACCTAACTTTTGCACCTTAACTCCAAATTGAATGAAACCACCTTCATCAAATATCTAATTAAAAACAATTAAAGGTAATTTGGTACATTTTGAGTTCATACAGAGAAGATAAAGGTCTGGGAAGTTTGAGTTTTGACTTTTTATTCAGAGTATAAAATGTACATTGTATATTATTTTTGTGTAAACTCAATTTTGTAATTTTCTATGTATTTTTATCTACAACTTTTATGTACAAAGTTTCTTTATTTGAGGTATAAATAATAAAGAATAAAATAGGTCCCAAAATGTAATATTGATGAATAAAAGAATAGGATTTTTAATGTGTTTTGACCCTTATCTCCCCCTATTTTATTCCTTGTCGGCCTAGTCATCAAGATGTCTAGGTCTCTAGGTTTAGGGTCATAAAATACCTTTGGAATTTTATTCTTATTCTTTTCTTTTCTTTATTCTATAATTTTGGCATTAAAAACAAAATTTATATACAATAACTGGAATAAGTAATGAATGTTAATTTGTATAATTTAATTCTATTTACATGCATTTAGCTAGGGTTTTTAAGGCTAAAATGATAAAATAAAGGTGATGAAATGGATATTCATCATTGTGTTGGAGGTCTTCAAACATCTTCTGTCCCATCAATGGGGGCACGGGGGTCATTCACATTCACAGCATGGAGGAGGAACTCCTCCTCTTATCTTTACCTTCTTATAAGTCCTCAAGCTTTATCTCCTACACTAAAACGTTAGGTGGCTCAAGGAGAAGCACCTCGACCACTTCTTGAAGCTTGAAAGCAGGTTAAATGAGTGGACGAGTGAGCTCTGGAGAAGGTGGCGGAGAGGAGCTCAACAGACCTTGATTCTTGTAGAATCAAGGGTGGAAACGTGGGGGAAAGGCGGAGATTGTGTAGAGGATCGAAATGGAGTGGAAAGGCGAGCCTAACACAGTTGGATAGTGATGATTCAGGATGGATCTTATGGCTCCAGCTTACAAAGACTCTACAAATTAATCTAATCTAATGCCTAATTGACTAAAGTACCAATCACACTACAATGCAATAAATAAATGCTACCTAAAAAGTAAAATAAATTAGCTCAAACATGTGCACATACCTAACAGTAGAGGAAGCTCGCAGAAGGAGGTTCAATGAACCTGGATCATCAATTTCCACTTCTTGTCCACTCCAACAAGACCTAGAACCGCTTGCTATCACCAAGGGCAATCTATAGGGGAATACAGAAGCTGGGGATTTGCACTGGTCTAATGTCTCACACAAGGCAGAGACACTGTCGTCAAGGTGACCGAATACGAACCCCTAGAAATTCAACAATTAACCCACAATATGTATAAAGTAATGAAAAGCAAAATATGTGGAGTTAAAATATATTATAACTCTACAATGATGTGTATAGTGCAAGTATGTGTAGAGTGTCGAACACATGGAGCAAATGAGAGATCGGGGAAAATTAATTCCAAAAATGTGTGTTCTTCTTGTCTTTCTTTTTGTGGGTTTTTGATTTTGTATTTTTTATGGAATTTAATTTTAATTTTTAATTTTATATTTTTTATATTTTTTTATTTTTCTGATTTTTAATTTATTTTTCTTTTTAAATAGATAATACAAGAATATATAATGATCTATATACGACACAAGGTAATACAATTATAAATAAAAATAAAAATAAACAAAATACAGAGATAAATTATTTTTGGGTTTTAATTTTTTTTATTATTTTTATGATTTTTAAGTATTTTTGATAATTTTTATGTATTTTTAAAGTCAAAAATATCTAAAATCAGGGAAATAATACATAGGCTGAAATGAAATGTAGATTAAAAATAGCAAATGGTATCCAAAATTGTTCAAATCAATTTTACTTGATATTATATAATAAAAAGAAAATTACAGAATATAAAAATGTATTTTTAAAGTTCTAGAGATTTTTTTATTTTTATAATAGATTTTGGAGCTTTTAATTTTTTTTGAGTTTTCTTTTTCTATTTTTAGGGTTTTGGGTCCTGGAGTTGTAAAATAAATAGATAAAAAATATTTTTTTTGGAATTTTTCAAAAACATTTTATATTTTTTATGGTTTTTTATTAAAAGGGTAGAAATATGCTCTTTTTGATTTTTAATGAATAATTAAAGTGCCTAAGATGCAAGAATAGAAATATGGCATGAAAGTTCAACACATCAACACTTAATCCTATTTTTGTCAACTTTTCTGAGCACAAACACTATATTTAATAAATAAAAATAATACATAAAAAATGAACCGATAAGGGCATAACTGCAAATAAAATAAATGTCTGGGGCTCAGTTGCATATATCCCAAAGTTTTTAAACTGTAGTTCAAAGTTTTAATATTAAAGCGATATACACAAAACTATAGGGGCCTTAATGTAAAATGCCACCTCACGTGGGATGAAACATGAGATGATGTGACGAGGATCAAAATGCAATCACAATAAATGTCATGGTCCTATTTTTAAAATACACAAAAGTTTTAAACTAGTTAATTAATTTACAGGTCTAACGACAAAATAAGAAAAATGGGGGTAGACTATGAAATTTATCCCCACTAGGGCATGATCATGCGGCTGAGGTCCGCTCACTTGTCCACATGGCGCACTCCAGTACTACGATAATGCTTCGCTGATGAGTGACCAAGATTAGATCTCGATGCTTGACTAGATGGATGCAAGGCAAAGGATCCAATAGTGGTTGTATGATCTAGCACGACTCGAAGATCTGACGGATGGGAAGGCAATTAAAAGAACACACCAAGAACTCACCGATGGCAAGCTTCAATCGGTCCTCCTACACCCCTTCGATCGTCTGGAAGGGTCGGGGATGGTGCAAAATTGAGCAGGGGTTCCTCCGCGTTAGATGGCAGTATCAAGAGGTACGTCGGAGCACCGATGGCGTCGAACGAGCTCGGGGGAGAAATGGGGCTCCAGGTACCTCCGACGAAGTCCGAAATTGACCCAGCTAGGTCATTCGCCTCCAAAACATGCACAAAAATAATGGGGAGGTCGAGGGAAAACTACCTCGACCATCAAAGGGGGAATGGAGTCGAGATGCATCAGGATGGTGGCTGCTCCGGCGAGGGGAGGAGGTGGAGCGCCAAGATCCTGCTCCAGGAAGGAGCAGGTTGAATGGTGCAGTGCGAGGCGTAGGGGAAACACTGGGAAACGAGGTGGAGGCAAAAAACGGGGCGAAAAGCAAGTGTTGGATTGTGGAATGGTTCGTCGGAGTTAGTCTCCGGCAAAATACGAAATCACTTTTTAACACTAATGCATGTAATCAAAACCTAATCTAAGACTGCAAATAAAACCTACGACTAATGGATACCTAAAAAGCATAGAAATACGTACCTCGATTGGCTAGAGCTAGGAGATGGAGTACCTCATGACCAAGGTGGCAGGAGATGGTGGAATCAGCCTCCCATCCACCTGACTTTGCTGTAACTGCACTGAAGAGGTTCCTGTCACGAACCTTGATCCAGAGTGCACCAGAGAGGAGCCAAAGTAGGGCCAAAGGGGGTTCAAAAAATCTAAGGGAAGATTTGTAGCGATTTTGTACAGGTGGTGATGTGGCTGGAATGAACGAGGTGAAAGGCTTGAAGTAGTGATCTAATCCTCGATGAATCGAGCGCGCGTGTAAGAGGGTGGATTGAGAATGAAAAGTGGAAGAGGAATCTTCCTAAAAAATCGCAGGATACGAGTCGCAAAATTAAAAGAAAGGTGAGTAAATACTAGGTATGACAAGGTTGCAGGGCTAAGTCAGCTAGTTGATCGACGTCAACCAACAGAGCCACCTGGTTGGTCCATGTGGACCAACCAGGAAATACCAACCCCAAAAGTCATTATAAAATCAATAATAAATATTAAATGAATTTATTAGTTTTAAGTTATAAAATAAAAAATGTTGGTTATTTTTTATAGTATTTTAGTATCAATTTTATTCATTTTTTTAGTTTATTTATTAATAGTTAATTTTTATGGTTTTATTTATAGGTATATTTATACATGTTTTGAGTATTTTATTTTTATTTTGTATTTTCGATTTTGTTATTTTATTTTAAAAGTTACAACTTATTTTTATATACATAAATATTTTTTTATTATAATTTTTTGATGTATCTTGTGCACTTAAATAAATAGGGGTATAAAATATATAGGTGTAAGTATAGGTATTTCATCTATGTATTTTGTATTCATATTTTATTTTAATATTTTATTTATGGTTTTATTATGTTTTAAATATTTACATATACTATAGGTAATATTTATAAAATTATAAAAATAATTAGGAATAAATAAAATGAATATTTATTCGGGTATATTGTACAATAGGGGTCCAAAACCTGACTTTCACATCTTAACTCCAAAAAATATGAAACCACCTTCATTAAATATCTTTGGATCTTCACAAGTATGTAAGATTTTGGATCTTCATACAATCTAAAGTTCAATATCTTACTAATCTATTGATCTCATCAATAAACATATGTCCAAGGCTTGATGCCAGATCATTGTCAAATGATCATCATCCTCCTATTGATCTTTAGGGTTTAATTTTCAGTATTAGAAATATTAATGAACCATTCGTTAATTCTATAATTTAGTAGAGTCCATTAGATGTTAAATTAATATCTGAAATATACCCATCATAACTCTTTATGATAGGTCTATTCCAGAATTCATGTTTATTTCCAAGATTTAGAGATAAACATGTGTAATGTACAATCACCACGTCCTTATCTCCAAGTATCCACAGAGAAAGCACATTACTCTTGAAAGAGTTCAAGATTAATTCCATTATTTATAATATATCTGAGCATTGAAACATTGATAATTAAATGTGATTTAATTATCATGAATAATACGAATATGATTCATATTATTTAGAAACATGAGAATGGAGATCCAAGATAATTAAATTTAATTTAATTATCAAGGATATAAATAATGTGGATATCACTATACATATTAATCATATATATTATAAATACTTTTTATAATGTATTAGAGATAGTTAATTGTAAATAGTATTTAAGAATTAAATGTTGATGTGAATTGCATTCACATTGAAAAATTAATTGAAAATACAATTTATATTTTTTATTAGATGTGTGAATATGATTCACAATTGTCAATGGCACGATTGAATTGGAATTATTTTTATGAATAATTATGCAACAATTGTTGTTGCACGTGTGGGATTTATGGAGAGATACGAGATTTCTCAATTAAGGAAAAAGAGGATCACCTTCCCCTTTAAGAAGGGGACAGCTAAGGAGTCCTACTCCTTGTATGGTTGTCCCCTCTATTAAGGGAAGGAGACTCCTCCTCTTTCCTTTAAATCCATGTGAGATTGATTTGAATTAAATGTAATGTGTTGTAAATTATTTGCAACATATTTGATTTATTTTAAATTAATAATTATTATTGGAAATTTATGCAACAAAATCATGGCCATAGATTGAAAGCATAATACATTCTAAACCATTGACTTTGTGAGCACACATGGATTAGGATCCATGGATATCCTTTTTTTTATAAAAGAAAGGGCAACCCTTCTTTTAACAACATAATTGCAAGAGTAAACACTCTTCATCCACGCGCTCGCAAACGTCTTCTCCTTCGGATCGGACTTGAGACGGGAGGTCTCTTACTTTAGAGACAAGGATCGCAACTACGCTTCTATAGTATTTCTATAACTTATTTATGATCTAGATGAAACGATTTGAGAAGTATTCTCGAATCATGTGGTTTCATCTCTATAAAAAATTTTAATCTCTACTGCCCAATGCAACGAGTATGACAAGTTGCCTTAGGTCGTATATCATGTGACATGCACGCTTCCGTGATGCATTAAGGTCTAAACCCTAGCCTTCACAGGCTTTCCAATCTTTTTTCTGTTGAAATAATTAGTCACTCAAGCACAAGTCCTGCAGCCACCCAATTGGTCTCTCGCATTTGATATCATGATGAATGCATCAGATTTCGCAGTTGGGGTTGTATTAGGACAAAGAAGAGATAAACTTCCCTATGACATTTATTATGCTAGCAAGACACTTGATGGAGCACAGAAGAATTATACAGTTACAGTGAAAGAATTGATGGTAGTAGTTTTTGCCTTGGAGAAGTCCATATCCTATCTTCTTAGATCTAAATTATATGTTTACATTGACCACTCTTCTATCAAATATTTACAACAGAAGAAGGATGCCAAATCACGCTTGCTCAAATGGATCTGTCTCCTCCATAAATTCGACTTGGAAATTAGAGACAAGCCTGGAGTTCAGAACGTGGTAGCATATCACCTATCCCGAATTGAATACTAAGATACTCATCTGAGCAGTGCACTGATCACAGAGACCTTCCTTGATAAATCTATTCTTAGCATTGTATCTCTCCCGCGATATGCTATATTGTGAACTACCTCATCTCTGGGGTAATCCCACAAGATGGAACACGAATCAAGAAGTACAAGTCTGTGTCCAATATTATACCAATGGGAAGATCCATACTTGTTCAGGGAATTAGTAGATTGCATATGGCATCAGTGTACCAATCAGAAGTAGTATACAAGTGTCCTTGAGAATTGTCATAAGATTGAATATGGTGGACACCATTCTATAAGCAGAATGTCAGCAAAGATATTGTAATGTGGCCTCAGGTGGCCCACACTATTCAAGGATCCCAACAAGTATGTCAAAGCATGAATTGATTGTTAGAAGATGGGAAAAACCCTCGGTGTTAAAGATTCAATGCCCCTGAAATTCATTAAGATTTCTGATGTGTTTAATGCATGGGCCATTGTTCCATGGGTCCATTTCCTAATGCTCGATGTTATGAATACTTCTTGCTTGCCATGGATTATGTGAGTCGATGGGTGTAAGATATCCCTGCTTGAGCTGTTGATAACTTCATAGTGTGTTGTTTTCTAAAAGATGACATCATCGCGTGGTTGGGGATACCGAAGATTCTGATTTTTGATGGGGTATCCACTTCATCAATAAAAAGGTTAAGAAATTAGCAAAGGAGTATGACATCGATTACTGACTTGCATCTCCTTATCATCCTCAATCCAATGGCATGACTGAATTATTAAATAGAGAAATCAAGATGATCACGCAAAAACTTGTGAAGCCAGATAGAAAGAACTGATCACAACTTCTAGATTTAGTTCTCTAGAGCTACAGAACCTCCTACTAGTCTCATGTCGGCATGTTGCCCTATCATCTTGTATATGGGAAGCCATGCCATCTTTCCGTGGAATTAATTCACAAATCTCTTTGGACATTAAATATCTGTAATCTCGACCTACAAAAAGGTGGTCAAAATAGAAAATTGGATCTGAACAAGCTCCTGGAATTCCGTGACTACACGTATGACAACAGCTTAATGTATAAGGAGAAGGTTAACTGATGGTATGACCAGCACATCAGCCGAAAGACCATTAAGCATGGACATAAAGTATGGTTGTTCGATGTGAAATTGAATACCCAGACAAATTGAAGAGTAAATGACATGGCCTTATATTGTGAAGACTGTGCGTGACAATGGAAGCATTTTGATATCAGAATTGTCAGTTGATGCATAACCTTTCATTGTCAATGGTCAGTTGTCGAAGCAATATTTAGAGCATGACATATTCCTGACCGTTGTCGATTCAATTAAAGTTATTTTTGATATAGAGTTCACAACTGCATCATCAGTAGAGTCAGACAATGCATCTCAAAATATTTTTGATTGATTTTTTTCTTTTATTCTTTTCATATTTTCTTTTCTATTACTTAATTTTTTCATTCTTATGTATCCCACACATCCCATTCATTTGTTCTATGTTAAGGATATACTTCATCCTAAGTATAGGGGGATGAGTGAATTCGTGGTATTCATTATTTATTCCCCTGCTTGTCTCTCAACTTGTTGATACTTCATCTATACTTAGGGACATTTCACCCTAAGTATGGGGGGACAAGTCGAGCTAACTGAGTTCGTGAAATCTGATCCTCGATCATCCCCATTTTGTATACAGTCTGCTATACTTAGGATTAGTTCATCCTTATTATAGGGGGGATGACCGACTTCTCATTCTTTATTTAGTCATTGTAGTATAGATTTTAATATACTCAGCAGAGTTGTGTCTAACTTTTTCTCTTTGATCACTATAAGGACATATGTCAAGCTAAGTATAGGAGGTCATATATATGTTGTATATACTTTATCCATAACTCACACTTCTGTATTTCAAATAATATGGCTAATATATTATATGGGTAAGGGTATATGATTAACCAATTATAAAGAATACATTATAAATATGTATAAAATTTTTCAAAATTCTTTATAAATATGATTAATAAAGTAAATCGTTTGAAAAATAGTTGCAAATGACTTGAAAAATCTTTTGAAAAGTGTTTGGAAAACTATTATCAAATATTTACAATCTTTGTAAAAATCTTTTGTAAATGTTGGCAAAATTATTTCATATATTTGAATAAAATTTTTAAAAAGTACTTTATAAATGATTTGGAAAATTATTGCAGCAACATTTTGAAAAATCTATATATACCTTTGAAAAATCTTTGCAAAATAATTTTCAAATTTTGTAAATGTTTATAAAGAGTTTGTCAAATTATTTACAAAAAATAAATTTTCTAAAAGTTTGTTAAAATATTTTCAAACTATTTTGCGAACCTTGTACATAATTATAGCAAATAAAAAACTTTTTGACAATATGAATAACCCTTGTTACATAAACTTGTTATACAAACTCCTGGTGTAAATCTTACACCCAGCTCTTGAAAATATGCACATACTCTTGTGTAAATATTTGTATACACATCTTTCACTAAACTTTATAAAAAAACTCTACATTTTAAAAATTTTAAAAAACTTATAAAAAATTGCAAAATGTCTTCAAAAACTACATAAAAGTATGTAAAACTTTCTAAAAAATCCATAAAAAGTTCAAAATCAGAAAAAAGTTTCATAAAAAGATTTTCTTGGAATGATGATGACAATTGAACAAGTTCAAACAAAGTCTTAAGATTGGAGCTTGGTCTAGACCTTAATCCACTTAATCAGAGGAAGCCATTAAGTTAGATGCTTTAGGTCCTCTTGACTTAACTCTTTAGATTCCATAAGAATAGGTACATGAGTTGATCCAATATGTCTAACTAGAACCCTTCATGTCATACATACGACTCTTGAGACAGTGGCTAGATTAGAAACCTTGCACTTAACCCTTAGCTCAATCCAAATGGATCATTGAAAGATCTTGGAGTCGAAGTCAGGACGATACTAGGTCGCTTCGTCAAGGGTGACTCAAGAACCATTCTTGGGAAATGCCGAAATTGGTACTTCAACCAACTTTCTCTATTAGCAGGGACATCTAACGACTGGAGATTGGATTAAAATAAAGCTTCAGATGAGGAATGGTTTTCTAGAACAACTTTTTTTAAGACCATAAAACATGGGCAGAACAAAAGCTTCTATATCCGTCAGGGCAAAACAAGAATGCATAGCAATACCCATAAAGAAAATATCCAAAAATATGCCTACACCAAAAACTCAAAAAATATTGATCTTTCAGAAAAGGCATACTTCTTGGTGAAGACTCAATTCACAAGGAAATGTGACCACACTTGTCCATTTCAATTTCTTTTCCAATTCTTCTAGCTTATCCCCTTTTCGATTGTGAACTAGCACACACCTGAACTTAGAAGGAAATATCCATCTTTACGAGGATGAGTTGTCAAAGTAGGAGACCACATAATAGTTCAGCGATTTGTCTGGGAAGAGCTAACCCAATCCACACACATGGTAAAAGGATGGTTCTAACCAGACTGTGAAATGAACTAGATAGAGGAGCATGGAACCTAAGCGATGTTGAGCCGCAACTCCTAACCTGAATGTGGTTCCGAACAAACCTAAAATCCAAAAGTTTTAATTGAGCCCCAAACTTTGATTTTATGAAGACAAGTTTAGTAGTCAAATTATTCCAAGTTCTTTCTTTTTCTTTTCATTATTTTCTTTTCTGCACTCATTTTAATAAGTGTTTGCTCAACCTAGCACAGGAAAGTATAGTGGGTGATGAATCTCCATTTCATCACATTTATTCTTTCATTTTGGCCTTAATTCCTAGCTAAATGCTTGTATATAGCATTAATTTGTATAAAATAACACTCAATAATGAGCATCTACATATTGTATAAATACTGAAACTTAATTCCAAAGAAAAGAATAAAGGAAAAGAAAAGAAAAAGGAATGAAGTGTCAAAGACACTGAATGATCCAAGATCCTGATACCCAGTCATTATGATGACTTGATCGACAAGAAATAAAGTAGGGTGAGATAGGGCAGAGCAACTGTATTGAAAATACAATGAAAATCTTAATTATTTTACTCAATAAATAGCCTTTTGACATCTATTTTATTTTCTTATTTTTATATCTCAAATAATAAAACCCTCAACATGAAACTTGTACATAAAAATATAAAGAAAAATACAAAATTTATTTCACATTAAAATAATACAAATGCATCGAGGACACACAGAACAAAAAGTCACAAATAAAACTTCCCATCTCCTCCATACAAATTTAAAATTGACGAAACTCACATTTATTGTTCATAAAATTTAATTATCTATTTGATGAAGGTGGTTTCATCTAATTTAGAGTTGAGATGCAAAAGTTGGCTTTTGTGTCCTTATTGTACTCTATACGTGTATATAATATTCAATATATTTATTCTTTTCAATTCTATAATCCTTATATTTTTAAATACTTGTAAATATTATTCAAAACATATTAAAATAATAAACATAAAATAAAATGTTAAAAATACGTTAAAATAAATAATGTATTATAATATATAGGTAAACTATACATATATAATATATGTACACATTTATCTAAGTAAATAAATAAATTCAAGAAAAAACTAAAAATATATAAATGTGTAATTAAATAAGTTATAAATATATAAAATATGTAAATACAATAATAAAAAAGAAAATAAAACTAAAAATAAAATAAAAGACTTAAAATATAGGCATATATACATATATATATACATGTAAATATTAACACATAATGAATAGCCTTGTAAAATTAAATAAAAATCATAATAAAATACTACATTAAAAATAAAATATTTTTCATGTTTTGACTAAAAAATTAACAAAATTGTCTACTTTTTTATCCATTTAATAAAGGAATTAGCTCTCCTAATTTCCCGTTTGCTCCACATGGACCAACCAGGGTGCGGTGAAAGTTAACTAAGTCAACTATCCTTCCCCTACAACCATCTGTGTTAGAACCACCCACCACCTCTACTTCTCCAATTTTTGGTGCTCGACCCATGCCTCTGATCGCCTCGACTTCTTCACCAAAGTTTTGCAGGGCACGACCAGACATCTCGCCATACCCTGATTGACTTCATTCGAACTCTCCATCGCATGCCATCTCGTAATCTTCAAACATCCATCCTTGTTCTACAAATAAACCCTCGTTTCCCCTTTTGACTTTTTGATCCCGAAATCCACTCGTTATCCCAATATGATTCTTATGAATCTCCATTTCATCACCTATATTATATCATTTTGGCCTTAAAAACCCTAGCTAATGCATATAAATAACATTATTTTGTATAAATTACATTCATTATTTATTCCATTTATTGTATGTTAAGTATTGTTTCTAATGCTAAAATTATAGAAAAAAGAAAAGAAAAGAACAAGAATAAAATACGAAATGTATTGTATAACCCTAAACCCAGAGACCTAGGAATCTTAATGATTGCGTCGATAAGGAATGAAGTAGGGGGAGATAAAGGCCAAAAATCATCAAAAAATCATCATTCTTTAATTCATCAATAATCCATTTTTGGGACCTATTTTCTTTTCTTTTCTTTATACCTCAAATAAAGAAACTATGTACATGAAAGTTTTAGATAATAATATATAGAAAAATATAAAATTGAGTTTATACAAAATAATATACAATGTACTTTTTATTCTCTAAAAAAAAGCAAAATCCCAACTTCCCAATCCTATATCTCCTAAATAAAAAGTGAAAATGTATCAAAATCACTTTAATTGTATATAAATTTTAATAAGCTATTTAATGAATATGGTTTCATATTTTTTGGAACTAAGGTATGAAGGTTTGGTTTTGGACCCCTATTGTATAATATACTCGAATAAAATATTCATTTTATTTATGCTTTATTATATTTATAATTTTAATTTTTATAATTTTATAAATATTATCTATAGTACTTGTACATATTTAAAATACAATAAAACCATAAATAAAACATTAAATAAAAGATGTATACAAAATAAATAGATGAAATACCTATACTTATACCTATATAATTTATAGCCCTGTTTATTTAAGTGCACAAAATACATCAGAAAAATATAATAAAAAATATTTATGTGTATAAAAAAGTTATAAATTTATAAAAAAATAAAAAAAATAAAAAAATAAAATACTCAAAACATGGATGAATATACCTATAAATAAAACCCTAAAAAACAAGTTGTGGTAAATAAACTCAAAAGAATAAATAAAATTCATATTAAAGTACTATAAAAAATAACAAGAATTTTTTATTTTGTAAATTAAAATTTAAAAATTCATTTAATATTTATTATTGATTTTATAATGATTTTTGAGTTGGTTTTTCCTGGTTGGACCATGTGGACCAACCAGGTGGCTCCGTTGGTTGACCTCGGTCAACTAGCTGACCTAGCCCTGAGACCTTGTCAGACCTAGCCTTGACCTGCCTTACTTTGATTTTTGTGTCTCATATATTGCAATTTTTTGGAAAGATTACTCTTCCACATTTCTTCCTCGATCCATCCTCTTACACGCCTACGCGATCCATCGAGGATTGGACTACTGATTTAAGCCTGCCACCTCGTTCTTCCCAGCTATTTCACCACTTGTACAAAATTGCTCCTCCTCTTCCCTTCGATTTTTTGAATCCCCTTTGTCCCTGCTTTGGCTCCCCTCTTGTGCGCTCTGGATCGAGGTTCGTGACAGGAACCTCTCCAACCCATTTGCATCGAAGTTAGACGGGTGGGAGGTCGATTCCACCATCTCCGGCCACATTGGCCTTGGGGTATTCCATCTCTTAGTTCCAACAAGTCGGGCTATGTTTTTCTATGATTTATAGGTAGCCATTAGTCGTAGATTTTATTTGCAATCTTTAGATTAGGTTTTGATTATTTGCATTACTATTAAATAGTGATTTCGTAGTTTGCTGAAGACTAACTTCGGCAAACCATTACACAATCCAACACATGTTTTTCGCCCTGCTTTCCGCCTCGACCTCGTTTCACAGTGCTTTCCCTATGTCTCGCATCGCTCCATTCAATCTGCTCCTTTCTGAAGTAGGATCTCGGCACTCCGACTCATCCCCTCACTGGAGCATCTTCCATCCTGACTCCATTCCCCCCTTCGACAGTCGAGGCAGTTTACCCTCGACCTCCCTGTTATTTTTGTACAGGTTTTGAAGGCGAATGACCCAGTTGGGTCGATTTTGGATTTCGTCGGAGGTACCTGGAGCCCCATTTCTCCCTCAAGCTCGTTTGATGCCATCGGTGTTGCGGCGTACCTACTGACACTTCCATATGACACGGAGGAGCCCCTGCTCCATTTTGCATCTACCCTGAGCCTTCCAGACAACAAGTGGGGCACAGGAGGATCGATCGAAGCTTGCCACCAGCGAGTTCTTGGCGTGTGCTTCCAGTTGCCTTCCCAGCCATCAGATCTTCGAGTCATGCCAGATTATACAACCTCCATTGGATCCTTTTCCTTGCAGCCATACGATCAAGCGTTGATATCTAATTTCGGCCACTCATCGGCGAATCATCATCGCAGCATCGTAGCATGCCATGTAAACAAGTGAGCGGGCCTCAGCCGCACGATCGTTCCAAAGTGGGGGTAAATTTCATAGTCTACCCCCGCTTTTTGCTATTTTGCCATTAGTATTGTAAATTGATTAGTTAGTATAAAACTTTTGTGTATTTTGCAAATAGGACACTGACATTTATTGTAATTGCAATTTGGTCCTGGCCATGTCACCTCATGTGTTGTCCCACGTGAGGTGACATTTTGCATTGAGGCCTTAACAATTTAGTGTATTTCATTTTAATACTAAAACATTGAATTATAGTTTAAAAACATAAGGATATTTTCAATTGATCCCCTAACATTTATTTTATTTAGATTTATTCCCCTATCAGTTCAATATTTAATTATTAGATAAAGCGTTTGTGTTAGAAAAATTCACAAAAATAGGATTAAGTATCTAGCGTGTTGAACATTCATGCCATATTTTTTCTTGTATTTTAGGCATTTAATTATTTATTAGAAATAGAAAAGATCGCATGTTTTACAACTCCATGACCCATTAAAATAAAAAACTTTTTGAAAAATTCCAAAAAATATATGTTTTGTTTATTTATTTATTTTACAACTCCATGACCCAAAAAACCTAAAAATAGAAATAGAAAACTCATAAAAATTGAAAATCTCCAAGATCATTTAAAAAATACTAAAAATATCTCTAAAACTCCAAAAATACCATTTTCTATTTTTAATTTTTTATTATATATTAGTAATTAAATTTGATTTGAAGAATTTTGGACACCATTTGTTATTTTTAATCTTTTTTCAATTTGGCCTATTTATTATTTTCTAGATTTGGGATATTTTTAATTTAAAATACATAAAAATTAGAAAAAATACTTAAAAATCACAAAAATAGTAAAAAAAGTATTTAAAATCCAAAAACATTTTATTTCCCTGATTTGGGATATATTTGAATTTAAAAATACATAAAAATTAGCAAAAATTCTTAAAAATCATAAAAATAGTAAAAAACTATTTAAAATCCAAAAACTTTTTTATGTATTTTATCTATTTTTATTATTATTTATAATTGTATTATCTTGTGTTGTATATATAGCATTATATATTATTATATTATAAATTTAAATAGAAAAAGAAAATAAAAATAAAAAAAGTATAAAAAGAAAATATAAAAATATAAAACTAAAAATTAAAAAAATTAAAATCAAACTTCAATTAGAAAATACAAAATAAAAAATGCACAAAAGAAAGACAAGAAGAACACATATTTTGGAATTAATTTTTCTTGATCTCCCGTTTGCTCCCTGTGTTTGACACTCTACACATACTTGCACAATACACATCATTTGTGGAGTTATAATAAATTTTAACTCCACGTATTTTGTTTTGCATTGCTTTATACATATTGTGGGTTAATTATTGAATTTATAGTGGTATGTATTCGGTTGCCTCGACAATAGTGTCTCCGCCTTGTGTGAGACATTAGACCGATGCAAATCCCCGGTTTTCAAATGGTGCCATTGCCGGGGAGCAACGTCGTATAGATTGGATTTTTACCCGTGGATTATTGCTTGTCTTTATTTTGCTTTATTTGTTTTCTATTTTATTTGATATTATTTTTGAACTATTTAACCACCTCCTTCTTGTTTGACTTTGTTGCGAGGACTGCAGATCAAGGGAGGCTCTTCTAGGAGTGCCTGAGAACCCACGTGAAGTTTTGTCACTATTCTGATATAGCTATTAAGAGGAAGTAACAAATGAGCACATGGAGGATTTTTTAAGGCAATTTGCATTTTCATTTATTTTATTTATTTTACTTGTAGTTTAAAGTGGGAGAGAAATATTATTTATAATAATTCAGGACTCTCAGGACTCTTCGCACTTCACGAGGTCTACTACCCGAGGGATTATTCCCTTGGGGGCCTCGTCAGTTTTTGTCGTGTTTTTCTTGCTCTTCTTTTATTTGTTTCACAATTTTATTTTTCTTTGTTTTGTGTGATTGATCTCTAGCTTAGGATTTTCTTGCTCGATAAATTATGGTCCAAACACTTAATTATATTTGCATGTATCTATAGATTCGCGCTTAGACTTATTCACAATTTAATTATTATTTATTTGGATTAGAGATCGTGTGCCAAGAGAGGTTGCATACATTGCTTGCAGGACCCGTTGTATCTAGCATCGAGTGGCATCGAAGACTGGACCTTGGTCTCATTTCTATATAGTTGACATTTTGTGCTTCAAGTTAATAGCAATTCTTGTACTTAGGGTGATTTCATCGGATTGCATTTTCATATAGATAGGTTTCAATTTTGCTTAACATCCTTAAATGAAGAGAGCTGGAGACAAGATGAGCATTTCTACATAGCATTCATCATTGATTTCACTTGCATTGCTTTTCCGACTCTACCCCTCTGATTTTGACAACCTAGGAGCTAAAAAGAATCGACTCTCGTTAGGTTCATGCATTCTTATTAAAAATTTAAAAAAAGTGATAACAACTAAAATTGGGACTGCTAAGATTACTCACCCTAAAAGTCAAAAAGAAATATCATTAATCCCCTCATTGTTTTCGCATTTATTTTGCCAATGTATACACTAAGTATTAGTGCCCCAATCCCAGACCAACCTCTGTGATTGTACAACATTGCATTGCCCTCCTAACACTAATATTTGAAAAGATAAAAAGATCGATCTTTTACAGTCATCATAGGGTTGAGTAGGTGAATTGAGGGGTTTGTTTTGCCTATATTTGTTTGTGTTTGTGAATAATCAATCTTCTTTGTGTATTTGCACCTTATTCCTTGCATACATTGATTCGACGGTCGTGTTTTCCCGATCACTTCCTTTTGTTTCGAAGATGGCCGAATAGACTGATTTTAATCCAGATTTTGTTGATCCCTTGTACTCTCCTCCTGGTCCACCTCCATTTTACAAGAGGACTTTGCTCCTGACTTTTCTTTTTGTACATATTTGCCCCAGCCACAGTTTCAAGACTCGGACTTCTACCCATCACCACCCTCTCATTTTCCTCCACCTCACCCACTCGAGACTGGCATGTTGGAGTCACCTTTCATGGAGTCCACCCTTGAGCACTTGACCCAAATGATGGAGCATATGAGACAAAGAATTGATGACCTCACTAGTATAATTAAGATCCACAATGTCGCTTCACCATTTGACGATGTGGGTTCATTCGAGGATTCCTATGAGAGCTCGTAATTGCCCAAATACAAAAAAATGAGAAAATTTTAAAAATACAAAAAGATTTTGGGAGACACATGGCCGAGTCATTTTGTGACACTACAAGCAGACTACCAAAAAGTGATGACCAACACTGTTCCCTTTCTTATGAAAACTATCCCTTCTGACTACACATGACGGTAGTTAGTCTGTCCCCTATAACACCGTCTCATTTGGTCATAAGGGATGTAAAAAATGAACATCCCCTTTTTGGAATCAGTGGGGACGGTTACAACCATCCCTTCTGGTGCGTACAACGAGGACGGTCAAAAACGTCCCCAAGAAAGAATGCAAATGAGATGGTCCCGACCGTCTCTGCCGATTCTTTGATGGGACGATCTAAACCGTCCCCTCCGCTAAACCCACTTTTTGGGACGGGGGCAGAATTGTAGGAGGGACAGTTTAAGTCGTTCCCTTCCATCCTCGATGCCCAAAACTAGTAGCAGTGAGCTACATAGGCTAAGAGGGGATGACCTAAATTGTCCCTCCCAATAATTAGATGGGACGGTCGTAACCGTTCCCTCCACTAAAGCTGCCTTTGGGGATGCTCACAAAATAGCATAGGGAACGATTTCGACCATCTCCTTTAGTCGCCGAAGCCCATATTGAGAGCCAGTGAGTAGCTGGGTCATAGAGGGGATGGTCTAGAACGTCCCCTCTGATAAACCCACCTTTTGGGACGGGCGCAGAATCACAAGAGGGATGGTTTAAATTGTCCCCTCCAGTCTTTGACGCTCAAAATTAGAATCAGTCAGCTGCATAGGCTCAGAGGGACCGTTCCCTTTAGTCCTCGAGGCTCAAAATGAGAGTCGGAGAGCCACTGGGTCACAGAGGAGACGGTCTAGATCCTCCCTTCAAAGTATCGACATGGACGGTCATGAGCGTCCCCTCCGCTAATACCCACATTTGGGGACGGACACAGAATCACAAGATTTTAAACCATCCCCACTAGTCCTCGAGTCCCAAAACAAGGAACAGTAAGCTGCATAGGGGTAGAAGGGACAGTTGCGACCGTCGCCTCTGCTCTTTGAAAGCAAAAAACAATAATTGTTTGATTGGTTTTAATCTCCTGCTCATGCCGCTAAAGCACGTAAATAATACAACAAGACACTAAAAAAAGATCGAAGTTCTTAATTCTTAAAAATTAAACAATGTACCGATTCTACATACTTTATAATACAGCAACTTAACTGTTCAAGATACTACTAAAATATAACAAACAAATTCTACATCTTAAAGTAATCTACCCTGATCCTCACTTTTATTGTTCTATTCTTCACTTTCCTCATCATAACCAAGTTGTAATGGGTCTACAGGTCACTCGGCTTGGCTTTGAAGATGGTTAATGTATGTTATAACGTTCGCCATATCAGCATGCATCTTAGCCATCTCCTCATCCTACGCGGACATCTTTGCCTTGACGTCGTGCAACTCCCTCTCCATCTCCCTCTCCCTCTGGCTTCCTTGCAACGAGGATCGAGACCCACTGGCACCACCCATTCCGTACCATGTATAGATAGTTTCTCCATGTCCTCCATAGCGTATGCACCCATGGTGTTCCGAACCTGTTGCTTGGCTGAAGGCTTTGTCGGTAGATAGAGGGAACATGCTAGTCTTGTGCTATATAGTGAGGTGGTTGTAAAGAGCCTAATCATTTATTCTTGCATGGTTTACATATATTAGCTAAAAAATTAAGATCAAACATTTAATATCAAAATTAACAATATAATTTACAGACATGAATTGGTGCGTAGGCATCATCAACCCACTGCACTTCTCCTACTATGTCTCTGCTCTTTGACCCCACAAAAACCTTTATTCAGGTCATCTTTCTATCGTTATCCCTCAACTAAAATAACATAAATAACACTTATTTTAAGTTATCTTCCAAAATTACTCCCATAATTAAAATTGTCGAGGCTTAGAAAGTCATCCTTCAACTGATTTGTATTCTTTCTCCCTATCCTGTGGGTGGACATAAAACCTTTTGACCAGTTCGTAGTATTTTTTGTAGATATTGCCTATTATTAATCGAAGTTAGTACAATCATAAAACAGATATATAGAAAAAAATTTACATACCGTGAATTCCTCACTAGACCAGAAATTGGGGTAACACCCGGTGGGACATTCTGCACAAGCTTCTCATATGGAATCTAGACTTTGTAATACTAAATAGAGGGGGAAATGTTGTAAGTGTTCATTTTTTATTATAAGTTTATATACATTGTTACCTTTTACTTTATGTGTGCCTTGTATCGACGCAACATCTTAGGTGCATGAGAAAGAATCTGGGCATCGACGACGGCATCTCGTTCCCAAGTAAATGCAGACTAATCCAAGATGAGTAAAATAGTTGAGTATATTAAAGTAATGCAAACAATAATTCAATTATAGAATACCTCCAAATTAGATAGTATGGCAACCTTGATAGCATAAGGAAGCTGTCGAAAGTCAGGCGTTATGATGGGGACATGTGCACGAGCAACCTTGACAAGGTAGCTATGAAACTCCGCGGAGTTCTCTCCCACTGCATCTCCTCCAACAATATGAACCTGTAATGTCTGCCCGGGTGGAAGACGATACAGGAACCTACACTGAGACGGTCCCCATCGTATCTGAGATCAGCCACTGACGGGATCAGAAGATCCTCCCTATGGTTGTTGAGCAGGTTCGGAACTTCCCCAATATGCATGGGTCTAGGAGACATACCTGGATATCAATATAATATAAATCAAAAATGAAATATAATTAGGTCGATTACAAGAATTCATGTTATGAAAATTGAATGAAAAATAATAAATACCATTACCTTGCATTACTAATATCAATGTCTTTGTCTACTACAAAATGAAAAAAAAAACATTATGGTATGCAACATCATTATCCACTGCATCTTCCTCTTCATTAACATCAAATAAGTCTTTCGGTGTTGTCCTAACAGGTATAATCCACCCACTAACAGAGTTGTCAGGTACATAAAAGACCTACTCTACCTAACTGGTAAGATCATACAACTCATTTGTTTGCAACCGACCTGTTTGCTTTAAAGAGAGAACTCTATATTTATCTTTCTTTTAACCTATTCCAAAATAACCTACATCGAACCAAATACAATGAAATAGAACATACCTTGCATCATGTGTAAAACTAATTTTTAATATATCAATAACTTCACCATAGTATCCATCAATTCCAGATGAGAGTTCGGCCTTCACCATCACTCCAGAAAGCTGTTTCTTTATTCTCATCAATTGACTTTGTTCGAAATCTGAATCCATTAAGAATATAGCTAGAATGTGACACTAATTGTGACTCCACTAGATAATATTAATATTCATGATCCACCGTTCATCTTTCGTAACTTTTAACAGTTCAGTAGTATCCTTAAACCATTTAAGAAATTCTGATTTCTTAGTACTTGTTGAACGATACTCTTTAAAGAAACAATCAGCCTCATCTAATTGCATCAAGATATAGTAATGAATAAGGTCTCTTTCATCATCAGAAATAGATCGACGGATACTCTTTACAATTACTCGTCCATTTTATTGAAATATCCATAGTTTGTTGGGATCTTCAGTCCACCACTTGCCATCATTATTTTGTTCGAACCGATCGAATCTCATACCTTTTCCATCATCCATATACATCTCACAAAATGTAATACATTGTTCATATAAATATCCCTCGGCTATGCAACCTTCCAGAGCAGCTTTATTACACAACATTTATTTTAATTTCCTTAAATATCATTCAATTGGATACATCTATCGATACAATACAAGACCACATATTTGAGATTCACTAGCAAGATGGACAATTAAATGTATCATTATATCAAAAAAGGTAGGTGAAAGACCCACTCCATCTAACATAAAGTGATAATAATATCTGTCTCTAATCGGAACATTACTTCAGGTTCTAAAGTCTTCGAACACAAGACCTTAAAAATTTAACTGAGTTCGATCAGTGGATGCATAACATCAGTATGTACAACTCCCTGATGGATAACAGAAAATGAACTTGCATTAATACATGATAATCATGACTTTTTAATGATGATAGTTTCCTTTCTGTCTAATTTGTACATCTACTTATTTGTGAAGAAAATCAATCTGATACTATAATTGTTTGATAAAATTGAACATCTTATCTTTGTCATCACTTGATAATGTATAAATCGCTTCAAGAATTGTTACGATATAATTACTATCTAACTCTATTGGATGTAGCTTGGGTCGGATAACCAACTGTATCATATCATGTCTAGTTCGAAAACTGTCCTTCGCAGTACTTAAATGATTTAAGATTCCAAGAATATTTCTTCTCTATATGCATCACATCTAAGTTATGACAGACATGTAAGGTATGCTAGTAGGGTAGTTCTCGATAAAATATACTTTGTTTTCGCCATCCGTCGAATAACTTCCTTTTGAATAATCTACCTAAAGATCAGTTATCCAACTTTTCTTGTTCCTTCCACACCATGCTACCAGATTGCCGATCCAAATTTATTCGACGTCCAAATGACTGCCTGTCAAACTTGTTATTATTTTCCTTTTCAACCATCTATTATTCACAGGTAAGAAACGACAGTGACCCAAATAACAATGTTTCATACTTGCAGTTAGTTATGTCGAGTGTGTTTTGTCCATGCAAACTAGATACACGAGTTTACCTTTCGTACTCCAACCTGATAAATTAGCGTACGCTGTAAAATCATTATTTGTCCATAATAAAGAAGTACACATTGTAAAGAATTCTTTCTTTACCGTGTCATATGTCCAAACTCCAGAATTTCACAAAATTATAAGATCATTAATCAAAGGTTGCATATAAGTGTTTATTGCATTACCTAGCTCTTCTGGACCGAGTATTAATAAATACATCATCATAAAAGAAGATGCCATCGACATCCAGGGTGGGGGATTATATGTAACAAGTATTACAACCCATATAGAGTATCTCATACTCATATTTTTGAATGGATTAAAATCGTCGGAAGCAAGACCTTATCTTACATTTCTTACTTCTTTAGAGAACAATGGATATCTTTCATCAAATTTCATCCACTCTTTAGTATCTAACGTATGTCGCATAACACCAGTTATATCTTTCTTTTTGATATCACTATGCCATATCATCAATTTAATTGTTCTTTCATATGAATATAGTTGCTGTAATCAGGGACTCAAAGGAAAGAACCGTAAAATCTTCTCTGGTTTTCCCCTTCAAATCATGACTCGCTTTCTCATATCTGTTAGCTTTGCAATCAGGACATGTATCTAGATTTGAATATTCTTTCCAATATAAAATGCAGTTATTTGGACATACATCATTTTTCTCGTAATTTAATCCAAATGAGGGGAATCTTGATGTAGCGTCCCTTCAATCATTTGGGAAACCTTCAAGATTATTTAATAATGCCATTATTAAATGCAATACAACTGCCATGATAACCATTGTACAACGATTCTTCACTTTTAAATGAAACAGCTCCAAAAGAAATCGTAAATGAGACATTTTAATTCTTGGACAGATAGGATTTCATGCATCTTTTATCTTTTCAAAAAAGTATCCTGAATCGATTCGGTCCTTTCATCGGATTTATGCCCTCAAATATTGTCCAATATTTCAAACATACCACCATGGTCATCTGTTTCAGACATATCTTTTTCTTGATCAATTGAGGCATCATTGACTTCTGCAAATATTTCTTCACCATGATACGTCCAATTCGTATAATGAAGCCAAAAAACATGTAATATCATGTGCTCGTAAATTACATTTCAGTTGTTACTCAGAGTGTTCTTGCATATAATGCAAGGAAAATGAATCTTATCTCCCTCGCCGCTTATAATCTGATAGAGTGACTCGCACCAAAATGCCCAATCTAGGAATTCGATAGCACCTTTGTTATATGTCCGATAATCATCAAATCATTTGTTCATCCATTTCATAAAAGTAAAGATCCAAAGAAATAAACATGGTTAATCTCTTGTATGGATCTCTTGTGCACTCTCTTTTCCTATACTATAATCATTTTAGCAGTATACTCTAAGCATTGCACACTATAAGCATTATATACTCGCATAATTAAAAGAACCAAGTACTATAATTTCTATGTATTTCATGTCTGAATTAAAGAACTAATAATCGTAACATTGAAATTAAAACAAAGCATAATCCAATACAACTAATGTATAACATTAATTACGATTAATAACTTTTTCCATTACAACTAAACGTCATGAGTATAACTAATAATCATAATTATAGCAACTACATCAACTATAACTTCAAAAACATCATGAGTAAAACATGAGTATAATGAGTTCAACTAAACATTATGCAAAGAATAACTATTTTCAGTACAACTAAACATCATGAGTAGAAATAAAAATTATGAGTATAATTAATCATCATGACTATACTATCACTTCAAAAACAAAATGTACTTAAAAAGAACTATATTTCAAATAATAATGCATTAAAAATGGAAAAAGTTGTAAAGAATGGACAATTGAAGAAGAGGATGGTGGGTTTCGCCGGTCGAGAGCTGAGGAGGGTGGCGGCAGTAGCGATGGAGGCTTTGAGGGGGAGGACGAGCTCGGGCGGCGAAGGGCAGTGAAGAGGGATAAACAAGGGTTGAGGCATGGAATGAGGAAGGGATTCGACCGAGGATGGGATATAAGACCATCGGGGACGGTCGCTTGAACATCCCCTATAATAATGATGGGGAACTGTTGCAAGTGGACTGTCCCCTATGGATATAGATATTTTTCACATGTCCTGCTAGTACAAATATAGGGGACTGTCAGCACAACCATCCCTTGCAAGTAGCATTCCCTGATCTGATATGATGAATAAATAATTTGCATAAAAGGTCCCTTAGTACAATTAGGATTATGTACCATGACCATTTTATTGATCATACAATTGTTTATTCAATCGTTGAAACATAGAGGTTGGTGCTTGGATGAATATCTAAAGAGTTAGATTGAGGACTCATCAAGCACCGTCAAATGATTATTAAGAGAGGATCTCCAGTCTGAGAAGGAGATGACAATCCTTTCTCTAAAGGTTGATATATAACTCACCTCTTAATGTATGTCCTCCGCATAGGAATACTGATTTAGAGGTGTTAGATAAGTTAGGTCAAAGAGTTCACTTAACAATATCGCGATAACCAAAGACCTATGTCGTATGTTGTCACGATATAGGCATGCATCCTTTGACCGGAGACAAATGTGTTACTATATGTCTGAGTATATACATTTGACAGACCAATAGGTTGATGGCCTAATCAAGGTGTATACATGATAGCGCGGGTCCAACCTACGGTTAGTGATGATGTCGGTGTATAAAAACCATAAAGATGGATCTGTGTTGACCAAACAAAAATCAACAAAAATAGGAGAGGGAGAGAAGTGAAGTGAATAGGCTTCTCTCTCCTATTTTCATCTACACTGATTATTTTACCAGGAAAGCGTGCCTGGGTCAAACTCAAGGAGGCAGAATATTAAGGCCATGGCCTTTGATACAAGAAATCTCAAAGATATTCTCTTTATTCTTGATTTTACAAAAAAGACTCAAAAACCGACTCAAAACTAACTCACGATTGCGAAAATCAAATCGACATGATAAAATGATGAAAAATCACGAGAAAATACAAGAAAAGTACCTTGGGTAGTTATGAAGTTACCCTAAAAAAATCGCGGAAAAATACGACAAAATCGTGGTCCAAACAACCCCTATAAGCTAGGGGTATAACTACAAAAACAATAGTTTATGTTCTATTACAAAAAGGTCCCTCATAGGGACTAAAATGCAAATAAAATAAAGTTTATTACATTTAGGTCCCTATGTTGGGACCTAAATGTAATTTCTGGAAACTCTGGAGTGGATTTTGAATTCAGGAACTTCACCAGGTTTAAGATGCAAAATTTCCACCAGTTCGTGATCGATGGCTGAGATTAGAAGCGGTGCCTTGATCTGGACCATCCGTGGGGGGACACGTGTTAGAAGACTGTAGACTCTAGAGTTCTTGTTGTTCTTCCCCCTTTTTGGCTATGTCGCGGCGGTGGTTCTTCTCTACATTATCTTCGACAACTGATGTTGAGCTTGGGCCTCCGGCAGGGCCAGAGGGGAGTCTCCTACACCCCTCAAGGTCGCCTGTGGTGGATCTTCATCGTTGGTGATCGAGGGCGTTGGCTAATCGCTGATGAAGAAGGCACTTCAGGCAGTCTTGGAGGTTTTTGAAGTGGTTGATATTTTGATCTTTCTTTGGACTGCAAAGCTCCAGATGATGAAAATGGTACTCCAGATTATGAGTAGACCTGCAATGGAATGAGTTCTTGCTCGATTCGCAAAGAATCGGCCAAAGAAACTAATGTATTAACAAGTTAAAAAATCATTTCCAGAATAGTTGTGGCAGTGAAATGCTTGAAATGGACAACAAAAATGGAGCAGGTTGAATCGAATTTGAGAAGAATTAGAGAAATGCATCTAAGTATGATGATTAACAAAGCTAATCACATGCTTATCTGTCCTAATCCGGGCTCATATATCGAGAAATTAAATGAAAGAAAATTGATAAATACATGTGGTTGTAGGGTGTATGACCCTACTATCTTCGCTCGACGGGGTGGCTTTCCCGGAGCTCCATGCGGTGTGGTGGAGACGATGCAAGGTGGCAGAGCCTTGGAACTTCCCCTCTGATTATCCTTCTTCCACGCGGGAGAAATTCGGGTGCTGTCACAACCAAAGGTTGCCGAAGCGAGGCGGGGAAGTGGAGGATTCAGCCAGGCTATTATGAAACTGATTAGTTAGGAGTGATTAGGTTCTGAATGGCCATCTTGAAGTCTTTTTATAGAAGAGTCGAAGAAGTGTTAGGATGGATCTGAGGGTAGGCGAGTATGATGGTAGTTAGGAGAAGGCAATGGAGGGTTTGGATTGATTAAAGAGGTTAGTATGGAAGCGGGAAAATTTGTTGAAAGTCGGCCAGTATAACAGAAGCTGCAACAACTTCTATTATAAGAAGACACCAGGTGCTGACACGTGTCAGCACCTGGTTGGTCAGATGAAAAATACAATATAAATTATGTAATAGATAATAAACAATGCTATTTTAAATAAATATAAAAACAAAAAATATAGATAATTAAATTATCTAAATTATAGTATACTTACTTCATCTAAATAATAAATATTGTATGAAATATAAATATTATAATAATAAACAGGTATGAATAATAGTTAATAAATAGATTTTGGATTTTTAATTTAATAAATAAATAATTTCAAATTAGTTTTATATTTTCTAAATTATGAGAATAATAAAAAGGTATTTATGAATTTTTATGAATTTTAATAAATTAGTTTAGATATATTAATAAATACGGGTATAAGTTATTTAGTTCAATTTCATCTATAAATTAGGCATTTGGATTTTATTAAAAATAATAAATAAGCTCCAAAAAATCTGAAATAAATCATGGTTAAAATACAAGATCATGAAAATAATTAAAAATTATAAAATTAATAAAACTATCATAGTGTTTTCAAAATAAAATTAATAGCCTTGAATCCATGTTGTCATTAGGTCCCTAAATTGACTTTTTGCAAACAGACTCCGATTTTAGTGAATCATGCACTAATTAGAGAATATTATTTTATGAAATTGAAAGGTGAGTAAAGTGAAATTGGAGTTCGTATGGAAAAAGTTATCATGTTCGAAAGTTGAGAACCTATCAATTTGAGAATTGGATTTCTTGACATATATACAAGATACTATTTTAACTTCTTTTTAAATTTTTATATACATTTTTAAAAAATATTTAAGAGAAGAGTTTGGTGGAAAATAAATACATATGAATTAACTAAAAATTAATGAATATTTGATATTTATTTGATAAATAGTGAAGAATGTGTGGAATGTATATTTAATTATTTTTATGATTTTATTTCCTTATCTACCCCTACTTGTTTGTTTGTCGACCAACCCATGTTGACTTGATCTCGGTGGTTAGGTATATAAATATTACTTACAGCTATATTTATACTTTATAAGTCATATTGTACGTATATACATATTTACAATCTACCTTCTTTTTTTCTTTATTTTTATTCTTTTATTTATTTACATATTTTTTATGCATAAAAGTGCATTTTTATTCATGAGTGAGGTTTGGATAAAAGATGGGAATTAATGGATATTTACATGTATTTGTTAAGGGTTTTAACACGAAATGCGCCAGAAATGTTAATGAATCGTGGATTCATCAACCCACTATACTTAAACTTTGCTAGTCCCTTAGCAAACACTTATTTGAAAAGTAAGTGAGAAAGAAAAAAGTTAGAATGAATTTATTTTCCCGAACCAATTCATGAGAATAGATAAAGGACAGAGCTCGATCGGGCCTGAAACAAGCATTTTGTCGGAGCCTTAACTAGGATTAGTATTTTATCCTCAACAGTCCTCAAGTTCCACAAATCCTTATTTAAGTTCACCTCAACAACCAGATCTATTCACTTATTCACATCGTAAACTCTATAAACCTTGAAGTCAATTTGTACGGTGTGTGAATTGTTTTAGCTCTCCCTGCTTAAAGAAGCGAAGAAACCATCCATCCTAGCTATACACTTCCATTGGTTCCTCATCCAGCTACTCTTTTCTCAAGGAGGGAGGTATTCCCTTCTGAGGTCAGTTCATGCTATGTCCACAATCGAATATAGAGAGAAAGTAGAAGAATGAGAAAAGAACCGGAGTGCGATCAGTGTAGACGCATCTCCTTATGAAGCCTAGCCGGTGTAGTTAAGTCTCCACTAAGATGTGCAAGCATTTTTGGTGGAAGCTTGGACCATTGTGGTCATATTTGTATTTAGTGGATTCTTCTTTGAATTGGCTTTGTAATTTGCTTGCACTGCATTCATCTCTTTGTGCCTCGACGGATATAACATCTTTTATTCCGTCCCTTTTTTGAGGTCTTGGAAAAATTGTGTCAGTAGATCCTTCCCTCATCCGAAGCGACTATCGTAACCCCAATCTCTCTCGTCTTGAGATGTCAATGCTGCAAAGACAAGGATAGAAACATGTTACCGAGATGGATTGCCCTTCGTAGCCCCATGCAAGTCGAGCTAAGTGCAAAGTACATGTGTCCAAGATTGGTTCACTAATGCAGAGTTGTACGGATGACACCAAGTGTTCTACTTAGGCACATATGAGTTGATTTCCAAAATATAGTCTTATGGAACCCAAAGATTTGAGTCAAAGACCTGAAGAGTCTAAATTCCAGATCCTAACTAGGCTCTTTACAATGAAAGTTAAAGGCCATACTCAAGCTCCATCCTTCAAACTTTTCCCAATCTTTAGTTCTAGAAATCAAACTTATTTTGAAAAATGCTAATGCAAATGCAACAATGTTTTGTGAATTATATTTTCTGAATTTCACTCATTTTTATGGATTTTAAGGCTTCTGTAATTTCTATGAATTTTTAGGACTTTATATTTTTTATGATTTTTTTTCAATTTTTATGTACAAGATATATTATCCACATTTTATTTGGAGTAGATAACTAATGTTTTTTACAAATTTTATATACAGAGAATTTGACAAGGATTAAATGATTTTTACACATATTTTAATAGATAGGATTTTAAATAGGGATTTGGGAGCCTACACCCATGTGTAGGTAACTTACCTACACCCACCTCTTGTTTCTTAATTTTTTTGATTTTTTTGAAATGGATCTTTAGGGGATTTACTTAGAATATTAAATGGAATATGTGTTTCAAATTTCATGTAAAACAGACATTCCTGACAGCTCCATCGGAAGGGGCCGAATTCAACAAATCTCAGACCGTTAAAATTTGACTGTCATGATGGATAAGTTAGAGGTCTCAAAATAAGTTGAAATTTGAATGACGATATGGTGATATATTGTGATCTAAATTCCCCAAGGAATTAATTCAAAAAAATAAAAAAATTTTGAGGGAAAAAGAGTTGGGTGTAGGTAAGTTACCTACACATGGGTGTAGGCTCCCTTTTCCCTTTTAAATAAGTATTATACATATTAAAAATATTTTTTAATAAATATTTTAAATTAAGTATTTTAAATAATTATTTTAGACATATTATACTTATTTACAAGGATTTTATAAATAATAGATAAATAAATAGATAAATAGATGAATTTTAAATTAACCCCCACCCACTTTTTATGGATTTTATAGATATAGAAAATACATAAAAGTACGAGTTATGGACGCAAGAATATATAATATATACGCACCCCCTATACTTAGCTTGTTCTATGTCCTCATAGCGTCAAAAGAGAAAAAAGAGGGCATAACTCGTGCTAAGTAAAAGTGGGTGAAAAAGAAATGAAAGAGTAAAAGTCAGTCGACCCCCCTATACTTACGATCATGTCATCATAAGTATAATGGAAGACAAAAATGAGGTGACTGAGGGAAAAGAATATACAATGAAGAAATAAGAGAAATAGAGAAGACGAGATCAACTAAATCACTCGGTCCCCCCTATACTTAGGATAAGGCATCCTAAGTATAGAAAAGAATATGGCCAAAAATTGGGGACCAGTGATTCGTGGAAAAGAAAGGATATACAAGAGAAAAATAAAAAGAACAAAAACGAAAACGGTAATCAACGGGCAATATGTCCCCCCTGTACTTAGGATCTGGTATCCTGAGCTTAAAAGACGAGCAAAAAAAATGGGGACGATTGTGGTCTACGAAGAATATACAGGTGGTGGTGTACTCCAAAAATCGAATGGCTCAAAAGTCTCTGCATAGGATGAGATGAAGTGTAAAAGCAGTCATGCATCCTATACAAAGTAGATCACTTCAACCAGGGTCATACTGAATCTTCTTCTTTTTATGTGCGTACCGATCCTTAGCTGAACAAGTAGAGCCGCCTCTGTAAGTGAACTCTGTACGTGACATAGCTCTCTTTTTTGAAGTATGCATCTCTGGAGTCGGACTACAGAAGGTGTGTTTTTGTGTAACCATTACACCATCCAACTCTCTATGGGGAATTGACTTTATGATCTATGTTATATAATCGGCTGACTCACGTGTTGGAATATGTGTACTCTTGATCTGTGGCACTGAGATGTCTACTGCTATTAACTACTCATCTAGATCTGATGTAATTTGTGTATCTGTATGTGAACAATCATCTGCAAACTATGTACCATATGATCTACCCTATCCTCTTGTAAAATTTAGTGGGTATCAATATAAATGCTCTCAAGATCAAGAGACTGTGTCTCAACTATGTTCTGACAATCCTCTGCAAGGCTGGAGTCATCTGAAGTAAATGACAATAGTGATCTAGGATTGCTACATTCTTTCTCTATCTCAATGTGTATGACAATAGTGATCTAGGACTGCTACATTCTTTCTCTATCTCAATGTGTATCTCTCCATTGTCTGTACAGAATGATACTCTCTCAGCATCATAGTCAAACAGTGCTCTTGCTGTCTGCAAGAAGAGTCTCCCGAGAATGATTAGAGCAAGATGTAACTATGTCAGGCACATCATGTCTAGGACAGTAAAGTCTACTGGAAACTGAAAGCCCTGAATGATTACGATAATGTTCCTCAACACACCTTTAGGTCTCTTCACAGATCGATCTTCAAACTGAAGTATCGCTCGTGATTTGTAAAGAGGACCTAGCTTGAGCTTATCAAGCAAAGAGGATGGAAGTAAATTGATCGAGGAACCATTATCTAAGAGAATACGATGGAATGCAACATTTCAATCTGACAAGTGACATAGTGAGCTCCAGAATCTTCGTTCTTCTTGGGTACCTTGTTCTGAATAGCACACGAAGTTGCCTTGGTCAAAATATGCTTCTCAACTCGTGATCTCTTTTTCCTACACGTGGTACATCTATTTTTCAACTGATTCTTGAGCGCAGGAAAATGATCCAAGGCATCAGGAAGTGGAATCTTCAGGAATATGTGATTTTTCAATAATCTCTCAGTCTCTGGAGTAACACCGTTCTTTTTGGTATTTTTCTTTCCTTTTCCATACAAGGCATCAGGAAAATAAACAATCTCAAGAATGACAAAATCAACATTTTTATTTATATCAGAAGTGGAATCAGCGTGTACATCGAGAGTTTAAGAATTATGTACAAAAGTTGCTAAAACAAGGAAAGAAATAGAATTATCGGGAGTATCTGCATGGTCTGGCGTGCTATCGTCATCTGACTCGCCCATGTCCATGTCAACTATCTCTGCATTGCTCCCCGCTCTCTGATCATCGTGGTGGTCCTCCTCCTAAGCATCAGAATGTGTGTGATCATGGATTGTCTCTCGCTCCTCATCATATGCCCTCTCCTCTACTCTATCAGGTGCTCGTGGTGATCTACCGCTCTTGAGACGAATGAAGTTAGATAAAAATTCAGGAAAAGAGATTGTACCTGTATTAATGTCTACCTGATCTGAATGCCTCCTCTTGTTGTTTGGGTTCATCTGATGCTGGGCTGGGAGAGTGGTCTTACGTGCGGTAAACTCATCCAGACGACGGTTAACATGCTCCATCTCTGTCCTATGTGCATTCTGAAGTGTACTTAACATATCCATGATCTGGTTCAGTGCCAGGGCTTGTGAAGACATCTCAGACTCTGTGTGGTGACCCTGGCTGTCTAATCTCTCCTGCCTAGGAATGTGTTACTTGAGGTGCGAGGCTGAGGAAATCTCTGTGGTGTGAAGGAAGAATGCTGCTGCTGGTGGTAATAATGTGTCTGTGAATGTGTAGCAGGATGCTGAAAAGATTGTGGTCTCTGATATGTATGCTGGTGAGACTGCTGCTGCGTGTAAGGCTGTCGGTGCTGAAAATGTGGACGCCCATGCTACGGATGACTATACTGCTGCTGATGATGATGTACACTCGGTTGCTGAATCGGAGTGTACCATATTCCGTTGATCTCAAGAGTGGCTTGAGGCTCAACATCGATGTCTACAGGACTAGTGATCTGACCGGAATTGGCATGAGACTGGTCCTCCTGCCAATCAATTTGCGGAGTCTCTGACTCACTCTGGACGAAATGGATCTTTCGAGTGGGTGGAGGGAGTAAAGATCTTCGTGCAGTTTGTGAAGTCGAAGAAGCTTGAGCATGCTGATACTGAAGTTGCAGCTTCGTTACCTTCTTCGTAAGATCACTCAGCTGTAGAGGCAGAGATGAGAGTTTGTCCACCTCTCGCAGCGGTTGCAAGTCCTGAACTTGCTTCTGAATCGCATCTACCAACGTTAACTTCTCGCTGATAAAACCCATGTTGGCATTGGATTCAGAATCTGGAATGTTTGCCGCCTTATGATGCTCTCGGTGATGCTGTAGCAAAGGGGCCTTCTGGAATGCTCGAGTAGAGTCGACGACTCTCGAGTTTTCTTCCATCCCTTTGAAGATGGACCAGACAGACACACCATCTCGATTCAGATAGTTGTCGTCACATGCAACACTCACAAGCCCCTGAATATCCAGATGGAGTCCTCCAAAGTAGTTTTGTACAAGCACCTTCATTGGTATCTCATGATGAGGACATCTCTTAGTAAGATCCTTGAATCGATCCCATGCCTCATGGAAAGATCATTCAGTAATAGTGTGAAGTTGGAGATCTGACTCCTCATCTTGTTCTTCGTCCCATAGGAAAATATTTACGCAGGAATGTGGACTTTAGATCGTCCCATGTAGAAATCTCCATCCCTAAGTGACTCAACCAATAGAGCGCCTTATCTGCTAAGGCTAAGGGAAAGGCCTAGATGCGAACAGCCTCCTGCGTAACTCCTGGGTAACCAGCCATACCACAAATCATCTCAAACTGCTGCAAAAAGGTAAACGACTCCTTTGTAGTGTTCCCATAGAGCTTGGGAAGCAAAGAGATAAAGGACTGTCTCAGCTTGTATGACCCTTGATTCAGCGGTAGCCGAATCCAATGTTGTAGTGTCCTAGCTCCCAGGTCATACTCATCTCGTAAAGTAGCGGGAACTACTACAGGTGGTAATGGGTTCCCGACTCCTATTCTCAGTGTGGCTATCTCAGCTCGCAACTCGTTATGTGTTCTGAATTGGTCTTGGATCTGGATATTCATCTGATGTAGTGTATTGAGAATCCCAATTGTGATGTCTGCGGCTGGATTCGATCTTCCATCAGTATGATGCTCCTCAGCTGGCCTCTCCTCTGCTGGTCCTTTTCCATGAGCCATGTGTTTCAAATTTTCTGGAAAGGAGAACTTCTCGTAAGAACTCAGCGAAAAATCAGCTGGAGAAAGTGACGATAAATTGAGGCGGGGGTCTGCCTTAAAAGATGGACTGAGAGGCGAGGGAGTCTGGGTCTGACTCTCCTTGGGATTAGATGGGTCCAACTCGAGAAGAGGGTCATCCCGAGTTTGTGAAAATGTACGACGGATGGTGAAAGATCGAGAGCTCACGGAGTCTGAGCAAAATAGTCGTCGAGTCGTCATCTTCGATATCAAGAGAGTAATCAGGAGAACACGTTGTCAAATCAAGAGAGATAGGAGAAGGCATATAAGACGCGGTAACTCACACCTCACAAGCAAACACAAAGCAAATCCCGTATTCACCAACACAACCCGATGATGAACGTAAGAGTTCGGTCGTTTATCTTGTCGATTTTAGGGTTGTTTTGGCATACATGTATATTCAACAATTATCACGAGGTGATAGGTGACCGGATTTTCCCTGCAATACTGTCCTGAGTCTTTACAGAAACCACTTGTTCTCAGTCAGTATGGGAGTAAGTACGGACCGTTTCTGGCTACCCGTGTTACTTGAGGACGGAGCCTTACGTAGTGTCCTCTAAACCCCACCCACTCTGCTAAGTAAACTCGGACCATTTCTGGCTACCCAAGCATACCCACTGAAGAACAGTGTGAAGGATATGGTTAGAATCCTCAAGCGCATCACAGAAGCGTGAGCGTCATATCAAATACGACAAGGAGCGACTAGTCGCACTAGTTGCTCGATGCAGCGGAATTTAAAAAATAATTTCATGCGATGAAACCACATGATCCAAGAACAATTCTTGGATCATTTCGTCTAAACCACAAACAAGTAATAGGATTACTTCTTGAAGCGTGGTTGCGATCGAGCCTCTAAATGAAAAGATCTCCTGTCTCAAGTCCGATCTGACGGAGGAGACGCTTGCGAGCGCGGGGATGAATCGCGTGCTTCTCGCAATCCATGTTGATGATCCAAGCGACGGATCTCCTGATCTCGACACACGAGATCCGACGTCTTCTTCACGAGCGAGGCACACCAAAGGAGACGGAGATCCACGAGCAGACGATCGGGCAGCATAACGACGACGCTGCGGCGATGGAGAAGCTCTCTAGGGCATCCATGGTGGACGACCATGAGAGGGAGAAAGAGTAGACGTGTAGAGAGAAAGAGAGAGAGAGAGACTTATGTTCTCTTGTTGTAAAGAAGAGCAAAGGGGTGCCTCTCCTTTTATAATATTTTGGGATCCATGGATCTCAATCCATGGACAACACAAATCCAATGGCTCTCATTGATTGTGTTTCTTTTAATGGCCAAGATTTGTGTTGGTAAAAACAAACAACAATTAATTTAATTTATATTAAATCTATATTGATAAATCAACATAATTTAATCACCAAATTAAATCAACTAACATTGGAGATAATGGAAAGGAGGCTCCTCCCTTCCATAAAGGAAGAGTGGACGGCCACCCTTTCCTTTAAGGATTGGTGGCCGTCCCCCCTCTCCTATTAGGAAAGGGGGAGTCTCAATGCAATCTCAAGATTGCATAATTCATATGTCTCCAATTATTTACAACAACCATTGTTGTAAATTATTCTACAAAATAATTCATAATCATTTTGTGAATATTGCAATCTTGCCATTGGAAATTCATGAATCAAATTCATAACCCAAAATAAAATGTAAATTACATTTTCAATTTAATGTTCAATGTGAATCCAATTCACATTAACACTTAATTAACAAATATAAATTACAAATAGCTCTCTCTTATATATTATAAATCACATTTATAATATATACAAATAATATGGATAGTGCTATCCACATTATTCGTATCCATGATAATTAAATCACATTTAATCATCTTGGATTTCTATTCTCATGTACTCAAATAATATGAATCACATTCACATTATTCACATCATTGATAATCAAATCACATTTAATTATCTAAGATAACTCTCATTATAATATGAATCAAATTCATATTATCATCACAATTAAATCACATTTAATTATCCATTTTCTCAATGCTCGGATACATAAATCAACGATAGAATTATCCATGAACTCTTTCCAGGATAATGCGCTTTCTCCGCAAATACTTGAAGATAAGGACATGGCGATTGTATTGTTCCACGTATATTGACTTGGATATTGACACATCTCAAATCCAGATCTCGGGCCTCCCATAGATGCTTGATTAAATCAAGACCGCAAATCTAATCTTCTCATTGAATCTGAATCACATTCAGATCAATGTCCAATATTTGGACTAAGATCAGATTACTTTTCTACTGAGAGGATTCACTAAAATCCAGATCCGTTTCATCACTCCCTAGGAATGGAAGCATCATGGTTATACAATCGTTTATGATCACATCACCCTCAGGTATTCCCAATACCTGTACATCCTGCATACTGGAAGAATCAGAATAAACCCGAAGTATTAGATCGACTTCATACTGTCTACTTCAGGGTTTTATCAGTAAGTATCTCATTTTGATCATTGGGAGTTGGTATCGATCATATACTTTCCAAAAGCATATATCATACCTAGGTCTTGATCATATACTTTCCAAAAGTATATATCAAACCTACAAATTTAGTCAAGCTTCCAAAGCGAGACGACCGTGCACATGGAATTTGATTCTTCCCAATATCTCATGAGTGAGCTCATGTCTTTCGGTTCAATAGTGAACCTGTATGATCCCTTTGAGAGATCGTGTTACTCATATGCCCTTATATGCACACCAGCGCACCGGTGTATAGACCTTGATTAGGTCATCAACCTATTGGTCTGCCAAATGTACATATTCAAACATATAGTAACACATCTGTCTCCGGTCAGAGGATGCGTGCCTATATCATGACAACATACGATATAGGACTTTGGTTATCTTGATCTTGTTAAGTCAGCTCTTTGACCTAACTCATCTGACACCTCCGAATCTCTATTCCTATGCAGAGGACCTGCATCAAGAGCTCGGTCAGATATCAACCTAACTGAAATAGGATTTCCATCTCCTACTCAGGCTGGAGATCATCTCTTAACAATCATTTGACGGTGCTTGATGAGTCCTCAATCTAACTCATTAGAAATTCATCCAAGCACTAGCCTCTATGATTCAATAATTGAATCAACAGCTGTATGATCATTAAGATGGCCATGGTACATAACCCTAATTGTACTAAGGGACCTATTATGCAAATTATTTATTCTTCATTTCTGATCAGGGAATGATATTTGCAATAACATTTATTGTATAATGGCTCGCCGTGGGCTCACATGTCCAACAATCTCCCACTAGCCCAAAGAGCCATTAATGGGCTAATCATTTAAACCCACACTCATGTGACAATCATAGGCTATTTAGAAAATAGCTAGGTAAGCTGATTAGTCACTCTGTTCCCAAGAAACTATGCCAAGTCCTTTTACAGCATTTGCATATCCCCTAGTAACAGTGCTCGCATCCAATACGAATGTTGCATGTTATGCAACCAATGCTCAGATTTGTTATAGTGTCCTTGACACTATAGCTCGATAATTATTATAACTAGTATGCCAATAATCCTTATCAGGATACCTTTATTTCTAGAGATCTCTATCTCCTAAGGTATCTACAGTTAAGACCCTTATAGATCTCTATCTACAAGGTCTTAAACTTTTGAAGATAAGACTTTGAGATCCCTATCTCTAAGTGTCATCATCTTTGAAGATATTGTTATTACTACAATCAAGTGTTTTTATCTCCATAGTAGGATTAGTAACAGTTTACTACTCCCACTGCATGGAAGACATCTGGCCCTTGTACACATCATACACACAGCTTCTCGTAACTGATGCACAAGGGCAAGCAGTTTGCATTCACATCCTCAACTCTTTGAGGTGCTATCACTTTAGATAGGACAATACCATATCTTAAGGGAAGGAAGCCTTTCTTGTAATTTTCCAGAAAATGGAATAAGTCCAAGGTGTACTACTAATGTGACGGTCCCAATACCCTCTTCTCTTTGCTTCTGAACATTTTCAGAACTAAGATCTAAGAGGTATTCTTGAGATCATATCTCAATGTATGGAATAGCCAGTCTATAAAACACTTATTATTATCCTTATATCATTCCAAATGATTAGGATATAATCTACATTTAGCACGATGAACATAATAGCACTCCTACAAAGCCTCACATGGTTCATAAAGATTTTATCTGAAATCATAACATTTATAATTTCATCAAATCTTATGTTCCAACTACAAGAAGCTTATTTGAGTCCAAAGATGGAGTTCTTGAGCTTGCACACCTTGCTTTCCTCAACCATGAAGCCCTGGGGCTACTTCATATGAATATCCTCAGAGAGGTACTCATAGAGGAATGCAATCTTGACTCACATCATGAAGATGTCATAGTCAAGCTGTGTAGCTATAGTTAGCAATATTCTGATGGGTTAATGCAAGGTCACTGAAGAGCAAGTCTAATCGCAAGCGATGACTTCTCTTCGGTGTGTAGCTCATGGCTACTAACCATGCTTTGAAGGTCTCTACCTTCTCATCAGGTTCCCTCTTTCTCTTGAAGATCCATTTACTCCTAAATGGGTCTGGCCCTTATAGGTGGATCCTTGAGGGTCCACATACAACACTTGTATATGAAGTCTACATTAGACTTTTATTGCTAACATCCATCTTTCCCTGTCATGATCTTTAGAAGCTTCATCATATGAAGTTAGATCATTGTCAGATTCTATTGACACATGGAATCCATCTTCAAACTTATTTGAAGAAGCATTAGTGTTTCATCTTTAATTGTCTATTTAGTTTCCGATCTTAGGAGCCTCATTATCTTCTTAAGATTAAATGAGTTCCTTTACTTCATTTTCATCTTGATTCTTAAGAGAGTCATCCTCTAAGAATCACATTCTCAGAGATGAGATCCTTTAAAAATCTCACGGTCATAAAGTAGGTATCCAATACCATCCTTTATTTTCCTAATGAAGTAGCACTCTCTAGTGCTAGATTCCAGCTTACATGCATGGAACCTTATTAAGTATATAATGTAGTCTCTACCACATAAATATACCTGGAAACTAAGAGATAATTATGCTAAGATTAATCATTGATCAAATCATGTCACACATGATCAATTGTATCTCCCTACAACTCTATTGAGTTAAGGTTCACTAGGAGGGGTGAGATAGGAATGATATTCACATCTCCATAAGGTATTCCTTGAATTCATCTAATAGGTACAGGCTACCTTGGTTAGATCAAATTCATTTCATCTTCTTTCAAACTTTTGGTTCAAAACCAAAAAATGTGAAATCTTTGAACATTTCAAAGTTTTCTAAGGTGAAGGAAAGAAATCTCATATCATACATTATCATCAATAGATATCACACATTTATAATGATTACTATGATATAGATGATTCACATACATCAATATGTATGAGATACTGAATACCTTGACATCTTACACCTTTCCCAAAGAAGGGTGTATTGAACATTTTCACTTTGAATACAATATTCATAAGTATGCAAGTTTTCAAATTTTAGACATTCTAAAGTTTCATCTCTTACTTGTCCATTGATCTCATCAACAGACATATGTCCAAAACATGATGCCAGATCATTGTCAAATGATCTATATCCTCCTATTGATCTTTAAAGGTTTAATTTTCAGTATTAGAAATCTTAATGAACCATTCACTAATTTTCTAATTTAGCAGAGTCCAATAGATTTTAGATTACTATCTGAAATATATACATCATAACTCTCTATGACAGGTGTATTCCAGAATTCATATTTATTTCCAACCTTTAGAAATAAACTATGAGTGTATTCTAATATCCAGGTCACAGAGATATTCTCTAAGACCAAGGGTTCCCACTGAAAATATGAAGTCTATTGATCCAATGGAAATTGTTGCAACAATTGCATCACTTCCAACATGGATGACCATTAAACCTTAAGATCAAATTTCCAATATTCTAATACAGATGCAACCAATTGCAAGTGTCATTAGAAGATTGAGATACAACTATTAGACTTTATCTTATCAAATAAGTAAGTCAATATCAATGATTATATGTAGATTAATCTAATGTACTATCTGATTCCTTCTCTAAGGATTTTAGATAGATTTGATAGTCATACTATCAACACATCAACTTATTGCAGTATTGGTATACATCCAACACTTTGGATGTCATATGGAAGTCACAGAAGTATAATCAATCTCATTGACTATACTTCTTACTTAGGTCCAACCCATGCTTCCACTGCTTTCCCTTTATCTATAAGCAACCATTGCTCAAGACAAAGGATCTCTTATGTTAAAATCAAATATTTCAATATAAGAGTATTTCAACATTAATACATGCCTCATTCAATTCATACAGTATGAATATTCTGAAGCTTCATGAATGACTAGAGTATAGATTGTAGAATGATGACACTCATCGTATCTACATCCATTTAAACTCTTAAAACTTAGGTTCAGGTAGGTACTCAAACAATTTGAATACATCATCTCCTATAGATCCACCATTCTACATAATGCAGAGAACCATGTCATTCATGATTATATGTCGAGAGCACATATGTATGCCAGAACGTCTTCTTAGATTTTATAAGGATTATTTGATAATTACGATCATTATCGACATGTCACTTCAAAAGTTTATTCGATTAGATCAAGACTTATAGAGACATACAAACCCTAGGGTTTCAGTCCTATTGTCTATTTAATTATCATTCCTCATTATTATGAGGAAACTTGCACATTGCAACCACATATATTATGTGTCCAATTGCAAGTACAATATTTGGATCATAAGTCCAATCCATGATATTCTACTGGTTATTATTGAGTATAACATTGAGTGGGATAAAAGAAGGATTATCTGAAATAAGAAATTTGCATAGACATATATAAATATATAATTTTCTTTGATTTAGGAATTTTTATATCAAAGTTATCTTGCCATGTCAACAATGAAATTTCATTCCCTTAATCACTTTCAATGTAAGAGATATACTTACTGTTATATCTCAAGCAAGATCTAGGACCTCCTTCCTTATCTTTGTTACATCCCAATAATATAAGAACATGTAACTCGGATAAAAAGAAGTGGGAACACATTCCGCCTTGCAAGTCCAACTTGCATCTCCCAATTCGGTCTTTAACACCCTAGCCCACCACCCCTAAGGTGATGTTGACCCGTCATTAATTGAACCAACCGTCAACAGGATTACAACTCGCTATGCGCAATCCAATATCGCCCCAATAATATGAGGACCCGATATTGGGGTCACTACGCATACGTCCTTACTCTTTCGAGAAGCGACGAGCCCGATCCAAATGGATCATATGCAGGAGCTGTCACTTCGAACATGCATCTCCTACATACAATATCTGGCGACGGAACCCTACGCCTTGACGGGAGACCATGGATGTCACTTATGTGATCCTCCATATCATAGTCAAATTCTAATTAATCATTATGAATCATATTCATTACGATTAATTCTTCCAAGGGAAATAACAACCCTATTCATAATAGAGTGTTCTTATTTGGATATAATTAACTTAATCATATTAAATTAATTTTCAATCCAATTCAATTAACAAACTTGATTTTACTTGAATATATGGTATTATCTCAAAATACATATTAATTTGAATTTTAATAATTAGAAAAGTACATCATGATCTCTCAGGCATCATTCGTTCCCTACCTATTGTCATGGCCAGTACCGGCGGGAGTGGGGCGGACCGCATACGTTGCAACCCGCTACCCCAGCGATCCCCGACTAGACACCATATCCGCCTCGGGAAAAAATAATGCCGAGTCAATCACTTTGTACTTGAGATGATCATCGGTTCTTCAACCGAAATTATACCATATAGTAATAATCAAAACCTTTTTGATTATAAGGAAATTTGCTAGACAAATTCCAAATTCTATTCAAGCTAGGAGTTTGATGATTGTGTTTCCAATTTTGATTTAGATAAAATCTAATAAATTATTGGTTGAGGCCAAGTCAATTTAGAAAATAATAATAATTAAATATTTCTCAAATATTTTCCATAATTATTTTATGTAATTAATAATTAATTTCACTAATTGACAATCACATGGTTCTTGATTAGGAAAGTAATTTCAGCAGTGACCCCTACTTACTAAAATTACCATATCTCAATCAATTTAAATCCAAATTAAGCAAAGTAAGTTTCCGTAGTTTGCTAACTTGATTTAAAACAAAACCTATGTGATTTTCACTATTTCGAGGTGTCTATCAACAGTAATTAACTCCTTAATTATGTTAAGATTCGCAGTTCCCGTAACAGTGAATACATGTTCATTAAAACGACCATATCTAGAGCAAACGGAATCCAAATTACGTAAACTCAGATCCTATGGTTTCCTTATTTAATGGGGAACAAAATTCAAGTGTTTTTTTTGTGTTTAAACAATTTAAACAGGGCCGAAAATTTACACTAAACAGAGAAGCGAAAAATGAAATGCGATAAAACTTTTGCAACCCTAACGAACCCAAGTCGCCTTCTGTTTTATGGATCGTATCCAAAAACTTCGAACTAAGGCTCTGATACCACTTGAAGGATATGGTTAGAATCCTCAAGCGCATCATGAAAGCGTGAGCGTCGTATCGAATACGACGAGGAGCGACTAGTCGCACTAGTTGCTCGATGCAACAGAATTTAAAAAATATTTTCATGCGACGAAACCACATGATCCAAGAACACTTCTCGGATCATTTCGTATAAACCACAAACAAGTAATAGTATTACCTCTTGAAGCGTTGTTGCGATCGAGTCTCTAAACGATGAGACCTCTGTCTCAAGTCCGATCCGACGGAGGAGACGCTTGCGAGCGCGGGGATGAATCGCGTGCTTCTCGCAATCCATGTTGATGATCCAAGCGGCGGATCTCCTGATCTTGACACACGAGATCTGACGTCTTCTTCATGAGCGAGGCGCACCGAAGGAGATGGAGATCCACGAGCAGACGATCGGGCAGCATAACGACGATGCTGCGGCGATGGAGAAGCTCTCTAGGGCATCCATGGGGGATGGCCATGAGAGGGAGAGAGAGTAGACGTGTAGAGAGAAAGAGAGAGAGAGAGAGACTTATGTTCTCTTGGTGTAAAAAAGAGCAAAGGGGTGCCTCTCCTTTTATAATATTTTGGGATCCATGGATCTCAATCCATGGACAACACAAATCCAATGGCTCTCATTGATTGTGTTTCTTTAAATGGCCAAGATTTGTGTTGGTAAAAACCAACAACAATTAATTTAATTTAGATTAAATCTATTTTGATAAATTAACATAATTTAATCACCAAATTAAATCAACTAACATTGGAGATAATGGAAAGGAGGCTCCTCCCTTTCATAAAGGAAGAGTGGACGACCACCCTTTCCTTTAAGGATTGGTGGCCGCCTCCCCTCTCCTATTAGGAAAGGGGGAGTCTCAATGCAATCTCATGATTGCATAATTCATATGTCTCCAATTATTTACAACAACAATTGTTGTAAATTATTCTACAAAATAATTCATAATCATTTTGTGAATACTGCAATCTTGCCATTGGAAATTTATGAATCACATTCATAACCCAAAATAAAATGTAAATTACATTTTCAATTTAATGTTCAATGTGAATATAATTCACATTAACATTTAATTAACAAATGTAAATTACAAATAGCTCTCTCTTATATATTATAAATCACATTTATAATATATACAAATAATATGGATAGTGCTCTTCTCATTATTCGTATCCATGATAATTAAATCACATTTAATCATCTTGGATTTCTATTCTCACATGCTCAAATAATATGAATCACATTCTCATTATTCACATCATTGATAATCAAATTGCATTTAATTATCTAAGATAACTCTCCTTATAATATGAATCAAATTCATATTATCATGACAATTAAATCACATTTAATTATCCATTTTCTCAATGCTCAGATACATATATCAACGATAGAATTATCCATGAACTATTTCAAGGATAATGCGCTTTCTCCGTGAATACTTGGAGATAAGGATATGGCAATTGTATTGTTCCACGTATAGTGACTTGGATATTGAGATCACATCTCAAATCCAGATCTCGGGCCTCCCATAGATGCTTGATTAAATCAAGACCGCAAATCTAATCTTCTCATTGAATCTGAATCATATTCAGATCAATGTCCAATATTTGGACTAAGATCAGATGACTTCTCTACTGAGAGGAGTCACTAAAATCCAGACCCGTTTCATCACTCCCTAGGAATGGAAGCATCATGGTTATACAATCGTTTATGATCACATCACCCTCAGGTATTCCCAATACCTGTACATTCTGCATACTGGAAGACTCAGAATAAACCCGAAGTATTAGATCAACTTTATACGGTCTTTCAGGATTTTATCAGTAAGTTTCTCATTTTGATCATTGGGAGTTGGTATCGATCATATACTTTCCAAAAGCATATATCATACCTAGGTCTTGGTCATATACTTTCCAAAATTATATATCAAACCTACAAATTCAGTCAAGCTTCCAAAGCGAGACGACCGTGCACACATAATTTGATTCTTCCCAATATCTAATGAGTGAGCTCATGTCTTCCGGTTCAATAGTGGACCTGTATGATCCCTTTGAGGGATCGTATTACTCATATGCCCTTATATGCACAACAACGCGTCGGTGTATAGACCTTGATTAGGTCATCAACCTATTGGTCTGCCAAATGTACATACTCAAACATATAGTAACACATTTGTCTCCAGTCAGAGGATGCGTGCCTATATCATGACAGCATACGATATAGGACTTTGGTTATCACGATCTCGTTAAGTCAACTCTTTGACCTAACTCATCTGAGACCTCCGAATCTCTATTCCTATGTAGAGGACCTGCATCAAGAGATCGGTCAGATATCAGCCTAACAGTGATAGGATTGCCATCTCCTACTGATGAACCTCAGTTTCATCATCTTTATTTCCCATAATTAACCCCCTTGCTTAAAAGTTTGTCAATAAAACCCTGTTAATGTCATATAATTAACAGAGTCCTTAATAAATTGAAAACCACAAAAAAAATGGCAAAACAAAAATCAGTGGTATTTTTAGACTTAAAAATACTCTCAAAAATATTTTGGGCCTTTGTTTGATTTCATCTCCAGTTTTTGTCAACATGAAACTTGTAGATCTCGTCAAGATCTACAACTTTCATGTTTTGAGTTTTATCAAATTCGGCCATCTTGACCCTCATTTTTCGACTTGAAGTTTGAATAACTCTGATTGGGCCACGTGGCCCATTCTGGGGGCGCCACGTGGCCCGGCTCTCTTTGTCTTATCCGCCAGCTTCCTCAGCCATTGGATCCTCCTCTTGATCCAACGGCTCAGTCTTCTCCACACGCGCCATTGCCCTTGACCGTCAGATCAGTCCCGCTCTCAATCCGCACCACTCGTTCCCGCCATTCATCAGAGCGTGCCACGTGTCACATCTGGCGCCCTTTGATCGTGCTCTTGATTTCCATCTCAACCGCTCCTTCCTATGGCGCGCCTCTACCCTTCGATCATCTTAGCTCCCTATCCAAGCCGCTCGTCAGCGCCTTACTCCGCAGCGCGACACGTGGCTGAATCCTGGACCTTCGATCGCACCGCCGCAGATCTGATCGCAACCGCTCGCTCGCGCCCAAACCCTAACCGTTGGATCTCACGATCCAACGGCCAGGACTCCGTCGTCTACCTCCAGAAGACCCTCTCTTCCCCACGATTTTTGCTCGCGCGCACCACTCCCCCTTCCATTTTTAGCCATATCCCTAGTCATCCTCTCCTCTCTCTAAACACCTCACGACCGAGCCCCATCATCCACCTCCTCCGCGCATCACTCAACTACCCACGACCACCTTCCAGACGACCCACAACTCCCTCGAAATTCTCGGCTTCCACCACATGGACCACCGAGCACCACCTTTAAATACCGTGCCTCCGCCCCACTTCACCCTGGTCCATCAACCAAGGGGCGGTGGCCCAGCCCTCCAGCTCCTCCCTGTGACAGGGGGAGGAGCTTGGATCGAGCGACGACGACTTCCACCTCCGATGAGACCCGCCGTCCTTCAGGCGGCGCTGCGGTGGCCTAGAGCCCCGCTCGAGCTCGCTGGCACGGCCGGCCAGTATGTGCGACGACCCGGGCATCTTCTCCGATGCTCAGCCCAGGCCATCCCCTCCATCTCCGGCCAGGTAAGCTCCTCTTTCCCTCTCTGCATTTTCTTCTTCTTTTGCTTATTTAATTCAGCTTCATCAGCCGTTTTCGCCCTCCATTAATCATTCCACGAGCTCCGCCTTTCAACCACCTTCCCCGCGCACATCTCAGATCACCACCCTCCTCCGTCATGACCCCTATCATCCCAGGCATCCTCCTCCGCCGGAGGCGGAGGAGGACCCACTAAGGGCTTCGCCTTCTTCACTCCCTGAGCCCTCCGTTCACCTCGCATTGCACACACACACCGCTAACCCTTTTTGCAGGTCAACCATCATCATTGGCCGGACCTCGGGCGGAGCTGCGTTCTAGAGCTCCGCCTCCGGCGATCAGTCGTCGACAGAGCACCCCAGGTACCCCCGCGTCTTCTCCGACCTCAGATCTTCATCGTCGGATCATCAGCGTTCTTCACAGAGCTTCACCGAGCACGGCGAAGCGCGGCGGAGCTCCAGGCTTCTCGCCGGAGCTCTAATCGCGCCGCCACCTGACGAAGGAGGAGGAAGAGCAGCTACCGTTGGATCTCGCCCCACGGCGGAGATCCAACGGTCCAGGAGCGTCCACGTCGACTATCCCGGAGCGTGGAGGCTCGGTGGGACCGAGCCTCGCCCAAGTCAACCTCGAGCCGCCACGTGGCCCGAGCCACCTGCATCGGCCACCCGAAGCTGCACCGAGCCTCGCCCCCACCCGAGCCTGAACTCACGTGCCTCAAGCACGTGAGTCCTGGGCTTTTTGCATCGGTGCCCTCGCATGTCCCGCATATTGCATCCAGGTCCCGATACACGTGGGACACCCAGAGACCACGCCGAGCCTGATCGACACCAAGCCTGGAGGCTCGGGTACTCCGAGCCAAGCCGAAGCTTCATCGAGCCTCTGCCGAACCAGAACCTCCTTCCGAGCCTAGATAGCACATGCCTGGCACGCGCTTTCTGGGTTATTTGCAGAGTCGCCCTCGCACCTTCCACAATTTGCAAACAGGTCCTGAGCACGTGCAGCACCTGCGCGCCTGGGGCTATTTGCACTTATACCCTTGCGGGTTTCAATAATTGCAAATATGCCCCCGCGCGTATGGTTTATTTACAGGGAAGTCCTCCACACTTATTTTTATTGCATTTGAGTCCTTCCCAGGGACTGGTTTGTAAATATTTTTCATGTTTTTATTTCATTTATGCCCTTGCGTTCCTTTATGCATATCTTGAGCATCATGTTTCCGTTTCAGTTGATTTCAGTCTCATTTGAAAGCTTGTTTGATGTACTTCTTAATGGCATATGAAGTTTTGCATTTTGGACACTTGAGTTTTATGTATTATTGTATTTGCCATGTGTTCATTATTAGTAACTTATGCCTTGTTAACATTATTGATCAAGCTTGACATTTTAAGCAAATCTGAAATTGACTCACAGTGGATTTTGCTCATCATTATTAACCTAGGGCATATTTCCATTACACTTCCATTGCATTTCATCTCCTTTATTTGCATGATAAAAATGTATAAAAAAATGCATGTTTATTTTATTGTAATGCATTGCTTTGTGTTATCTCTTCATGATTTCGACCTATATGACTTAATTCAACACTTAATTAAACAAACTGAAATCTGATTAATACAAGAGAAGCGCGTGTCCCTGAGTTCGACCTTGGTTTCTTGCCAAGTAAAATAAAAATAACGATCATCTTATTTTGCTTTATTATCACATATCTGTAAATGAGGTGATCTTTTGACGACCAGAATCGGCTCGACTACGATGATGATTTCGAGTGCTAAAAACACTCTCTTAAAGGGCCGATTTTCCGGATCGTCAAATGGCGCCGTTGCCGGGGACACGGCTCATTTCTTTTATTTTTTGGATTTTTGTGTATTTGATTTAGTGTTTCATTTTATAGGTCACTTACTCCTCTATTTTGCATATAAAATTTTTTTTTCTCTCTTATTTGATCTCTAACGATTGTTTCTGTGGCAGGGCCCTTGATGGATCAAGGAGGCGAGGAGCAGGACGTTCCCCGCTGCGAAGAGCCGCAGGAGCATGCTTGGAGCAAAGAAGGAAGAAAAAGGAAAAAAAGTGTCGCATTTTTTGTTGCATTTTATTTTTAATAAACTCGTCTTTTACAGCGGTCTTCGATCGAAGACTCGCGATTGTAATCGAACGATCGTGGTTGTGTGGGGATCGTCCCCACTTGAGTGTCGACCTAGGACCTAGGCACACGGCTCTCCGAGCTCAATTTTCATATTTTATTGTGCTTGATCGTAGGTTAGGACACACTCAAAATATAGACGCACTTAATCTCGCATTACTTAGCTAAAATTAATGAAGATCAAACACCGCTAATAGATGCATGATTAGGTGCGGCTTTTTCGACTTGCATACATGATTGATTTGATTTTCAAAACGGCCCCAGATTTTTCGCGGCTTTTATCGTCAAATCACTGCATGATTTTTCGCTTTGCCTCGATCGCGTTTTTCTTCATCGAATACATGTTTTTCTCGGCTTTCATTTTTCTAGATTGATCACCTAGGATAAATGGAAAATGGAATGAACGGTAGACGATGATTTTCTGATTGATGGCTAACCATAATTCAGTGATAATTTAAAATAAAAATTGGGACTGTTAATTGCAAGTCAACCAAAAAAATGGAGTAAAATTCGGTTTTGGGAGAGCAATACCCTCGCTTACGCAATAATTTTCCTTCACATTTTTTCTTTGCGTAAAAATCAAATGTTTTATCACCAATAAAATAGACAAGATAATAAACCAACTTAGGTTGGTTTGATGTGTGAGTTGGTGAAAATACGGGTTTGCTTGCTTGATTGAGCCGTATGTTTTACGAGACACAACCCCAAAATCCGAAGACACTCCATTTCATCTCCGTAGATTCAACCGCTCACTTGTGTATCCATCCTCCTTCTTCGTTCACCTTGGGTCCCTCCCGACATCAAATTCTATCTTTATACTTAGGCTAATCTCAGCCTAAGTATAGGGGGGACCCAAATCCCCGTGATTTTCTCTACTCATCTTTTCTTGCCTTTATACTTAGGTTATTTCTAACCTAAGTATAGGGGGGTCCCTTCTTAGTCCCATATATTCTTCTATATTTAAATGGACCTATGTTCTTGTAACATCTAATGCTATGAGGACATAGCAAAGTTTAAGTATAGGGGGGTATACCGTATATACCGTATATTTACTTTAGCTATAATCTGAAAAATTTGAAAAATTTTAAACTTTTTGGCTAAAGTAAACTTCTTTGGACTAAGAGAACTCAAATGATTTCACGGCTTTTCTAACTATGTTACACTATTTTGATAAAAACATTTTCGAAAATGATTTGAAAAAAAATGAGTTTTTCTTGTTTTGAAAAATCTTTTTGAAAAAAAAAAATGTTTTGAAAATCTTTTATTTATGTGACATGGTTTTGAAAATCTTTTATTAAGGAAAGTTGAGTCTAACCTGTGTTTAAAAACTAAAATCCATAAAAATTGCAAAATTCAAAAATCCTTTAGGAGCCATTAGTGACTACTAAGCCCCATTAAATAGCCGTGTTCAGTGAGGGTTCGCCCTTAGCAGAGTGGATGGTTTAAAGGACATCGCGTAAGGCTCCGTCCTTAAGCAACGGGCTCCGGCCTGTACTTACATCCATACTGGCTGAATGCCGATGCAACTATTTAATGGAGATTAGGCAGTCCTCATATCTCTTGAAGTAAAAAAAGTAAAAAAAAAAAAGTGTTTTTGAATGAAGGAGTTGGATTAAAACCTCTACACTTACACTTTCACCCGGGATCTGATTTGGTCAAAAAGACTTAGCTTTTTGAGGTCTTTGAGATTTGCGGTTAACCAGCCTTAGTCATCAGGGTCATAGACTTAAACATCCACATTCCCCTAGGTTTCTAGATTTGCATGCTATATTCCATGCTTAGTCTCAGACAGAAAAGAATATGATCAGCACATCACATGCACGACTGCGGTTTTGATTGAGATGAGTTGATTTTTCACCTGAGGGATTGGGATGAGGAAGTCGAGTCTGGATTTGATCTAATGATGCTCGAGGATGGGATAAAATCTTTGAAGGCTTCAGGAAACCTGAGTGTCAGCAATTTAGCCAGTATAAGAACTTGATTCTTGTACTAATCTCTTGACAATGACCTAAGTGCCTGGGTGTGAAATAAATAAAAAATTGTTGATCAGTCTGCGCCAACTTTTGGTAAAAGCAGTGGAGCTAGCCAAAAATTATACAAATCAATGAAATTTCAAAGAAAAGCTCTCATTCCACAAAGTCAATTATCAAAGAGCTTCCACCAAAGGCGAGTGATGAATCCACATTTCATCATCTTTATTCTATCATTTTGGCACCAAAAACCCTAGCAAATGCTTGAAAATAGTCATTAATTCCATCATCTTAGCATTCATGCATGTGCATCTAATTAGTGTGTAAATTACTGTAATTAAGGCCAAAATTATAGAATAAATAAAGAAAAGAAAAAGAATAAAATATTGTAAATATTTTATGACCCAAAACCCCCGAGACCTAGGCATCTCGATGAATAGGTCGACAAGAAATAAAGTAGGGGGAGATAAGGTCAGAATCACAGAGAAAACACCTATGCTTTTTACTCATTCTTTATTCATTTTGGGACCTATTTTTGGTTTCACTTTTTATACATCAAATAACGAAACCTTGTACATGAAAGTTGTAGATAAATTAATAAAGAAAAATACAAAAATTGATTTCACAGAAAAATAATGTACAGATGAAAAGATATGGTCTGAATAAGAATCCAAAATCCCAACTTCCCAGACCCGTATCTCACAAACGACAACTCCAAATGCAGTGTACTCACCTTTAATTGTATATAGAATAAAATAATCTACCCAATGGTGGTGGTTTCGCATTTGGCGGAGCTACGGTTTGGAAGTTGACTTTTGGACCCCTATTGTATACTTGTACATATTAAAATATTCAATTTATTATTTACTTATTATTTTTATAATTTTATATTTTTATAATGTTGTAAATAATACTTATAATAATTATGTACATTAAAACAAGAATAAAAACCTAAATCAAAACAAAAATAAACATACTTGTATAAATCCAATACATAGGCACTTTACCTATATACATACCTATATAAAACATACTTGTATTTTATTAAATATACAAGACATATCAGAAAAATAAAATAAAAATATCTTTATGTATATAAAAGCATCTTGTAATTTTAGAAAATAATAAACATAAAACAAATAAAGTAAAAATACAAAATAAAAATAAAAGTATTAAAATACATAGGTAATATACCTATATAAGGCTAAAAAGTAAACTTGTAGAAATATGTATCGTAAAAATAAATAAAAATCATAATTAAATACTACATAAAATAACAAATAATTTTCATTTTATAACTTTAACTTAATTCGATTTATTTCTATTTTTAATGAATTAATAAAACTATTTTTTATTCTCTTTTTCCTGGTTGGTCCACGTGGACCAACCAGGAGCTAGCGACTGTTAACCGGCGGGTCAACAGTCTGTCTTCTTCCTCCCAGCCCGTAGCGCGCGACGTTTTCCCCCTGTCTTCGTGCCTTTTTCGAGGCCACGCCGCTCATCCTCTGCGGCCGCCTCCTTCACAAAATCTCCTCCTCGATCCATCACCTCCACCGCCATCTCCTCAAATCTACCCATATCTGCTCGATTCGCCCGTGATCTTCCCTCGAAGTCACGCACTCCACCACCTTCAAAAGCAGACCCCCATCTTCCTCCCCAAGTTTGAACACCTTCGGTCCACCCTTCAGCGCCATTCCCGTGCTCCTGAGCTCCGTGGAGGTGACAGCTCCACCGCCAGCCCTTCAGCCAAGGCGCGCGAAGTCGGAGGCGTCTCCACCACCTCCCGCAACTCCGGCGGTCGAGGTAACCTTCATCCTCTGGCTCCTGCCATCGAGGGCTTCCATCCCGCCACTTCTTTATCGCATTTGGTTCCTGTTAGCTTAGGCTTTAAAAACCCCCAAAAAAATCGAAGTTCCATCGCCCATCGCGCCCGATCCACCATCCTCGCCGGAGCGCAACTCCGGCCGAACTCCACCCCTTCGTTCCGCGCCATTTCTTCACCACCGCGGGGTCCAGGCAACTTGCCCTGGACCCTCTCACCTTGTTTTGCAGGTCAAAGCACAGTCAACGTACCTGGGAGCGATTTTGTAGCTCGCCGGAGCTCAGCCGAGCTCTCCAGCTCCGCCACCTTCGCCTGAGCACCTTGGCCGTCGCCGAGGCATTTTGAAGCCCCCAGGAGGTAGACGACGACCCCAGGAGTCTCCACGGCCATTTTGAAGCACATTCATCGCCGGAGACGCGAGATCGGAGTCGGGGAAGTTCGCCTTCGCCGGCCTTCTTCCCCGTTCTTCCTCCTTGCTTCTCCGCCGTCCGATCGAGCCGCAGCTCCAGATCAAGCAGCGGCCGTTGGATCTTCCTCGGCCTCGACCGTCAGATCAACTCAGGAGGATCTAATCTCAGCCGCACGTGCCGAACCGTCATCGCGCGCCCAGGACACGCCACGTGGACAAGTGGAACGCTCCCAGCCGCTGGATCGCGCCTCGTCGTCCAGCCGTTGGATGCGCGCCACGCGTCATCATCGGAGCGCTCGAGCGAGGGTATTTTGCACCCCAACCCTCGCACTTTTTGTATTTACTTTTTAGTATTTAAACTTCTGGCTGTAGTGTAAAAGTGTTGTAATATTTGCACAAACACCCCCGTACTTTCGATATTTGCACTAGGGTCCTTCGCCACGTCACCTCACGTGACCTGTACACGTGAGGGGGTGGGCATTTTGCAAGGATACCCCCGGTTGTTTGTGTATTTCGTTTAAGTCCATGAACATTTATGTCAAGTTGTAATATTTTGGAGAAATTGCATCGAACCCCCTGAGCTTTGTAATATTGCAAAAATACCCCTCCCAGGCGCGTGCAAGTCACGCGTCCTGTGGGTAAATTGCACATATACCCTTGCGGGTTTGGATATTTGTGTTTAATCCTCAAAATGCAAGTTTCAGAGTAATATTTTGTGGAAAAATTGCGTACGTGCCCCTGGATGTTTCACTATTTGCATATATGCCCTTGCCAGCACTGTTTGATGATTGGAGTCTTGTTCTAATTAATTAAAGCATCATTTTAACTCCAAAAATTCCACAAAAATAGGTTTAAGTTTCTGGATAAGTGTACTTTCACGCCACATATTTAGATTTTGATTTTATTTTATTTTCATATTTATTAAAAATCAAAAACAGCCTTTTTGTGTACTGTCTACCTTAGAAAATACCAAAAAAATATCAAAACACCTCTAAAAATTCCAAAAAAATCACCTAGTGTCTATTTTATCCTATTTTAGTGTCAGTCCAAAAACCACTAAAAATATCAAAAGAAAAACACTAAAAATTTAAAAACTCTCAAAAACTTCAAAAAAATCTAGAAAATAGTGGAAAAAAACCAAAAATTGTAAACTCAGCTTCTGTTTCTTCCTTATTTTGTTCTTTTCATTAGAAAAATAGTGTGAAACAATTTTGCTACTGGTTGGTATTTTTAACTTGCATTTTTGTCACAGCCAGCCCTTATTTCCACTGTTTGCCTTATTTCAGACTTTAAAAATACCAAAAACATCTTGAAAAATCCCCAAAAATCATAAAAACAGTAAAAAACCTTAAAAATACCAAAAACATTTATTTTCTGAATTTTGGAGCATTTTTGTGCATTTTTATAAATATTTCACTTTGCCTTGTCTTATATTGCCTTTACTTTCCAATATTGAAAAAGAAAAAAAAATATAAAATATAAAAATCAGAAAATCAAAAATCAAAATATAAAATTAAAAAAATAAAAAAAAATTAAAAATTAAAAATTAAAAACCCACAAAAAAAAATTTTGTAGTTGCTTGCTTGCTTAGTGTAGACACTTCACACACTCACACACTTGTGCATTCATTTGCTTGGACTATACTGTTTGCTCCCTGTGTTCGAACTCTCTGCATACTTGCCCTTTACATCATTTGTGCAGAGTTAAAAATAAATTTTAACTCCACATTGTTTCTAATTTGTTGATCTTAGTGTGGGTTAATTGTTGATTGAGTGCGGATTTCATTTGAGGGTCGCAACAGCGACGGTCATCTCCGCCTTGTGTGAGATACCAATTTAGACCCTCGTGAGATCCGTGTTCATCAGCGAGCGCTCCCAAACTTTTCAAAGTGTCCACTTGGACCACCGCTATTAGGACCAGGAGTCGGGCTTGCACCAAAAAAGGGCTCTGCATCGTAAATGCTACAAGTCTGGGTGTAGAAGGTACATTAGGTACTCAAAAGAGACACACCCCGGTGTACTCCCAGGAAAACAAGTGCAGACGGCTCCAACTTCTCTTGACGGACGCACTGATCAACACCAAAAAAATGTGTTGCGTAAAAGGCACTAGAGAGAATCCTTGTTCTAATGAGAGGGAGAGAAGAATTGACACAATCCCATGCCCTCCATTTCTGGCCTGCCATCCACATTTTATAAGTCTGACAACTAAAGAGACGGTGGACTGAATGCAAAATTTGATTTATTCCCTAGTGCTGAGGATTGGGTCCTTAGGAGATTTTCTCGGACCAAGATTTTGGGTGACAAATTGACTCTACTCTCAGAATTGCAGTCAACACTAAAAGTCATATCCTTTAGATTATATGTACATCAGAGAGAGTCTAGAGAATTAGAGGAATTGGGTACCTCTTGATTAAGGCTGGGTTGAACTCTAGAATTTTGGATCTCTGAAGCCGAGTCGACTTGATCAGATTAGATCATGTATTCACATGCACAAGGGGGTTAATCCAACTTAGTCATTCTTTTTGATGCTCGAGGACGAGCATAGTTTAAGTATAGGGGGTTGATGAACCTCAGTTTCATCATCTTTATTTCCCATAATTAACCCCCTTGCTTAAAAGTTTGTCAATAAAACCCTGTTAATGTCATATAATTAACAGAGTCCTTAATAAATTGAAAACCACAAAAAAAATGGCAAAACAAAAATCAGTGGTATTTTTAGACTTAAAAATACTCTCAAAAATATTTTGGGCCTTTGTTTGATTTCATCTCCAGTTTTTGTCAACATGAAACTTGTAGATCTCGTCAAGATCTACAACTTTCATGTTTTGAGTTTTATCAAATTCGGCCATCTTGACCCTCATTTTTTGACTTGAAGTTTGAATAACTCTGATTGGGCCACGTGGCCCATTCTGGGGGCGCCACGTGGCCCGGCTCTCTTTGTCTTATCCGCCAGCTTCCTCAGCCATTGGATCCTCCTCTTGATCCAACGGCTCAGTCTTCTCCACACGCGCCATTGCCCTTGACCGTCAGATCAGTCCCGCTCTCAATCCGCACCACTCGTTCCCGCCATTCATCAGAGCGTGCCACGTGTCACATCTGGCGCCCTTTGATCGTGCTCTTGATTTCCATCTCAACCGCTCCTTCCTATGGCGCGCCTCTACCCTTCGATCATCTTAGCTCCCTATCCAAGCCGCTCGTCAGCGCCTTACTCCGCAGCGCGACACGTGGCTGAATCCTGGACCTTCGATCGCACCGCCGCAGATCTGATCGCAACCGCTCGCTCGCGCCCAAACCCTAACCGTTGGATCTCACGATCCAACGGCCAGGACTCCGTCGTCTACCTCCAGAAGACCCTCTCTTCCCCACGATTTTTGCTCGCGCGCACCACTCCCCCTTCCATTTTTAGCCATATCCCTAGTCATCCTCTCCTCTCTCTAAACACCTCACGACCGAGCCCCATCATCCACCTCCTCCGCGCATCACTCAACTACCCACGACCACCTTCCAGACGACCCACAACTCCCTCGAAATTCTCGGCTTCCACCACATGGACCACCGAGCACCACCTTTAAATACCGTGCCTCCGCCCCACTTCACCCTGGTCCATCAACCAAGGGGCGGTGGCCCAGCCCTCCAGCTCCTCCCTGTGACAGGGGGAGGAGCTTGGATCGAGCGACGACGACTTCCACCTCCGATGAGACCCGCCGTCCTTCAGGCGGCGCTGCGGTGGCCTAGAGCCCCGCTCGAGCTCGCTGGCACGGCCGGCCAGTATGTGCGACGACCCGGGCATCTTCTCCGATGCTCAGCCCAGGCCATCCCCTCCATCTCCGGCCAGGTAAGCTCCTCTTTCCCTCTCTGCATTTTCTTCTTCTTTTGCTTATTTAATTCAGCTTCATCAGCCGTTTTCGCCCTCCATTAATCATTCCACGAGCTCCGCCTTTCAACCACCTTCCCCGCGCACATCTCAGATCACCACCCTCCTCCGTCATGACCCCTATCATCCCAGGCATCCTCCTCCGCCGGAGGCGGAGGAGGACCCACTAAGGGCTTCGCCTTCTTCACTCCCTGAGCCCTCCGTTCACCTCGCATCGCACACACACACCGCTAACCCTTTTTGCAGGTCAACCATCATCATTGGCCGGACCTCGGGCGGAGCTGCGTTCTAGAGCTCCGCCTCCGGCGATCAGTCGTCGACAGAGCACCCCAGGTACCCCCGCGTCTTCTCCGACCTCAGATCTTCATCGTCGGATCATCAGCGTTCTTCACAGAGCTTCACCGAGCACGGCGAAGCGCGGCGGAGCTCCAGGCTTCTCGCCGGAGCTCTAATCGCGCCGCCACCTGACGAAGGAGGAGGAAGAGCAGCTACCGTTGGATCTCGCCCCACGGCGGAGATCCAACGGTCCAGGAGCGTCCACGTCGACTATCCCGGAGCGTGGAGGCTCGGTGGGACCGAGCCTCGCCCAAGTCAACCTCGAGCCGCCACGTGGCCCGAGCCACCTGCATCGGCCACCCGAAGCTGCACCGAGCCTCGCCCCCACCCGAGCCTGAACTCACGTGCCTCAAGCACGTGAGTCCTGGGCTTTTTGCATCGGTGCCCTCGCATGTCCCGCATATTGCATCCAGGTCCCGATACACGTGGGACACCCAGAGACCACGCCGAGCCTGATCGACACCAAGCCTGGAGGCTCGGGTACTCCGAGCCAAGCCGAAGCTTCATCGAGCCTCTGCCGAACCAGAACCTCCTTCCGAGCCTAGATAGCACATGCCTGGCACGCGCTTTCTGGGTTATTTGCAGAGTCGCCCTCGCACCTTCCACAATTTGCAAACAGGTCCTGAGCACGTGCAGCACCTGCGCGCCTGGGGCTATTTGCACTTATACCCTTGCGGGTTTCAATAATTGCAAATATGCCCCCGCGCGTATGGTTTATTTACAGGGAAGTCCTCCACACTTATTTTTATTGCATTTGAGTCCTTCCCAGGGACTGGTTTGTAAATATTTTTCATGTTTTTATTTCATTTATGCCCTTGCGTTCCTTTATGCATATCTTGAGCATCATGTTTCCGTTTCAGTTGATTTCAGTCTCATTTGAAAGCTTGTTTGATGTACTTCTTAATGGCATATGAAGTTTTGCATTTTGGACACTTGAGTTTTATGTATTATTGTATTTGCCATGTGTTCATTATTAGTAACTTATGCCTTGTTAACATTATTGATCAAGCTTGACATTTTAAGCAAATCTGAAATTGACTCACAGTGGATTTTGCTCATCATTATTAACCTAGGGCATATTTCCATTACACTTCCATTGCATTTCATCTCCTTTATTTGCATGATAAAAATGTATAAAAAAATGCATGTTTATTTTATTGTAATGCATTGCTTTGTGTTATCTCTTCATGATTTCGGCCTATATGACTTAATTCAACACTTAATTAAACAAACTGAAATCTGATTAATACAAGAGAAGCGCGTGTCCCTGAGTTCGACCTTGGTTTCTTGCCAAGTAAAATAAAAATAACGATCATCTTATTTTGCTTTATTATCACATATCTGTAAATGAGGTGATCTTTTGACGACCAGAATCGGCTCGACTACGATGATGATTTCGAGTGCTAAAAACACTCTCTTAAAGGGCCGATTTTCCGGATCGTCACCTACTCAAGCTGGAGAACATCTCTTAACAATCATTTGACGGTGCTTGATGAGTCCTCAATCTAACTCATTAGATATTCATCCAAGCACCAACCTCTATGATTCAATAATTGAATCAACAGCTGTATGATCATTAAGATGGCCATGGAACATAACCCTAATTCTACTGAGGGACCTATTAATTTATTCTTCATTTCAGATCAGGGAATGATATTTGCAATAACATTTATTGTATAATGGCTCGCCGTGGCCTCGCATGTCCAACAATATCTCACTAGCCCAAAGAGCCATTAATGGGCGAATCATTTAAACCCACACTCATGTGACAATCATAGGCTATTTAGAAAATAGCTAGGTAAGCTGATCAGTCACTCTGTTCCCAAGAAACTATGCCAAGTCCTTTTACGGTATTTGCATATCCCCTAGTAACAGTGCTCACATCTAAAGCGAATGTTGCATCTTATGCAACCAATACTCAATTTTATTATAGTGTCCTTTACACTATAGCTCGATAATTATTATAACCAGTATGCCCATAATCCTTATTAAGATACCTTTATTTCTAGAGATCTCTATCTCCTAAGGTATCTACAGTTAAGACCCTTATAGATCTCTATCTACATGGTCTTAAACTTTTGAAGATAAGACTTTGAGATCACTATCTCTAAGTGTCATCATCTTTGAAGATATTGATATTACTGCAATCAAGTGTTTTATCTCCATAGTAGGATTAGTAACAGTTTACTACTCCCACTGCATGGAAGACATCTGGCCCTTGTACACATCATACACACAGCTTCTCGTAACTGATGCACAAGGGCAAGCAGTTTGCATTCACATCCTCAACTCTTTGAGGTGCTATCACTTTAGATAGGACAATACCATATCTTAAGGGAAGGAAGCCTTTCTTGGAATTTTCCAGAAAATGGAATAAGTCCAAGGTGTACTACTAATGTGACGGTCCCAATACCCTCTTCTCTTTGCTTCTGAACATCTTCAGAAATAAGATCTAAGAGGTACTCTTGAGATCATATCTCAATGTATGGAATAGCCAGTCTATAAAATACTTATTATTATCCTTATATCATTCCAAATGATTAGGATATAATCTACATTTAGCACGATGAACATAATAGCACTCCCACTAAGCCTCACATGGTTCATCAAGATTTTATCTGAAATCATAACATTTATAATTTCATCAAATCTTATGTTCCAACTACAAGAAGCTTATTTGAGTCCAAAGATGGATCTCTTTAGCTTGCACACCTTGCTTTCCTCAACCATGAAGCCCTGGGGCTACTTCATATGAATATCCTCAGAGAGGTATTCATAGAGGAATGCAATCTTGGCTCATATCATGAAGATGTCATATTCAAGTTGTGTAGCTACAGTTAGCAATATTCTGATGGGTTAAAGCAAGGTCACTGGAGAGCAAGTCTCATCGCAAGCGATGTCTTCTCTTCGGTGTGTAGCTCATGGCTACTAATCGTGCTTTGAAGGTCTCTACCTTCTCATCAGGTTCCCTCTTTCTCTTGAAGATCCATTTACACCTTAATGGGTCTGACCCTTATAGGTGGATCCTCGAGGGTCCATATACAACACTTGTAAATGAAGTCTACATTAGATTTTTATTGCTAACATCCATCTTTCCATGTCATGATCTTTAGAAGCTTCATCATATGAAATTAGATCATTGTCAGATTCAATTGACACATGGAATCCATCTTCAAACTTATTTGAAGAAGCATTAGTGTTTCATCTTTAATTGTCTATTTAGTTTCCGATCTCAGGAGCCTCATTATCTTCTCAAGATTAAATGAGTTCCTTTACTTCATTTTCATCTTGATTCTTAAGAGAGTCATCCTCTAAGAATCACATTCTCAGAGATGAGATGCTTTAAGAATCTCAAGGTCATAAAGTAGGTATCCAATACCATCCTTTATTTTCCTAATGAAGTAGCACTCTCTAGTGCTAGATTCCAACTTACATGCATGGAACCTTATTAAGTATATAATGTTGTCTCTACCACATATACATATACCTGGAAACTAAGAGACAATTATGCTAAGATTAATCATTGATCAAATCACGTCACACATGATCAATTGTATCTCCCTACAACTCTATTGAGTTAAGGTTCATTAGGAGGGGTGAGATAGAAATGATATTCACATCTCCATAAGGTATTCCTTGAATTCATCTAATAGGTACAAGCTACCTCGGTTATATCAAATTCATTTCATCTTCCTTCAATCTTTTGGTTCTAAACCAAAAAATGTGAAATCTTTGAACATTTCAAAGTTTTCTAAGGTGAAGGAAAGAAATCTCATATCATAATTTATCATCAATAGATATCACATATATATAATGTTTACTATGATATAGATGATTCACATACACCAATATGTATGAGATCTTGAATACCTTGACATCTTACAGCTTTCCCAAAGAAGGGTGTATTGGACATTTTCACTTTGAATACAATATTCATAAGTATGCAAGTTTTGAAATTTTAGACATTCTAAATTTTCATCTCTTACTTGTCCATTGATCTCATCAACAGACATATGTCCAAAACATGATGCCAGATCATTGTCAAATGATCTATATCCTCCTATTGATCTTTAAAGGTTTAATTTTCAGTATTAGAAATCTTAATGAACCATTCACTAATTTTCTAATTTAGCGGAGTCCACTAGATTTTAGATTACTATCTGAAATATATCCATCATAACTCTCTATGACAGGTGTATTCCATAATTCATATTTATTTCCAACCTTTAGAAATAAACTATGAGTGTATTCTAATATCCATGTCAAAGAGATATTCTCTAAGAGTAAGGGCTCCCACTGAAAATATGAAGTCTATTGATCCAATGGAAATTATTGCAACAATTGCATCACTTCCAACATGGATGACCATTAAACCTTAAGATCAAATTTCTAATATTCTACTATAGATGCAACCAATTGCAAGTGTCAATAGAAGATTGAGATACAACTATTAGACTTTATCTTATCAAATAAGTAAGTCAATATCAATGATTATATGTAGATTAATCTAATGTACTATCCGATTCCTTCTCTAAGGATTTTAGATAGATTTGATAGTCATACTATCAACACATCAACTTATTACAGTATTGGCATACATCCAACACTTTGGATGTCATATGGAAGTCACAGAAGTACAATCAATCTCATTGACTATACTTCTTACATGGGTCCAACTATGCTTCCACTGTGCTCCCTTTATCTATAAGCAACCATTGCTCAAGACAAAGGATCTCTTATGTTAAAATAAAAAATTTCAATATAAGAGTATTTCAACATTAATACATGCTTCATTCAATTCATACAGTATGAATATTCTGAAGCTTCATGAATGACTGGAGTATAGATAGTAGAATGATGACACTCATTGTATCTACATCTATTTAAACTCTTAAAACTTAGGTTCTGGTTGGTACTCAAACAGTTTGAATACATCATCTCCTATAGAGCCACCATTCTGCATAATGCAGAGAACCATGTCGTTCATGATTATATGTCGAGAGCACATATGTATGCCAGAACATATTCTTAGATTTTATAAGGATTATTTGATAATTACGATCATTATCGACATGTAACTTCAAAAGTACATTCGATGAGATCAAGACTTATAGAGACATACAAATCCTAGGGTTTCAGTCCTATTGTCTATTTAATTATCATTCCTCATTATTATGAGGAAACTTGCACATTGCAACCACATACATTATGTGTCCAATTGCAAGTACAAAATCTGGATCATAGGTCCAATCCATGATATTCTACTGGTTATTATTGAGTATAACATTGAGTGGGATTAAAGAAGGATTATCTGAAATAAGAAATTTGCATAGACATATATAAATATATAATTTTCTTTAATTTAGGAATTTTTATATCAAAGTTGTCTTGCCATGTCAACAATGAAAGTTCATTCCCTTAATCACTTTCAATGTAAGAGATATACTTACCATTATATCTCAAGCAAGATCTGGGATCCCCTTCCTTATCTTTGTTACATCCCAATAATATGAGAACCTGAAATTCGGATAAAAAGAAGCGAACGCATTCCGCCTTGCAAGTCCAACTTGCATCTCCTAATTCGGTCTTTAACACCCGGGCCCACCATCCCTAAGGTGATGTTGACCTGTCATTAATTGAACCAACCATCAACAGTAATACAACTCGCTATGCCCAATCCAATATCACCCCAAAAATATGAGGACCCGATATTGGGGTCACTACGCATACGTCCTTACTCTTTCGAGAAGCGACGAGACCGATCCAAATGGATCATATGTAGGACCTGTCACTTCGGACATGCATCTCCTACATACAATATCTGGCGACGGAACCCTTCGCCTTGACGGGAGACCATGGATGTCACTTATGTGATCCTCCATATCATATTCAAATTCTAATTAATCATTATGAATCATATTTATTACGATTAATTCTTCCAAGGGAAATAACAACTCTATTCATAATAGAGTGTTCTTAATTGGATATAATTAACTTAATCATATTAAATTAATTTTCAATCCAATTCAATCAACAAACTTGATTTTACTTGAATATATGGTATTATCTCAAAATACGTATTAATTCGAATTTTAATAATTTGAAAAATACATCATGATCTCTCAGGCATCATTCCTTCCCTACCCGTTGTCATGGCCAGTACCGTCGAGAGTGGGACGGACCGCATACGTTGCAACCCGCTACCCCAGCGATCCCCGACTAGACTCCATATCCGCCTCGGGAAAAAATAATACCGAGTCAATCACTTTGTACTTGAGATGATCATCGGTTCTTCAACCAAAATTATACCATATAGTAATAATCAAAACATTTTTGATTATAAGGAAATTTGCTAGACAAATTCCCAATCCTATTCAAGCAAGGAGTTTAATGATTGTGTTTCCAATTTTAATCTAGATCAAATCTAATAAATTATTGGTTGAGGCCAAGCCAATTTAGGAAATAATAATAAATAAAATTTTCTCAAATATTTTCCATAATCATTTCATGAAATTAATAATTAATTTCACTAATTGATAATCACATGGTTCTTGATTAGGAAAGTAATTTCAGCAGTGACCCCTACTTACTAAAATTACCATATGTCAATCAATTTAAATCCAAATTAAGCATATGGATTTTAATAAATTAGTTTAGATATATTAATAAATATGGGTATAAGTTATTTAGTTCAGTTTCATCTATAAATTATGCATTTGGATTTTATTAAAATAATAAATAAGCTCCAAAAAATCTGAAATAAATCGTGGTTAAAATACAAGATCATGAAAATAATTAAAAATTATAAAACTAATTAAACTATAAATAGTGTTTTCTAAATAAAATAAATAGTCCTGAAACCCCATTGTCATTCGGTCCCAAAACCGATTTTTGCAAACGGACTCTGATTTTAGTGAAATCACCTCCATTAATTAGAGAATAATATTTTATGAACTTTAAAGGTGAGTAGAGTGAAATTGGAGTTCGTATGAGAAAGTTATCATGTTCGGAAGTTGAGAATCTATCAATTTGAGAATTAGATTTCTCGGCATATATACAAGATAATATTTTTAACTTATTTTTATATTTTTATATACATTTTTAGAATTAATTAGGAGAAGAGTTTGGTGAAAAATAAGCACATATGAATTAATTTAAAATAAATGAATATTTGACATTTATTTGATAAATAGTGAAGAATGTGTGGAATGTATATTTAATTATTTTTATGATTTTCTTTCCTTATCTCCCCCTACTTGTTTGTTTATCGACCAACCCATGCTGACTTGGCCTCAGGAATTAGGTTATATAAATATATCTTGCAGCTATATTTATATTTTATAAGTCATATTTTACATACATACATATTTACAATCTGCCTTCTTTTCTTTTCTTTATTTTTATTCTTTTATTTATTTACATGTTTTTGATGCATAAAAGTGCATTTTTATTCATGAATGAGGTTTTGAAAAAAGATGGGAATTAATGGATATTTACATGTATTTGTTAAGGGTTTTAAGACAAAATGCGACAGAAATGTTAATGAATCACGGATTCATCAATACACCGACGCGCTGGTGTGCATACAAGGGCATATGGGTAATACGATCTCTCAAAGGGAACATACATGTTCATTTATTGAATCGGAAGACATTAGCTCAGTCATGAGATGGGATTCAAATTCTGTGCACGGTCAAATCGCTTTGAAAGATTAACTGAATTTGTAAGGTTTGATATATGCTTGTGGAAAGTATATGATCAACACCTAGCTATGATATATACTTTTGGAAAATATATGATCGATACCGACTCCTAATGATCGAATGAGAAACATAATGATAAAACCCTGAAGTAGACAATGTAAAATTGATCTAATACTTCGGGTTTAGTCTTGGTCTTCCAGTATGCAAGATGTATAGGTATTAGGAATACCTGAGGGTGATGTGATCATAAACGATTGTATAACCATGATGCTTCCATTCTTAGGGAGTGATGAAATGGGTCTGGATTTTAGTGACTCCTCTCGGTAGAGAAGTGATCTGATCTTGATCGAAATGTTGTACATTGATCTGAATGTGATTCAGATGCAATGAGAAGATTAGATTTGCGGTCTTGATTTAATCAAGCATTTATGAGAGGTCTGTAAGATCTGGATTGGAGATATGATCTCAATATCCATGTCACTATATGTGGAGAAACACAATCCCCTTGTCCTTATCTCCAAGCATCCGTGGAGAAAGCGTATTATTTTTGAAAGAGTTCATGGATAATTCCATTGTTGATATATGTTTCCGAGCATTGAGAAAATGGATAATATGAATTTGATTCATATTATAAAGAGAGTTATCTAAGAAAATAAATGTGATGTAATTATCAAGGATGTGAATAATGTGAATGTGATTCATATTATTTGGGCACATGAGAATTGAGATCCAAGATGATTAAATGTGATTTAATTATCATGGACATGAATAATGTGGATAGCACTATCTATATTAATTATATATATTATAAGTGTAATTTACAATATATAAGAGAGAGCCATTTGTAAATAAAATTTACAAATTAAATGTTGATGTGGATTGGATTTACATTGGACAATTAATTGAAAATATAATCTACATTTTATTTTGGGTTGTGAATGTGATTCACAATTTTCCAATGGAAAGATTGCAATATTCACAAAAAAAAAATTGAAATATTTTGTAGAATAATTTACAACAAGTGTTGTTTTAAATATTAGAGATTTCCATGGAATAATGTAATCTCATGAGATTACATGAGATTGCCTCCTTCCTAGTTGGGAGGGTGGATAGCCATCAACTCCAATTAGGAAAGGGTGGCTGTCCACTCCTCTCTAATGGAAGGAGGCAATCTCCATTCCATAATCTCCACACTTAATTTATTTAATTTGGCATTAATTTATATTGATTTTTCAATATATATTTAATCTAAATTAAATTAATTGTTATTGTGTTTTTACAAAAAAATCTTGGCCATTAAAAGAAGCACAAATCAATCACATCGATTGATTTTGTATAATTCATAGATTGAGATCCATGGACTCCGAAAATACCATATAAGAAGGGGTACCCTTGCTCTTCAAGTTACAACAACTACTGCAACAACATATGCTCTCTCTCATGTTCTCTGCACGTCCTCTCTCTCTCTCCCATTGTGGTCGTCCACCATGGAGCCTAGAGAGAGTCGCCATCACCGTAGCATCGTCATTATGTTGACGGATTATTTGCTCATGGATCTCCGTCTCCTTCGGTGCACCTCACTCTTGAAGAAGACTCCGGATCTCGTGTGACGAGATCAAGATCTTTGCTGCTTGGTCCATCAACATGGATTGCGAGAAGCACGTGTTTCAGCAATGTGCTCGCAAGCGTTTCCTCCGTCGGATCGGACTTAAGACAGAAGGTCTCTTCGTTTAGAGACTCGATCGCAACCATGCTTCTAGAGGTAAACCTAATACTTGTTTGTGTTTTAGATGAGATCCGAGAAGTATTCTTGGATCATGTGGTTTCATCACATTGAATTTTTTAAATTTCGCTGCCTTGAGAAACTAGTGAAACTGGTCGCTCCTGATCGCATACAATGTGATCCTTACGTTTCCGTGATGCGCTTAAGGATTTTCCCATATCCTTCAAGTGGTATCAAATTCATAGGTCAGAGGTTTTAGATACGATCCATTAACCTAGGACAACTTGGGCTCATTAGGGTTTGTGAAATTTTATCGCATTTTGTTCACGCAGCCTTGTTTTGTGTGATTTTTCCATCCTGTTAGAATTTTTAAACATGAAATTATCACTTGAATTATGTGCCTCATTAAATATGGAAATTGTGGGATTTTAGTTTGCATGATTTGGAATTTGATTGCTCAAGTTATGATCATTTTAATGAACATGTATCCACTATTTAGGGGATGGCGAATCTTGACGTAATTAATGAGTTAATTACGATTTTTAAATGCTTAGAAATGCATACACATCACTAAGTTTATGTTGTAAATAAAATTAGCAAACTATGGAAACATAATTTGCATGATTTGAATTTAAATTGATTGAGATATGCTAATTTTAGTAAGTGAGGGTCACTGCTAAAAAATACTTTCCTAATCAAGAACCTAGTGATTGTCATTTAATCAATTAGTGAAATGAAATAGTTTAATTTCCTTAAATAAATATGTATAAATATTTGAAAAATATTTGATGATAATTATTTTCTTAAATGACATTGCCTTAACGAAAATTGATTAGATATGATCTAGATCAGTATTGGTTACATGCTCTTCTTTCCAACAAACAAAGTTGCTTGAATATGATTGGGGATTTGTTTTAAAAAATCTCCTTACAATGTTAATCAAAATGGTTTTGATTATTATTATTATTATATGGTATAACTTCGGTTGAAAGACTGATTATCATCTCATGTACAAAGTGATCAATTGGCATTATCCTGACCTGAGGCAGATATGTTGTCTAGTCGGGGAGTGTTGGGGTAGGGGTTGCTCCATGAGTGGTCTGTCCCACTCCCGTCAGTACTGGCCATGACAACGGGTAGGGGAGAGATAATATTTGAAGGGATCATGATGTATTTTTCTAATTATTAAAATTCGAATAATTTGTATTTGAGATAATACCATGTTTCAAAGTATAATAAAGAATATTTGTTGGATATTAATTGGATCATTAATTTAACATGATTAGATTAATTGGAATCCAATTAAAATTAAAATACTCTATTATGAATAGAGTTGTAATTCCCTTGGAAGAATTAATCATAGTGAATATAATTCATAATGATTAATTAGAATCTGAACATGATATAGAGGATCACATAAGTGACATTCATGGTCTCCTGTCAAGGTGAAGTGTTCCGTCGTTAGGGATTGTATGTAGGAGACGCTTGTCCGAAGTAATAGCTCATGCATACAAGTGCATCTAGATCGGGTTCTTTGCTTCTCGAAAGAGTATGGCCATTCGTGTAGTGACCCCAATATGGAGTCCTCATGTTATTGGGGGCGTATTGGATTGCGCATAGCGAGTATTATTCCTGTTTACGGTTGGTTCAATTAATAACGGGTCAACGTCACCTTAGGGGTGGTGGGCTCATGTGTTAAATACAAAATTGGTAATGCAAGTTGGACTTACAAGGAGGAATGAGTTCCCTCTTCTTTTTATCTGATTTGCAAGTTCTCATATTATTGGGATTTAACAAAGGTAAGAAAGAGATCCGAGATCTTGGTGAGATATAATGGTAAGTATCTCTCTTACATTGAAAGTGATTAAAGGAATGAACTTTCAGTGTTGATAAAGCAAGATAACTTTGATATAAAAATTCCTAAATCAAAGTAATATATATTTATGCAAAGATCTTATTTCAGATAATCCTCACTAAACCCAGATAATGCTATACTCAATAATAACCAGTAAATATCATGGATTGGATCCATGATCAAGATATTATACTTGAAATTGGACACATAATGTATGTGGTTGCAGTGTGCAAGTTTCATCATAATAATGAGGAATGACAATTAAATAGACAATATGACTACAACCCTAGAGTTTGTATGTCTCTATAGTCTTGATCTCTCATCGAATGTACTTTGGGAGTGATATGTCGATGATGATCGTTATTGTCACAAATAATCCTTATAAAAATCTAAAAAGATGTTATGGCATACATACGTTCTCTCAACTTTTAATCATGATCGACATGGTTCATTGCAACATGTAGAATGGTGGCTCTATAAGAGATGATGTATTCAAAATGTTTGAGTACCTACCTGAATCTAAGTCTTTTAGAGTCATGGTGTATGTAGGTATGATGAGTGTCATCATTTTGCTGTCTATACTCAAATCATTCATGAAAATTAATAATACTCATATTGTATGAATTTAATGAAGCATGTATAAATGTTGAAATACTCTTATCATGAAATCTTTTGAATTCAACATAGAGATCCTTTGTCTTAAGCAATGGTTGTTTATAGATAAAGGGAACGTAGGAGAAGCATGGGTCTGACCCAAGCAAGAAGAAAAGTCAAGGAGTTGACTATACTTCTGTAATTTCCATATGACATCCAAAGACTTGGATGAATGTCGATACTGCAATAAGCCGATGTATTAATAGTATGACTATGTAGACTATCTAGAATACTTATAGAACGATCCGGCTAGTGCATCAGAGTATTAAACATCTATATATAATCATTTAAATTGACTTTCTTATTTGATTAGATTAAAGTCTGATAATTGTATCTCTTTCTTCTAATAACACTTGCAATTGGTTGCATATATTTTAGAAGACTGAAAAAATTTGATATTAAGGTTTAATAGTCATCCACATGGATATTGATGCAATTATTGCAAGAATCTCCATTGGATAGATAGACTTCATATTTTCAGTGGGAGATCCCTTAGGACTTGGATATTGAGATCATATCTCAAATCCAGATATCGAGGACCTCTCAAAGATGTTTGATTAAATCAAAACCTTAAATCTAATCTTCTCATTGCATCTGAATCGTATTCAGATCAATGCCGAACATTTAGACTAAGATTACAATACTTCTGTATTGATATGAGTCATTAAAATCAAAACATGTTTTATCACTCACTTGGAATGGAAGCATCATGGTTATACAATCGTTTATCATCACATCACCCTCAAGTGTTCCTAATACCTTTATTGAACAAGCAGATTATAAAAACTTATTATCATCATTATATCATTCAAAATGATTAAGATTTTATCTACATTTAGCATGATGAAAACAATGGCACTCCCACTAAGATTCACATGGCTCTTCAAGATTCTATCTAAAATCATAAACTTTATAATTTCATCAAATTAGATGTTCTGACTACAAGAAGCTTATTCACATCCATAGATGGAGGTCCACACCTTGCATTCTCCAACAATGAAGTCATGGGGCTACTTCATAGGAATATCCTCGTTTAGGTATTCATTGAGGAATGCAATCTTGACTTCCATCTTCCAGATGTCATAGTCAAGTTGTGTAGCTACAGTTAGCAATGTTCTGATGGGTTTAAGCATGGTCAATAGAAAGCAAGTCTCATTGTGAGCGACGTCTTCTTTCTGTGTGTAGCTCATGGCTACAAGCTGTGCTTTTAAGGTCTCTACCTTCTCATCAGGTTCACTTTTTATCTTGAAGATCCATTTACACCCAATTGGCTTGACCCCTATAGGTGGATTCTCGAGGGTCCATACACAACACTTGTGTATGAAGTCTAGTTTAGACTTTATTGTTGACATCCATCTTTCCATGTCATGATTTACAGAAGCTTCATCATATGAAGTTTGATAATTGTCAGATTTCTCTAAACATGGTATCCATACCCTCTAAGTGGTCTTACCACCCTCAAACTAATTTGAAGAGGTATGAGTGTTTCATCTTTAATAGTCTTTTAGTTTCCGATTCTAGGAGCCTTATTATTCTCTTAGGATTCAATGAGTCCCTTTACTTCATTCTTACCTTGATTCTCAAGAAAGTCATCCTCTTAGAATCATATTCTTAGAGGTGAAATCTTTTAAGAATCTCAAGGTCATAAAGTAGGTATCTAATACCATCCTTTGTTTTCCTAATGAAGTAGCACTCTCAAGTGCAATATTCTATCTTTCTTACATCCATGTTATAGCACGAACCAAGCAACCTAGTGAATCTCCATTTCATCACTTTATTCTTCCATTTTGGCCTTAAATACCTAGCTAAATGCATGTATATATCATTAATTTTCAAAATAAACATTATGTAGTTTGTACAAAATACTGTATAGTTAATGTATATTTAATTCCAAAATAAAAAAAGGAAGAAAAGAAAAATAAATGAGACACCATAGGTGATGAGAGGCCCTAAACCCTGAGATCCAATTATCTTTATGACTTGATCGATAAGGAATAAAGTAGGGGAGGTAGTGCAGATGAATTGTACATAAGAGACCTAAAAAACCTAATTTTTAATTCATTTATAAGTACTTTTTGGCACCTATTTTATTTTATTATTTTTAAATCTCAAATAAAAAACCCTCAATACGAATATTATAGATAAAAATAAAATAAAAATACAAAATTCAGTTCACATCAAAATAATGCACAGTGTGCTCGGGCCTCACAAAATAAAAAGCCAGAATAAAAACTTCACACACATGTATCTTCTCCATACTATATCAAAATAGACCAAAATCACCTTTAATTGTGTATAAGTTTTAATAGACTGTTTAATGAATGCAGTTTCATTCAATTTGGATATAAGATATAAAATTTATGTTTTGGATACATATTGTGTAATATACCTGTATATTTTATTCAATAGATGTATTCTTTGAATGTTTCTAATTCTTTCATTTTTATAAAAATGTATATATCACTTAAAACATATGTATATAATTAAATTAAAATAAAATCATTAAAATAAATCAAAATAAATAATACATATAAACATATAGATAAAACATACATGTATATACCTATAATGTATTTATGCATAGATTAATTAAGTCTACACATAAAATCAGAAAAATACAATAAAAATACCTAAACGTGCAGTAAAATAAATGAAAAATATTTAAAATACGTGCATAAAACAATAAAATGTACAATAAAAATAAAAATGAAAACCCCAAATATAGATATTTATACATATATTTTACATGTAGATATTAACTTAGAATAAAAAGCCACCTAAAAAATAAAAATACATATAAAATACTACATTAAATTACAAACAATTTTCAAGATTTAATAAAAATTACTTAAATTATTTGTAAATTATTATTGATTTTACAAGGATTTTCTTCTAGGGAATTTTCTGGTTGATCCACGTGGAACAAGCGGAGTTGTCCCTTGTTAACTCAGGTCAACTGACCCTCTTCTTCCTCGAGCTGTGAATTGCCAGAACCCTCAATCTTCACCCATTTATTTACTCAAAACCATCATGTTCTTCTTTGGCGTGCTGCTTGATTCCTAGAGATTGAACATCACTAATTCCCGCTAAGGCCAAAGATTGCATCGATCATTCTCGATTCAACGAGCATCTTTGATCGAAGACCCTCCATTTTTCTATCTATAAATAGGACCCTCCAACCCCGCCTCCAATTTAGATCCTTCTCTCATGTTTCATAGCCCCTCAAACCACACAACTCCCCTCTTCTTGGTGACAGCTCGAAATCGGGAGGTTCTGCAGTGAGCAGGAGGTATGGAGGAGCGATCCATGACCATCGCTAGAGGAGCTCCATAGGCTGGTTAAGCCTCCTTGATTCTGATCGAATCGAGGCCTCCTTCTTCTGCTCCTAGGTATACCTTTAGTTCAATTTCAATTCCCGCACTCTAATTTTCGATTTAATCATTTCTTTAGCTGTGAAATTAAAAACTCCTAATTGCCTGGAGCTTGAGCTCCAGACCAATTCATCGTAATCAGACCGCTCGATCACCTCAACATACACTCCACTCGAACCCCCTTTCTCTGCTCAAATTCCCCCATCTGTTCCCCATAGATCCATCGTGGATTTGGGAGTCAAGGTTCCCTCCACCGCTCTTTGCCAGAGCCCCATCTCCATTCCATCTCCGATTGCTTTTTTACTTCACCCTTCAGTCGAGGAGATAGCCCTTGAACCAGGGATCACTTTTGTGCAGGTTTGGGAGCATGAAGACCCATCTAGAAACTCAATGAAGACCTGGAACATATCCAGGTTTTTTGGAGCTAGCAGAGGAACATGGCCCATATCTAATATGGACTATTCATCTTATTCGAAGGGGCATGCATGAGGAACCATCAGATCAGCCACGTGCCGATTCACCAGTGGCTGGATCACAGTGCTTTAAGTGGTAAAAATTGCACCTTTAACCTCCACCTTTTTTGTAAAAGGTTTTGTAATTATTTAATTAAGTACAAAACTTTGTGAACAATCTGCATGTAAGCCATTTGAACAATTCAATTTTGCACTTTAGTCCAATGACATGTCACCTCACGTGGACCCCCTCGTAAGTGGACATTTTGCAAGCGCACCCCCTGACCTTTGTATTTATTATTTACTACCTAAAAATCAAGTTGCAATGTAAAGTTTGTGGTTATTTTGCATATATACCCCTATAATATATTTCGTCTGCAATTATGCTCCTGACAACTTTATTCATTTTTATTTATGCATTTATTTTTATTAAAAATAACTCATGTTCTCTAAAAAAATTACAAAAATAGATGTAAGTGCATGATTTTTATTCACATGGTATATTTTAATTGCCATTTTTTTTGCATATACTATTTATTAAAAATCAAATATAGCTATTTCATTCCTTTTTAGACTTGAAAAATACAAAAAAATATAAAACCTTTTCTAAAAAATTCAAAAAAATCCACTACTGTTTATTAGCCTATTTTATAGCTTCAGACCAAAAATCACAAAAAATCTTAAAAGAAACTCCAAAAATTAGCAAACCCTTGTTAACCCTAAAAAATATATAAAATATTCTCAAAAAATCCAAAAAATTAGTTTCTATCCCGTATCTCTTGGTTTTGAGAATTTTTGAGCTTTAGCTATTTTTAACTATCAAATCATTTCACCCCATTCAAAAAGTTCTTATTTTACATTATTTCTTTTTTTAAAAATACCAAAAAATTTGAAATATTATCCAAAAAATCACAAAAATAGAAAAATGCATGAAAAATATAAAAATATTTTTTGGAGCCCTTTAACTCATCTTGTATATATTTATAAATAGTATACCCTTTATTGCCTATATTTACCTATATATTATTATATATAACTACGATTATCATTAACTACTCTAAATACTTAGATATATTTTTAAAACCCTTAAAAAAGGAAAAAAGGACTGTTCTTCGGTATATTTTCTGATTTTTGTATGCTTATTATATATATCCTACTATATTACTTATATTATATATATTACTATATATTCATGTATATACGCTTATATACATATTTATATATTATTATATATTATTAAATTAAATAGAAATTAAAAATAAAAAAAATAAAAAGGAAAAATATATAAAAGGAAAAAATATTATTATTTTATTTCATTAAAAGCCACAAAAATATCGAGTAAATATTGTGCATACTTATATACACGTATGATTGTGTTATTTATTTATAGATAATATACATTGCTATGTCCCTTGTTCCCTGTGTTCAACACCCTACTCCGTTTGTCACTATTCACACATTTATTGTAGGGTTATAATAAATTTTTATTCACACTTGCTTTTAATTGCTTGAATTTATTGTGTGGGTTGACTGTTGAATTTGTTGCTCGAGCTTCATATTGGTCACCACAACAAATGTGGTCCCACCTTGTGTGGACTACAAGATCGCTTTTCTATATTTGGGCAGCTCTTTCAAATGGCACCATTGCTGGGGAGCATTGTATAACATAGTATTTTGTATATCGATTGCACATTATCTTTCTTTTATTTTCCACTTATTTATTATTGATAATTGTTTATCTATTCTGACCCACTTATCTCATTGACTTTCCTGTGAGGGACCACATGACAACGACCTTCTTAAGAGGTGGACACACCCGAGCCATGAGGAGGTTCGCTATTCTACTTGTAAGCCAACAAGGAGAGAGCATGAGAGAGTTAGAGAGTAGGAGAAGAGCAGTGCACTCTTCTAGATTTTTTATTTTATTTTGTGAGGAGAGTGATTTTTATTTTTTTGTAATATTATTTGTAATAATTTGGACTTGCACACTTCTACTTAACGAGGTGATGAATATCCATTTCATCACCTTTATTCTTTCATTTTGGCCTTTAAACCCTAGCTAAATGCATGTATATATCATTATTTTGTGTGAATTAACATTAATTATTTATTATGTAAATAGTGTATAAAATACATTGTTTAAAGCCAAAATAAAAGAATAAAGAAAAGAAAAGAAAAAGAAATAAAATGCCAAAGATATTTTATAACCCTAAACTCAGAGACCTAGTCATCATGATGACTAGGTCGACAAAGAATAAAGTAGGGGGAGATAAGGGCCAAAAACTCAATAAAAACCCTAATTTTTATTCCTCAATAAATCATTTTTAGAAGCTATTTTATTTTTTATACCTCAAATAAAGAAACCTTATACATGAAAGTTGTAGATAAAAATATAAAGAAAAATATAAAACTGATTTCACAAAAAAAATAATATACATTGTGCATTTTATACTCCAAATAAAATTCCAAAACTCAAACTTCCTAGACCCATATCTTCTCAATATGAACTCAAAATGCACCAAAATCTCTTTAGTTGTGAATAACTTTTTATTTTCTATTAAATGAAGTGGGGTCACTTAATTTGGAGTTAAGATGTAAAAGCTAGGTTTTGGACCCTTATTTTACAATATACATGAATAAAATATTCATTTTTATTTTTTTATATATTTTTTAATTTTATATCTCTATAATTTTGTAAATATTATTTATAATATATTTACATATTTATAATACAATAAACTTAGAAATAAAATAACAAAATAAAATAACATAAAAATACATATATGAATATACTATACTTATACCTATGTAATTAATACCCCTATTTATTTAAGTGTACAAAATACATCAGAGACATACAACAAATATATATTTGTGTATATAAAAATAATTATAAATATATAAATCATGGGTTTAAAATAATAAAATCAAAAATACAATATAAAAATAAAATATGCAAAACATAGGTCAATATACCTATGATTATACTTGTAAAAAGTAACTTCTAGTAAATTAACCCATAAAAATAAAAAAATCATAGTAGAATACTAAAGAAAATAATACACAATTTTTATTTTATCATTTAAATTTAATTATTTCATTTGTTGTTTATTAATGATTTTACGATAATTTTTGGATAAGCTTTTTCCTTGTTCGTCCATGTGGACCAACCAGATCAGGTCAACAGTTGACTACGTCAACTTTTCACCCCTCCGATGGCACCTGTCAGAACCTTTGCAGCAACCGCCAGCTCCGCCCTTCGCGGCGGTGCCTCTCTACTTCTCCCATGCGCAAGCGTTGCGGCAAAACCAACCGCCTCCTCAAGCGTCGCATGCTCGCCTCGACAACTGCCCTCACGTGCACCTCCTTCCATCGTGCACACCCCTCTATCTCTTCTCACCCACAGGACCCGCACCCATATGCAACTCCCTCCGCCTCACGCTGCGCTAAGCGGCCACGATCTCCATCCACGATACCCATATCCTCCTCATCCTCCTTGCAACCCAACCTCTTTTAAAAGTTGATTGCTGCACCTGATTCACTTCATCCACCATTTTCCATCTGAGGAGAGAAGAGCTTACAAGAAAGGCTCTGGTGACATCTGGGTTCTTCAGGTTGAGCGACGACCCTGCTCCTCCCAAGAGAGATCCGGCGGCCCTCTGTCCACCACTGCAGCCACTCCAACCTATTGTACGAGCTTCTAGAGCTCGTCGTCTCCATCGAGACAACGATAAGAGAAGGGCTCCGCCGAGCTCTCTAGAACCCCCATGTCAAAGAAACCTCCAAGTGATACCCGTCTCCCTCTTTATTCCTCTTTCCCCCTTTCATTTCTTCCTCCTCTTCTACTTCTTTTCTTCTCTGTTTCCCACAAGTTCCATCTCCATCGATCACTTCCCCAAATTGCACTACCAATCGACTTGATCCATCTCGGCTCTACAAGAGCTGAGCCACCGTACTCCTCCATTGTCATCATTCCCTCGATTAACCCCCATTCTGTCCATCTTTTTGTTTTGCAAGATAAATCTGCAGGGACTACTTCCATTCCTCTAGACCATGAAGAACAACCTCTCCGCCCCCTGTCGCAACCGCTGCCAACACCCAAGCTTCCGCGGAGGATCTCTGCCACTATCTTTGCTTCCAGACCAATCCTCCTCGACTCCGTGTACCTGCACATTATCAAGCTCAGGAGCCCGTGCGGCTCCGCAAGCAAGCCTGACTCCAACGCTACTGCCAGTTCATGCTCGACACCTCCGGATGTACTCCGACGTAACAACGCCATTAGCGGCCTGCATGCTCCCGATGGAGCCCCTGCTCCTTCGCCCACTTCGCACCACCTCCGGCCGTGGGACTCTTCCTCCTTCGGTCAACCTGTCACCCCTTATCCCCCTTGCACGTGCTCAACACATGAGGGCAGGGTTAAACATTGCTCGTACCCTTCTGGTCTCCACATATTCCAGAGAACTCCGCAACCATGAGCCACGTGAGGAGAACATGCTCTTATGGCAAATTTACGCTAAGATCATCACATTCCCTGGAAATTGCCTCAACGTCCTCGCTCCTGGAGATCACATCCATAACACGCACCAACGAGGCAATTTGCATTTACCCCCCAGTGTTTAGGTAATTGCATAACAGTCCTTGTAAGCATATTTTGTCTTAATCAATTTTATTTTCGTATTGCGCTTAGAACCTCGTGTTTGCATTTTAATATGAACTCTCATTAGCATCATTTTTTGCATATTATAGAACAATTATTTCTTTATCTAATGGAGGTTTATTTGCAATTTTATGAGCATTGGGTTATTAATTATAATTGATTTGGTGAAATAGTTTATATTAAACCCAAGGTTTATTCTGAAATTAATATTAAATTATTCCTTACTCAAAAAATTGTGAAAAAATCATAGTATATAGAATTTAATGTTTTCTACATTGTGCCCAAATTTCATTACATTTGCATGCATATCGAGGTCACAATAAAATGTTTGGTGATTAGAGTAATTAATTTTTAATAGATTGAAAACACAACATTTTTAGGGTTTACAATTTTCTCCACAATAGATCACCATTAGATATATCTAGGACAATTTTATTTCCTGAAAATAATTACGTTTGCTATTTATTAAAATTAATTAACTCAAAATCACCTAGTCAACATTTTTTAATTCACAAGAAATTCATATTGTGTCAGAAAATTCCAAAAAACTAAAATAACTTCATTTTGCATTCATACATATTCTGGCTAAGTTTCATAATTTTTGGACTTGAATTGACCGAAATCTACATTTTAACCCTTAAATTAGCCGGAAATGACATTGCATTTTTAATTGCACTTAAAAATACCAAAAAAATAATTCCCTAAAAACCTAGCATCTAGATCGACTAAAAATAAATCTAAGGAGAAAGTTGCCTCCCTGATTTTGACCTTGGGCTGCCCAAGTAAAAAAATGTCCACTTACGTTTAATTGAATAAATGATTAAATTTGTGGTTTTTTGTTAATCTGATTTTGCCCGACTGCAACGAACATCTTTAATCAGCTGATTAAATGAAAAGGGTAATTCTCGTGTCTATCAGATGGTGTCGTTGTCGGGAGGCACAACATAGGTTAATTTTTTAAAAATCTTGATTTTAGATTTTCCAATCCTCGAGTTCTCTGACCTTCGGTTCTCCTTGTATATATTTCTCTGTTTATTTTCCAGCATTTATTTTATTTTATTTTATTTGCTTTGTTGAGTCTATCTCTCTGATCACCATCTTGTTTTTTGTGTAAGGGACCCGACTCAATGGATCAACCGCTTAGTTCAACAACTCAGGAGCTTCAGAGGCCGGTTTTTTTCTGGGAAAATAATCGAATGAAGGAATCACATAAATATAAGATCGAGTCGAGTCATGAGAGAGTGTAGGGTCCTTAGGATTTTATTTTTGCGTTAATTTTAATTTGTAATAATTGCTTGATTTCTAGCGGATTCCATTCAGAATCTCGCACGTGTATCAGGATTGTACGTCAGACCCTTCGTCGTTGTGTGGTTTGCTTGACGTAGACTAGGACCTGCACTTGCGACTCTCAGAGTATTTTCTTCGATTATTTTATTGCTCGTGCACGTACTCTATAAGACCACGCATCAAATTTAACGAGATGCACTTAGACCGCAGAGTTATTAGTCCAAATTAATTTGTTCATCACTCGCTAATAGAACTCCCTGTCTAGGGACAGTTTTCTCGTGTGCATTTCATATAGTGTAAAATTTCAATTCTGTATTGCATCCTGCATGTAGAGAGGTGGAGGCACTATAAGTCTTCATACTCAAGCAGTCATCATCGTTTTCTCGACCGCACGTCCTTTTCTGATTCCCTCTCTCAGTTTTTCTAACCTAGGATAATGGTAGATGTGATTGCTTGTGTGGATTAATTACAGTGACAACTAATCTATAAAATTGGGAATGCCAATTGAATTGGACAAAAAAATGACTAAAATTAACCCTTCTTTGCAGGAGAGCAACCTCGTCATTGTATGATCTACTTTCAAGTGAGAGAGAGACCACACTAGGATAGAGCCAAACCATGGATTTTCATATAGAACGATTAGCCACTTTTCAGTGAGGATCTACGGGTAGCCGGTAAGCGGTCCGGATTTCATTAGGGGATGCCTTATAAGGGTTTGTCCTCAAGAAATGGGTAGCCGTATTTATACGGTCCACACTTACTCCTATATTGGCTTAAAGTGGGTTTTGTAAGAATCAGGACAGTCTGTAGGGAAGTACAAGCACCCAACAACTTGTTAATCTTTTAAGACTTGCATTTGTCACCAACTAAAACCGACAAGATAATTCGGCCGAACCTTTATGGCCTTCACGTGTGGAGTTTGTGAATTTGGGGTTTCCTCTTGCGTTCGTTTTGTGTCTGTTCATATGTGTTATTATGTGTACTTGAACATTCTCTACTTCGATCTGCTCATTCATCCATTCCTCTTTAAGATCTCAGGATATTGGTCCCCTTAACCAGACCTCTCTGGTCACTCCTCGACCATATACCATTCATCTTCACCTTCTCCTTCTTCCATGTATCCTCCACCATCTGTGATAGAGCCTTACCAGTTGTCGGTTCCACCTCGACCAAATTATGAAGCAAGACCTTCGATTGGCTTCCCCACTTCTTCGCATTTCTCACCTACCCCACCTTCTTACACTGCGGATCCACTTCCACCATGGGTTGGTTCACCTTCTAGTCGGACGGTTGCTGGAATCAAGGAATCATTTGAAGAGCAAGCTACTGCTGAGATAGAAAAATGGCATAATTATGTGCCCCTACATACCTCATTCTCACCTTAAGTAGGGACCGGACAACAATTCACATATACACATCCCACTTGACCTTAGGGCATGACATGGTCTATCAAACATACTGAATAGAGAGGCATGTACCTTATGATCTTCCTGACTTGATTGACCCTAGGAATCAAGCTATATTGACCAGCCTTCATACCACACATTCGGAGAGCCTACACATTCACAGGATTGGACTCATTAATTCAATCTATGAGCCCCCTCTTTATTTACTCCATGATATGATGCTCCGACCAATATCTTCCATTCAAATGGTCCATATTCGATCCCGCATTACATGCCAGAGTCTAGGTATGTTGAGTATGAGACCCCAAATTCTCAGCAATATCCTCCAATTGAGCAGACTTCTCCCATGATTTGTCATGATGACTTTTTGGAGGATGACATTTCTAGATTTATCGTGAAAAATGAATCATTTGGTGCCAAGTTGAGAGATGTCACCGACATATTGCACTCAATTCCTGCTAGCATGGGTATTGAAGTGGAAAATGAAATAAGTGGATTTGATGTTGAAAATCGAACGAGACATTAGGGAACCCACACACTCTGTATAACTGGAGTCTATTCTACCTTCTTCTAGTACTAACAACTTGCCCTCCAATCCAGAGTCTGACCATTCGCCCATCAAAAACACCAAAAAATTGAAAATCTCAAAAAGATGAAAAATTTAAAAACAAGAAAATCGCGTCAAATTTGAAAATGAAAATGATCTAAAAAAATTGGATCCTTCCCTGAGGGAAGCCCTTGCTAAGGAATTTATTCTTAATCTTCCCTTAATAAAGGCCATAGATCACTTCCCCGACCTCAAGAGATTTGTAAGGAGTAAATTGATGCTGAAGAGGTTGGGTAATAAGAGAACAAGGACAGAAAGACACCTGGTGTCTATGGCCACCTCCTTGATGATGGAGAGAAAGACCAAGAGCCACAGAGTGAAGCAGTTGCCCCGAGTTGAGGGTGAAATCAAAGACACCATTTTTACCCACGCGAGAATCGATGATGACTCATCGATAAATATCCTCCGACCTTCATGTTTGACAAGCTCAAACTTGGAACACTTAGGAAATTGAGAGAGATCGTGCAGCTAGCTGACTGATGCATAAAACGATCGAGAGGAAGCATTTCAGTCATCATTACTTTATAAGGTATTCTACTTTAGGTAGACTTCATGATCATTGACATTATGCACTGAGGAGAGTTTACCCAATCTCCAATTTTTCTTGGGAAGTCGTTCTTAGACTCAGCTAAGGCGACTATATATTGCATCGGGAGATCGATTTTATAGCATTGGGAGCACTCCGACCTCACCCATTATTTGACACACTTTACGCTAAGGTAACACACATAGCCACAGACAGTCACTACCTCCAGAGATAGAAGAGTCTCGTCTCTCTATTTCACCTGACATACCGACTGTACAGATGACCATTGGTTTAGAGACTCCCCATACCTCCACTTTACCAACTGCTTGCATCACTACCGTGACAACTTCTAAGGAGGACTCACGACCCGAAGCTATCATTGAGTCAGACTTGATTTTTGCTGATTGTCTCGACCATTTTGATGATCCGACACAAGATCCCACTAATGTCAAACCTACTGAGATCACTAGCACATATCCGAGATGTGTGTTGACCTTTCAGGAATATTACATCCTATATGATGACTCGTCTGATGAGGAACCCATGGTCAGCACAACACCCCATCCCAGATCTTCAACAAAGAAGACAACAAAGACCAACTTAACCCCACCCAAAAACATGGTTGCTCCTTCCTCTAGTTGGTTATCTAGTGAGAGGAAGTCGAGAATTGATTCCTCAAGGTGTTCCCCCAAACCCATCAACGCGCATCACTCTCCTCTCCCTCTCAATGAATGAGGTTCTAGAAAATCGACTAAGAATGTTTCCTTCAAAATACTGGAGAAGTAATTTTCTGAGGGGTCCTCATCGGGTCTGGATGAGGTGAATTATATGAGTGAGCTCAGTTTAGTTGTTTTTAAGCCATATATGAGCAAGCAACCATGTATAGACCCTCGTTGGACAATCCCTACACCTCACTATTATTCATTTGAGGATGATTCTGACAGCGACACACATATGCATATTACCCACCTCCTCGATCCTGCAAGAAGGTTCGTCACAAACCTTCTTGATCGATGTATATTCCCACTCCTCCTTGTATATATTTTCTTTCTTTTTTCCCTCCATCCCCAGTGATTCGCATCACTATCCTCGATACCATATCGTTTCATTTTATGGCTATACTTAGGATGACCAGATCCCAAGTATAAGGGGGAGAGTCACCTGAGTCTCTTCACCATTCTGTGTATATTCTCCAGATCTCATAGGTTCTCACACTCACTTTTGTCCTGGACTTAGGCTGACCAGAGACTAATTATAGAGGGGACTGATGCCCGCCATATATATATATACTACTCATCCATTTCTCCTCTTGCCCTCGTCCGCCCCATTTTTTATATTCTTCTACACTTAGGCTGACCGAAGCCTAAGTATAGGGAACAGATCAACTTCTATAATTTTTTATTTTAGCTCTCCTACGCTGAGCATGAGCTATGTCTTTTTCTTCGCTTCTCTTGCTACGAGGACATAACACACGGTAATTATAGGGTGCATGTATATATTACATATATACTTTACCCATAGCTTGTACTTCTGCGTATTTTTGAATATATTATGCGATAATTATAGGGTGGGGGAATTGGTAAAAAAATTGTAAAATACTTGTATACTTGTATAGTATGTATACTGTATAATTTGTATAATACTATAAATTTGTACAATTCTTGTAAAGAATTTTGTTGCAAGATAGGAGGTATACTAGATTTTTGAAAAAAACAACAAAAAAACAAAAAATAGGGTTCTTATTTACTCTTGCATATCATCCTTGCATTAAAAAAATGTGTCTTGCACTTCATTCATCTACATTGCATGCCATCTGCATCTCATCTGCATATCTAGCATATGCAAAGTGAAACGTTAGTGGGTTCTGAACTAAGTTTTGAATAGATGTTGAAGATGGATTTGACCTTAATCTACCTAATTTCAGAGGGACCTTATAGAAACCGGAGTTAAGATTTTTTAGGTCGAGTGACTTAATTCTTTGCGTCCGCAAGTCTATGTTCACATGTCATCTTGATTAGTCTAAGTAGAATATTTCATGCACACACACGCTTTTAGAAAGTGACCTAACTTGGACAAGCACCACACGTAGCTCTTCGTTGATGAGGTGGTGAGGAGGTAGAATCCTTTGGCTTGGAGTAGCACACAGGTGGAAACATCCGTCCTCCTTTAGGGAGGGTAGTGCATCTCAACCTAGTCTAGTGGAGTTGATGTCTAACGACGGGATGTTGTGGGTTGCAATAATGCTTCAAAAGAGGGATAGTCTACTGGCTCAAGAAGAAAACTCCCAATGTACATGCTTTACCTTGTATATAGTTCAAAAAAAGAGAACTCCAAAAAAAGTGGACATGCCTGATTGAAAATAAAATGCCTGCTAGAGTGTACATTTGCAAGGCATATGCTTCAAGGTCTCATACCAAGGAAGCCTGCAGCTAGATACGTGGCTACACTGGTCAAGCTCCACGTATATGTGACTACACTAGTCAAAGTCCATTCTCTTCTTTACCCCACTTTTTGAGCTGGTCGCACTTGAACTTTGAACGGAATACCCCGCTCCTCGAGGAACGAGTTGCTAGACCAGGGAATTAGAGTTACCTTGTTAGAGGTGGTTGCTTCTTTGCCATTTCTGATTTAGAGAGCTATATTTCACTTACATATTACAAGTAAGATCCATAGTCATCAGAATTTACATATGAGGATTTGTTCTGACCTGATTGTTGAGGTGATTTGAATAGAAGACTTGTGGAACTTAAAGGAAGTTAAGTCTTAAATTCAACTCCCAATAAGGTTCCTTCACACTATTAATCCAAAGGTCAAGTTCCATTTTCACCTTTTGTTCATGACCTTGGAATGCAACCCAATCTCATTTAACTTTTGCATTTCATTTTAGTTGCTCAGGGACGAGCAAGGTTTAAGTATAGGGGTTGATGAATATGTGATTCATCACTCTAAAAGTTGAAAATAGAGCTTCAAACCTGAGTAATTAGCTGCAATTCTCAATTTATTCTACATAATTAGCATTCATGCATGTGTAAATAATATATGCATTTTAGCATTCATATAAATAAGAAACTTGAAATTCCTTGTATATATTCACCTGTATAATAGCTAACTTCACCTATTTGTATCTATTTTGTACTAACTCCAAATTCAATAAAATCAACTCTATAGTGTATATATTACCAATGCTAATAAAGAAAAAATATCAAAATATACTAACTTGTAAAATTGACTAATAAAACCCAAACCCTAATTTAAGACTAAGAACCTTAAAATGTGCATATCCCATTCATATAGTATCAAATTTAGGTCTACTCACTTTTAAAGTAATATACATTCGAAGACCGTCAAAACAAGACCAATTTCATGAAAATCAGAGTTCATATGTGAAACTTGGGCATTGGGCCCCTATTGTCTATTATACATATGTCCCCATGTATTTTATTCATTTTTATTATCTTAGTTATTAAAAATCCAAAAAATAGGATAAGTTGTAAATATTTGTTTTATATTTTGTCTAACTTTATTTTGATTTTTATCTTATTGAAAAATGATCAAAAAAATCTGAAAAAGATCAAAATGTTGTATTTTATACCTATAAGATACCATCCAAAAATACACTCTGTACATATGACTTCTTTTGATTTTCGACCATTCACAAAAGTTGTAAACCTCATTGAGACGAGCAACATTCATGTTGGACACTTTTTTTATTAAACCCCTTTTATTATTTCTTTTTTATTATTCTTTTGATTTAATTTGTGATTTTTTTGGGAGCGACATGTGACATCTCCTAGAGCTGCCATGTGTCACTCCCATTTTTGATTTTATAACTTTTTTTTTATTATTTATTACTTTACTTATTACTAAATTTTATTTATTTATTAAATTATGATTATTTATTTTAAATCATTTACTGTAATTATTTTATTATTTTTATTATGTTAATTTACTTTACTTAATTATTAATATTTTATCTTTACTATTTATATTTTATTTAAATATTTTTATTTATTTGACCTCCTATTATTTATTTAAAAGCATTTTGACCTGCCACGTAGCTGCCCCTCCGTGTGACACGTGGAAGCCCTTTTCCTTCCATTCACGCATGACCTAGCCCTCCACCACTTCCCCCTTTGGTCGAAGTTTGCGGCAACCGCCAGCTCCGCCCTTCGCAGCGGTGCGTCTCTCCCACTCCCCTGTGCAAGCGCCACGGTTGAACCGACTGCCTCCTTCTGTGTCGTGCGCTCGCTCTACAACTGCCCTCACGTGCGCTTCCTTCCATAGCGCACACTCCTCTTTCTCTTCTCGCCCGAAGGACCCGCACCCATCTCCAACTCCCTCCGCCTCACGTTGTGCTAAGTGTCCACGATCTCCATCCACGATACCCATCTCCTCTGCATCCTCCATGCAACCCAACCTCCTGTAGAAGTCGATCGTCACCACCAATTCACTTCATCCGCCATTTTCCAGCTGAAGAGAGGAGACCATCCAGGAATGGCTCTAGTGACAGTTGAGTTCTTCAGGTTGAGCGACGACCCTGCTCCTCTAAGGCGAGATCTGGTGGCCCTCTGTCCATCGCCGCAACTGCTCCAAGCTGTTGTACGAGCTTTTGGAGCTCGCCGGCTCCATCGAGGCGATGATAAAAGAAGGGCTCCGTCGAGCTCTCTTGAACCCCCACGGCAAAGATTCCTCCAGGTGATACCCGTCTCCCTCTTTCTTCCTCTTTCCCCTTGCATTTCTTCCTCCTCTTCTGCTTCTTTTCTTCTCTATTTCCCCCAAGTTCCATCTCCATCGATCACTTCCCCAAAATGCACTATCAATCGACCTGATCCATCTTGGCTCCACAAGAGCTGGTCCACTGTGCTCCTCCATCGTCACCATTCTCTCGAGCAACCCCCATTCTGTCCATCTTTTTGGTTTGATAAAAAATATGTAGATAATGCTTACACTCCTCCAGACCAAGAAGAACAATGCCTTTGCCCCATGTTGCAGTCGCCGCCAACACCTAAGCTCCCGTGGAGGATCTCCGCCACTATCATCATTTCCAAACCACTCCGCCACGACTCTGTGTACCTGCACGCTATCAAGCCCATGCACCCGTGTTCCTCCACAAGTGAGCCTGACTCCAGCGCTACTACCAGCTCGTGCTCGACACCTCTTCCTGCACCTCGCCGTAGCAATGCCACCTCAAGCAGGTGCTCCAGCAACCTGCACGCTCTTGATGGAGCTCCTGCTCCTCCATCCACTTCGCACCACCTCAGACGACAGGCCTCTTCCTCCTTGGATCAACCCGTCACCCCTTATCACCCCAGCACATGCTCAACACGTGAGGGCGGGGCTAATAGTGCTCGTACCCCTCCAGTCTTCACATATTCCATGGAAATTGCCTCAGCATCCTCGCTCATGGAGATCATGTGCATAACATGCGCCAACATGGCAATTTGCATTTACATCCTAGTGTCTAGGTAATTGCGTAACAATCCTTGTCAACATATTTTGTCTTTGTCAATTTTATTTACGTATTGCATTTAGAACCATGTGTTTGAATTTTAATATGAACTCTCATTAGCATCATTTTATTATTTTGAAAATTGCATATTGTAGAACAATGACTTCTTTATCTAATGGATGTTAATTTCTAGTTTGTTGAGCATTAATTTATTTATTATAATTAATTTGGTGAAATAATTTCTATTTTATCCAAGGTTTATTCTGAAATTAATATGAAATTATTCCGTTCAATAAAAATTACAAAAAAAATACAGCAGATAGAGTTTCATGTTTTCTACACGGTGCCCAAATTTCATTACATTTGCATACACATCGAGGTCGCAATAAAATGTTTGGTGATTAGAGTAATTCATTTTTAATAGAATCAAAACTCAATATTTTTAGTCTTTATAATTTTTCCTCTATAGATCACCATTTCTTAAAATAATTAAGTTTGCTATTTATTAAAATAAATTTACTCAAAATCATCTCGTCTAAATTTTTTAATTCACAATAAATTCGTATTGAGTTAGAAAATTCCAAATAAATTGCAGTGGCTTCAATTTGCATTCATACATATTCTGGCTAAGTTTCATAATTTTTGGACTTGAATTGATAGAAATTTGCATTTTAACCCTTAAGCTAGCCTGAATTGCATTGCATTTTTAATTGCACTTAAAAATACCAAAAACATATTTCCCTGAAAACCTAGCATCTAGATCGACTAAAAATAAATCTAAGGAGAAAGTTGCCTCACTGAGTTCGACCTTGGGCTTTCCCAAGTAAAACAATTTTACCGCATGTGTTTAATTGAATAAATAATTAAATTTGCGGTTTTTTTATTAATCCGATTTTGCCCAACTGCAATGAACATCTTTTAATCGTTAATTTGATTAAATTAAAAGGGTAATTCTCAGGTCTATCAAGGACCCAAGAGAAAATACAAAAAAATAGTTAGGTGGTTTGCTTTGAAAAAGTACTCAAAAAATTGAAAACTCAAAAATCAAAACATGAGGACTGCTAATAAACTTTGACCTTTATTAAAAATCGTAATGGACATCCTTGTTTTGGGTTCATGAAGCCCTCTTTGCTTTTTGGTACCATTCAGACTGAGTGAGGCATGACCCCCTAAGGATTAAAGCCAAAAACACGATATGTGGCAGCCTTGATTATCGCATGGGTTGGCGAAGTATTGGCGCTTCTATCGTATGTAGGTGAGTAGGGACTTGTAGACGATGGTGTTCCCACCATGTGTGGAGCATCCTACTTGGTCCAATGTATTGAGCATAGGCCATGTCTTCATGGGGGTGTCTCTCTCATTGTCCTGCGACCGAGTACCTCACTTGCGAGGGAAGTATTAGTTTCACTTATTGGCTTCCTCTCACTATTTCTTTGGCTGAGTAGCCGCTCAGGCACAAGATCAAGGACCTCAAATAGCACAAACCGCATGTTACAAAGGAGATGGAAGAACTACGGGGTACTTTCCCAGCAGTACACACACTCCTATTTGGATAACCCTCAAAAGGACTTGTTAAAAGATTTTCCTGCAAAATAACCATAAAATTGAAAGATAAAAAATAGCTTAACTCTCACGGCTTCACTTGGATTGAGTTGGTGAATCCACAACTTGTCTGGTGTTTGTTTGATTAGATTGAAGTCAAAGATCAAGACCCGCACACTTGTGCAAGTTTTTCCTTTCATTTTCTCTTCTTTTATTTTCATTTGATCCTTGCTCACTTTGAGTCGTTCTACTATTTTGCTCTTCTTTATTTCTTGTTGACCTCTGCATCATTCATCCTTTATCGATCCTCCCATTGACCTTGAGATGGTGACTCATGGATGGCTTAGTCGGGACTCTACCGACTCCTACATAGATTCCATGCAGTCAACCTCTCTAATAATTCAGGGCGATTCCCGAGAAAAAAGTTTGGACTCCACGAACCACTATCCAGACTCCCCATCTTCTTCAATAAATCATGTTCACTCTTGTCCCGAAATCTGCCCATTTTGGATGGACATTGATTTCACTCCGTATGCGTCTCGATTCTTATTGAAATTCTGTGTTGACCTTAACACAGATTGATTTCCCATATCTGGTGCTTCAATTCAGATTGATCGGGGCATTATTTTTTTGCAGATCAAGAGCTTTATATGGATCCAGAGATTTTGTCAGACTCAATTTCAGATATAGAGATGACTCCTATTGGAAAGGGAAAGGGACCTCAACACCCATAACCATAGACATGCTAGCAGTCGGATCAAAATGCAGTGAATGCCTAGTTCCTTGCTTCCATATAGGCAACCCAACAATAGCTCACTGACCATACATTGGTCCAAGTCACCTTACAAATGTTTTCACGCTTTATTCGAGTTTTTATTTAATTGAATTATGAACAAGTTGTTGCAACCCAATCAAGCGTCAACAAAAAATTATTATTTTTTGTTATCAAGCCAATAATTACATAAAATATAGCAAGAGAATTTTTTTCTATCTAATTTACCTGTATAGCAACAAGATCGAACTAAGGGAGGCTACAATTCCTGAGGGTTATTCAAATAATCGAAAAAATCCATTAAGAGAACAAGGAAATCTCAGATGCTAATTATCTCGATTTCTGTGAAATTTTATTCTTTTTATTTTTTTTTAAATTTTTTATTTCTATTTTTTATTTTCTGATTTTTAGTTTTTAATGATTTTAATTTTACATTTTTTTAGTTTTCAAAAATATAATTTTCAAAATAATTTTATATACAAAATAGATACAATTTTTTTAGATTTTTTATATATGGCAAAAATACTTAAAAATGTCCAAATAAATTATTTTGTATTTTTTTGATGATTTTTTACTATTTTTGTATTTTTTCAGAGATTTTTAGATTTTTTAGGATTTATAAAATGAAGAAAAATTAGGTAAAATGCCAATAGTGAACAAACAAGATTATTTTTCAATTTATAAGTACAAAATAAACGAAAAATTATGAAAATGTTTTTTTCTTAAAAACTAAAAGAATTTATCTATAAACAGGATCTAAATTCTCATTTTTTTGAATTTTTCGACAATTTTATATGAATTTTTAAGATATTTTTTTTATTTTTTTTTGCTTTTTATAAATAATTATTGCGTGAAAATTGTACAAAAAATTGAACGCACAAAAAGCAAACCAATCTATTTTTTTGGAATTTTTGACTCAATATGTGAATTTTTATGGTTTTTTAATCTTCAAAAAGGAAAAATGTGGTGTTTTTAGTTTTTTAATAATATTAAATGATGATAAAATGCAATAGAAAATTATCACAGATAAAACAATTAAGAAGGAGATAATACTAATTTTTGCAGAATTTATTGACCATAAATGCTATTTATTTCAATTATAAAAAATATGCAAACTAGGGTTTGGAAATGAAGTATTACGCTACAAATGTTTATAGTTTCTACATTAAAATATAACAGACAAAAAATAACAGGTAGAAAAGTGCAAATTACCCAATAAACGTGCTCCGCACGTGACTGGCTATATGCGGGGGTTTCCTTGCAATTAGTAGAACCTCTAAGTAGCTGAATGATATTTGCACAAAAGTTTTCTATTCCCCATAGGGTTATTGTGGCTTCTTTGTTCTCTTTTTTCATGAGGCAAAGGGGGTGCCACCCTTATCTCTTCACGCGCAAAAACGACGGGCGGCGGAGCTGTTTCTGGCAGGTTAGCTGGTGGTGCACGCTCCCTGCAGCGTTGCTGTAGATAGGGTAGTTGACGGCGCGAAGCTTCTGCCAAGTGCGGTCAGCGGGCGAGGAGGATGGTCCACACGGGTGTGGCATGTCTAGGCAGAAGGCGATGATCGCACGCAGTGGTCGTGATGTCGGTGAAGGGCGTCTCACGACAGAGGGTTATTCAACGGAAGAAGGCAGCGGTTCACGTAGTGCTACTACAGGCAGACGGTGGAGTTGGGTGGGACCTGCCGCTGGCGGAGGATGGGCGGCTGGAGGTGGAGGTTTGAGGACAACGGCTGGATGGCAGCGCACGTAGGCAGTAGAAGCTCTGCGGGCAGTGGGGATTGGCATTGGAGAAGCAGCGGGCATTGCACGCTGCTCCAGATTTTATTTTTATTTTATTTTTATTTTTTATAGCAGTTATATAATTATTTAAAAAAGTAGATGCTAATTTTTTTAAAATCCTTGAACTTGTAACAAAATAGGATAAATTCGACTCGAGCACGACGGCTCGATCATGAAAGAAAAAAACAATAAATAGAAACGTGAATGGTATAGGATCCGACAAAGTGAGAGATCGAATATGTGCCTCCAGCCACCATACGCGACCGGAGTTGATAGATTGCGTGAGGTAGAATGTGAACATGGAGAGATCGAGAAAATGATTATGAGATCAAAATCAAGGGTGGATCAAATCATGATAGTTGATTAAAAAAATGATTAACTAAGATCTAGAAGAAGAAAAAAATGATAACAAAATTAAAAAAAAAAGAAAATTAGACTAAGATTAACCTATGTTAAGAACAAAGAATGGATCTCACCGTGGGAGCGGAAATTACCGTGCGCCTCGACGAAGGCCGACTCACTGTCACCGGAAGGCTCGGAGGCTAGGCACCTTTCTACAACAAGATATTCTTGCAGATTAGGCTCCTCTCACCAAAGATTGATCAAATTAAAATAAGGGAAGAGGAACCATAATAATAGGAAAGAAAAAAAATTTGAAATTCATAATTTGAAATAAGAGGAGGAAAAGGAAGGAGGTTAGTGGTTAATGGTGGATAAAATTATTTACATTAATTACATAATTAATTAAATTAACTAATTTCATCACTTTATTAAATTAAATAGTGAATGTTAGTTAATTAATTTTTTGATGTGGTTATTTAAGGAAATTGATTATATACATATACCATATATATAATACATTATAAACATAATTATATAAGAAATTTAGTATTTTTATGTTTTATACTTTTATTTTTTATTTTTTTAATAATTATTACAAATATTTAAAAATACTATATGTATATAAAAATAAATATGGATATATATAATAAATAAATGGTGAAATTGCACAAGCCACCCCAGAAAATCGTCTTTCAAACTGTAACTCCCAAAATGGAAGTGAGTTTGATTCAATTTGAGTTCATATGAAGCCTGAATTGATCTTTCAATTATCGCTTTATGGATTTTTCCAGATGTGGTTACTTTTATCATGTACTTGATTTTATTTTACAATTATTTTTATTATTTAGAAAATATTTTTTATTTACAATTTCTATTTTGAAAATTATTTAATTTGAGGTCAATTTATGTAGAAATAAAATAATGTAAGTTTTATACAAATACACACAGAAAAGTATTTACAAAACATTTTTTTGATTTTTTGATTAAGGACCATATCTCTCCCTACTTTATTCCTGGTCGATCAGGTCAAGTCTTGGCCTTCTTTCGGGGTTCGGGTCAGCTTGTATATATTACATATATACAGTCTTTTTATTTTCTTTATTTTTCCTTTCTTTCTTTCTTTCTTTATTTTAGGTTAAAATAGTAATAAATGTACAATATTTACACACAGATGCAAGTTAGTAAGAACATGGAGTTAGTATTATATATGGGTGCTTTATAAGAGAATTTAAGGTAAAATAAATGAATAATGATGATGAAATAAAGATTCATAACACCCTATGCTTTACCTTTGCTAGTCCCTTAGCAAACACTTATTTGAAAGAATAAGCGAATAAAAGAAAAAGAAAGGAAAAATAATGAAATCAGGACAATATCGAGTATTAAACACATCATCATAAAATTGTAGTATGGGGATCTGTCAGACCTTTGGATAATTGGTGTGGTAGAAACTTATTGGGAAATGGATTTAAAACCTAACAACCTCTAAGTTCCACAAGACTCCTATTCAGGTCTCCTCAATAGTCAGGTCAGAACTAGTCTACATACACAAATTCTTATGACTATGAATCTTTACTTGTATGGTGTAAGTGAAATATAGGTCCCCATCTCAAAAGTAGCAAAGAAATAGCCTCTCTCAACAAGGTCTCTAGTCCCCCAGTCTAGCAACTCTTTCCTCGAGGAGCGGGGATATTCCCTTCTATGTTCAAGCACAACCATCTCAAGAAGAGGAGATGGAGAAAAGAATGGACGGTAACCAGTGTAGCTACCTATCCTTGGATGCAGGACCAGTGTAGTCAAGTCATCCAGCTGCCAGCTTACAAAATTCTGACTTTGAAGCTCTTCTTCTTCTTCTTATTATTATTATTATTTTCTTTTTTTAACATTGTATATATACTCCGGTAGGCATTTTACTTTTTAATCAGGCCTGCCCACTTTGGAGATTCTGCATTGTTTTTCTTTTCTTTTTTTCCTTTTTTTGAAAATATGTACAAGGTATAACATGAACGTAAGGTGTTTTTTTCCTCTTGAGCTAGTATACTATCCCTCTTTTGAAGCATTATTGCAACCCCAGAACATCTTGTCTTTAGACCTCAATGCTACTAGATCAGGTTGAGATGCACAACCCTCCCTAGATGAAGACAAGAGGTTCCGCCTAGATATACTACCCTCGTATGCTATGCCAAGCTAAGAGATTCTACCTCCTCACTACCTCCTCCATGAAGAGTTACGTATAGAGTACTTGTCCAAGATAAGCCATGGTTTGAAAGAATCATGCGTGTGTTGTTAAATATTCTACTTAGACTAATCAAGATGACATATGAACATAGTATTATGGACTCAAAGAATTAAGTTGCTACGACCTGAAAAGTTTTAATTCCATTTCTTATAAGGTTCCTCTGAAATTAAGTGGATTAAGGTCCAACTAAGCTCCATTCTTCAATTTTATTCCATACATAATTTAAATGTCAATACCATCCTGAAAAATGCACTTGTAAATGCAAGAAAATAAGTACAATGCAAAGAAAAGAAAGCAAAATTCTTTTTTGAGACAATTTTCTAATTTTGAACTCTTCATGATTTTTTGAAAAAAATGATGCATGATAAAAAGAAATTTTTTTGAAATGCAACTTTTTAGACTTTTGGTTTTGTAGTTTTTAGGGATTTTTTAAGAAAAAAGGGTTAGTAAAATATATACTAGTATCTAAAAGAGATTTTTTTGTTTTTGTTTTGTTTGTTGTTGTTTTTTTGCTGTTGTTTTTTTGTTTTTTTGTTTGTTTTGTTGGTTTTTTTCTTTTTTTTTCTTTTTTTTTCTTTTTTATTTTTTAAATAAAAGGTGACAAAAGTCTATATACATACACGTGGATTTTACGCATTTATATACGAATCCCCAAAATATATAAAAATAAATACATTTTTAAAAGTATGAGTTATGTCTATGGTATATACAATACATTCGACACCCCCAATACTTAGCTCAAACTATGTCCTCATAGTGATAAGAGAGCGACAAAGGAAGACATAACTCGTGCTAAGTATAGAAAAGTGAAAAGACTTCTATGGTACAATGACTCAAAGGAAAGATGAAAAGAATAGAAATCAGTAATTCCACCGATACTTAGGATCAAATAATCCTAAGTATGGAAGACTATACAAAAGGGAAAAACCGATGAAGAAAATGTACGAACTCAATGGCTCAACTTGCCCCCTATGCGTAGGATAGAATATCCCTAAGTATAGAATATCAACAAGTTGGGGGACAATCGAGAGAACAGAAGAATAAAACATAAAAGAGATGATTTGAATAACATCACCTGCCCATAATTAGGGTAGAGTATCCTTAAGTATAGGCAACAACATGAGTGATGAATAAGACGAATATAAACAACACAAATCATTCACCCCCTATACTTAGGATAAAGCACATCCAAAGTATAGTATATATACACACACGGAAAGGGGTGGACAACAAAATCGGAGAAGAAAGAATGAAACGAAAGGATATACAAGAGGTTGTCATCTCATGTATCAGATACAGAAGATGGAATAAAAGGATCATCATCTGATACCACAATTATAGAATAAACAATGGACATGAATGCATCATGATCTAGATATGGCTGTAGCAACTGCCCGTTCACAACAAATGGTTGTGCGTATATGACAATCCAGATATGACAATACTCCCACTATTATGTACAAATCTCATGATGAACGGTCCTGACCATTTGCTTTTCAATTTTCTTGGAAACAACTTCAACATAGCAATAAAAAACTACACTTTCTGATCAAGAGAGAAAGTCTTCCTTCGAATGTGTTTATCATGCCAACACTTGACTTTCTCCTTATACATGAGTGAGTTATCATATGCAAAGTCTCGTAATTCCAGTAATCTATTCAAATCCAACTTCATGTTCTTTCCTTCCTTCTCATAATCAAGATTGCATACACGGAGTGCCCACAAAGATTTGTGAATTAATTCCACTAGCAGATGGAAAGGCTTTCCATACACCAATCTATAGGGAGACATACCCAAAAGAAGACTTGTACGCCGTCCGATAAGCCCATAGAACTAAATCAAGTATCTGGGACCAGTTCTTCCTATCTGGATGTACAAGTTTTTGCAATATCGTCTTGATCTCCCTATTTGAAATTTCTACCAAGCCATTAGTCTGAGGGTGGTAAGGAAATACAACTCTGTGCTCAATGGCGTACGCCTTCACAAGATTCTTTACTTCTCTATCAATGAAATGGCTTCCCCCATCTGAAAACAATATTTTAGGAATCTTGAACCATGCAATAATGTGGTCCTTGAGAAAGGAACACGCTGTACGACTATCTACAGCTCGGGTGGGGATAGCCTCCACCCATCGACTAACATAATCCACGACAAGCAGGATGTGATGAATTCCCTGACTGATAAGAAATGGTCCCATGAAGTTTAGGCCCCAAGCATTGAAAACATCAAAATCTGTACATATCTTAGGGGAACGGTATCTATGGAACCAACGATTCCTCCTATTGTTTGGCAACAAGTAAACATCGAACATACTCTATAGCATCCTTAAAAATGTGGGCCACCATAGGCCACTCTGTAAAACCTTTGCTGCCGTACGTTTCCCCAAACGATGCCCACCATAGTCTAGTTTGTGATAGTGCTCAAGTACACTGGTGTGTTCCTCTCGAGGAATGCACCTTCTGCAGATACAATCCGCACCCTCGCGAAATAGGTACAGATCCTCCCACTAGTAATAATAAATCTCTGATAGAAATCTGTCTACCTTATAATTAGGCAAATCTTGTGAAACTTTCTTGGAGACAAGATAGTTCACAATATGAACATACCATGGGAGTGATTCCACAGACAAAATGGCCTCATTTGAAAAGGTTTCGGATTAGGTATCATGTTCTGCTCAGAGGTCTATGTATCCCTGATACGGGAAAGGTGATCTGCCACAACATTTTTCACTCTAGGTTTATCTCGAATCTCTAAATCAAATTCCTGGAGAAGAAGGATCCATCTGATAAGGTATGGTTTGGCATCCTTCTTTTCCTGCAAGTATCGTATGGCAGTGTGATTGTGTATACAATAATGTGGGAATCGAGGAGATAAGATCTGAACTTATCTATCCCAAACACAACTGCTAACATCTCATTCTCTGTAACTGTGTAATTTCGTTGTGCTCCATCCATATTCTTGCTAGCATAGTGTATATCAAATGGTATCCCATCCCTTCTCTGTCTAAAACAGCTCCAATTGCAAAATCTGAGGCATCCATCATGATCTCGAAAGGATGAGACCAATCAAGTGGTTGTAAGACAAGAGTTTTAGTAACCATATCTTTCATCTGATTGAATGCAAGGAGGACTTTCTCATAGACAATAAACTCACTCTCCTTGGACAGAAGCTCAGTCAAAGATCTGGCGATCTTGCTGAAGTCCTTTATGAATCGCCTATAGAATCCTACGTGTCCTAGAAATGACCTCAATTGCTTCAAATTTTGTGGTGGCTCTAATTGGAAATGACCTCAATCGTAGCCATGTCAACCTCCATATCATGTTTGGAGATGACATGGCCCAATACTATCCCATTAGTCACCATAAAGTGACTCTTCTCCCATGAGAGCACTAGGTTTACCTCATATAAACGTTGAAGCACTCGGTCTAAATGAGCAAGATATGTGTCAAACTATCCCCGTAGACAGAGAAATTATCCATGTAGACCTCATGGAAACTACCTACCATGCCAGACAAAACGACCAACATACACCTTTGGAATGTAGCGGGAGCATTACACAATCCAAAGGGCATCCGTCTAAAGACGTAGGTGCCAAACGGACAAGTGAAAGTATTTTTATCCTGATCCTTCTCGGTAGCTGAGTTCTGGCCTTGGTAATCTACATAGACACACCATGAAGTAGGTACCCAGGTCCGAATCTCCTTACCATGGTCATTCTTTGCGATCATAATCAGATTTCTTCGGGACCACATGTAAAGGGCTGACCCACTTGGAATCCGAATGGGATATATAAAGATAGCATCACACCTTTTTGTAATCTCATTCATGACAACTTCCCTTAGATTTGGATTTAGACGGTGATGACATTCATGGGAGGGTTTACAGTCATCCTCTAGGTAGATATGATGCGAGCACAAAGCTAGACTAATCCCACGGAGATTCGAGATATTCCATCCTATGGCCTTACGATTTCTCTCAAGAACCTCTAGCACACAAGTTTCATGTTCAACGTTCAACTACGTGCTGAGGATGATCAGAAACATTGGGGGGGGGGGGACATGCAATGAAGGCATATTTCAACATTGACGATAAAGCCTTGAGCTCAGGTGGTGTATGAATCGGCTCTACAATAACCTCTGCTATTGTACTGGTAGACGGTATGTGATCTGTACTCTATGGACTGTCCACCTTGGCTTCTAACGGCTCAACAAGTAGAATATCTGATAGATCTGCAATGAATGATCTCTACTAAAAAAGGAGGGGCTCATCATGGTGTTCATCATTCTTACCAATTAATGGTTCAAATATCTCAGTAATAATCTCAGAAAGATGACTCTCATCTGTGCATAAATCAGGAAATTCAACGAATGGCTCAGATATCTGCACCTTAGAACGCTCAGAAGGAGGAATATTATCAGTAATCTCATAAAAGTCTGTCAAAGGAATATCAGAAGGTTCCTCTAAAAACTCAGATTGATCATCAGAAATCAGCTCAAACTGCCCATCAACAACTAGCTCAATTGGACCACCAAGGAAACTCATGTCGACTATTCTTTCCATAGAGTCCTTTTGGGAAAAGAACTCATCAGTATCTATGAAATAAATGAAAAGATCAGTCTCTTGGAATTCAACAAGAAAATTACAGTCATATGGATCTAATGTAACTTTCTCTGTCTCATCTGCTACTGGTGGCGGTGATGGTCTAGGATAAGAGATCATCTCAATTTTCACATTGTCACTGTGAGAGTGAAAGATTATCTCTCTAGTACCATAATCAACAGTTGCTTCGACCGTTCAGAGGAATGATCGACCTAGTATGATCGGGGTATGGAGTAACGGTGCATGCGTTTCCATATCCATGACAACAAAATCAAACGTGAATTTCATTCCCTGCACCGTTACAATAACATCCTCTAACATGCCTATTGGCCTCTTAATCGATCTATCAACAAACTGAAGGATCATTTTGGTTGTTTTAAGAGGCCCTAATCAAATTTCATATAGCAATGAGGAAGGCATGAGATTAATGGAAGAACCACTATCGAGAAGAGTATGATCAAATTCCTGATCAAATATATGGCAACGGATGTGAGGTGCTCCCTTGTATTTCTTTTTAGGCAGAAGGTTACTGAAGGCATGAACTGTGGCCATGGTCAAGATGTTTTTCTGTGTTTCCTTTCGTCTATTATGCCTTAGTTGATGCTTTTGTGTGCATGCCTCTTTCATTCCCTTTTTTACTGCAGGCATGTATTCCATGGCCTTGAGGAGAGACATATTTAAAAAGATGTTCTGTTAGATCTCAACCACTCTAGGATCAGATAGGGATGTTTTTGATTTTTGATTTTTTTAGATTTAAGAGCAGAAGGAAATGGTATGGAATCATAATAAACATTCAAACGTTCATTTCCATTATTCAAAGTAGAATCCTCATGTACAAAAAGGACAACCAGAATCAGTCTATACAGTGTTGTCCAAATTACGTGAATGAAAAACAAAATTCAAAACAGAACGGGATGTTGCTACTGGTGAAGAGGAAGAATCCGCTACTAATATATTCTCCCTTGCTAATAATGATCTACATCTTCCTGGTGAAGTCGGTGAAACTCGAAACTTGGGTGCTGCTGCATTGGGCCTCTCGACTGCTACTGAAGGAGATGATGTGGAAGATGACACTCTCTCAGTGGTTCGATCTCCCAACCCCAACTGGTGCATAGGCGGCTGCAATCTCCTTCCACTTCTGAGATGAATGGCATCAGATAAACATGTAAAATCAAGGAACATACCTGTCTCGGGGGTGTGTGGGCTATTGGCTACATGCTCCTTGCATCTAAAGTTGTTGGGGTTGGCATCGACCTGTGCTGGAATCCGTGTCTTGGCGTTGGTCAGGTCATTGATCCACTGAGTCAGTTCGTTCAATGTCTTCATGAGCAATGCAAGTTGGTCCAGTGCTGGGTTGTCTGAAGGGGCCTCATGTTTCTCATTGACTGGCTGTCACTGAGACTGATAGTGTGGAGGCTATTGGTAAGCATATAGATTCTGATAATGAGGAGGAGGAGGAGGATACCATCGATAATATGCAGTATGCCACTGGTTAGGATGAGGAAAATACATAAGGAACAAGTCGTTGCAACCCAATCAAGCGTCAACAAGTCACGCTTTCCTCGAGTTTTTATTTAATTGAATTATTAACAAGTCGTTGCAACCCAATAAAGCTTTAAAAAAAATATTTTTTTGTTATCAAGCCAATAATTACAGAAAATATAGCAAGAGAAATTTTTTGCTATTTAATTTACCTGTATAGCAACAGGATCGAACTCGGGAAGGCTACAATTCTCGAGGGTAATTCAAATAATCGAAAAATAAATTAAGAGAAAAAGGAAATATCAAATGCTAACTATCTTGGTTTTTGTGAAATTTTTATCTTTTTATTTTTTAATTTTTTATTTTATATTTTTTATTTTCTTATTTTCAAATTTTTAATGATTTTAATTTTGTAATTTTTTTAATTTTCAAAAATATAATTTTCAAAACAACTTTATACACAAAAGAGATACAATTTTTTAGATTTTTTAAATATGAAAAAATGCTCAAAAATATCCAAATAAAATATTTTGTCTTTTTAAAATTTTTTACAATTTTATATTTTTCATAGATTTTTAGATTTTTAGGATTTTTAAAATAAATAAAAACATGGGAAAATGCAAATAGTGAGCAAAAAGGATTTTTTTCTAATTTAAAAAATGTCAAATAAATGAAAAAATATGAAAATCATTTTTTCTTAAAAAATAAAGGAATTTATCTACAAACAAGAACTGAAATCACATCTTTTGGATTTTTAGTTTTACATGATTTTTTTAAAGATTTTTAGTATTTCACGTTTTTTGGGTTTTATAAATAATTATTGCGTGAAAATTGTATAAAAAATTAAAGGCACAAAAAGTAAACTAATCTATTTTTGGAATTTTTGACTCAATATGTGAATTTTTGTGATTTTTCAAATTTCAAACAAGTAAAATGCAATGTTTTTAATATTTTAATAGTATTAAATGATGATAAAATGCAATGAAAAAATTTTCGCAGATAGAACAACTAAGCAATAGTTATCAGTAATTTTTGTAGAATTTATGGATCACAAATGCTATTGATTTCAATGGTTAAAAGCATGCAAACTAGGGTCTGCAAATGAAGGACTTGATTGCAAATATTTATAATTTCTACAAAAGAAAATATAAAAAAAAAGGGTAGAAAAGTGCAATTTACCCAAATAAACGTGCTCCGTACGTGAGTGACTATATGTAGGTGTTTCCTTGCAATTAGTAGAACCTCTGGGTAGCTAAATGATATTTGCCGAAAATTTTTTTATTCCCCCTAGGGTTGTTGTGGCTTCTTCATTCTTTTTCTTTCAGGAGGCAAAAGGGGCACTGCCCCTATCTCTTCGCGCCCAATCACGGTGGGCGGCAAAGTGGTTCCTGGCAGGTTGGTAGGTGGCACGCTCCCTGCGGCATTGTTGCGGATAGGGCGGTTGACGGTGCGAAGCTTCCTACATGTGCGGTCGGCGGGCATGGAGGAAGGTCCGCACGGGTGGGGCGAGTCCAGGAGGAAGGCTACGGTCGCTTACGGTGGTCACGATGTCAGTGAAGGGCGTCTCGCAGCGGAGGGTTCTTCAACGGAAGAAGACGACGGTTGGCAGAGTGCTTCTACAGGCAGTCGGCGTAGTCGGGTGGGACCTACTGCTGGCAGAGGATGGGTGGCTGGCAGCAGAGGTTTAAGGATGGGGCTGGATGGCAGCGCACGCTCGCGAGTGGTGGAAGCTTTGTGGGAGATGGGTATCGATGCTGGAGGAGTGGCGGGCGCCTCCTGCTGCTCTGGAATTTTTTACAACAGCTTACATTTTTTTCTTTTTTAAACAATAGTTGCTATTTTTTATTTTTTTTAAAAATCCTTGAACCTGCAATAAAATAGGATAAATATGATTCGAGCACGACGGCTTGGTCAAGAAAAAAAATAAAAAATATAATAAATAGAAACGTGAATGATGTTGGATACAGTAAAGTGAGAGATCGAATTTGTGCCACTGGCCACCATACGCGACTGGAGTTGATAGATTGCGTGATGTAGAACGTGAACGTGGAGAGATCGAGAAAATGATTATGAGATGGAAATTGAGGGTGGATCGAATCATCATAGTTGATTAAAAAATGATTAACTAAGATCTAGAAGAAGAAAAAAATGACAATGAGATTAAAAATATGAAAATTAAACTAATATTAACCTATGTTAAGAACAAAAAAATTGGATCTCACCGTGGGAGCGAAAATTACCGTGATAGCCTCAACGAAGGCCGACTCACTATCACCGAAAGGCTCGGATGCTATGCACCTTTCTAAAACAAGAAGCTCTTGGAGATTAGGCTCCTCTCACTAAAGATTGATCAAATTGAAATGAGGGAGGAGGAGCCATAATAATGGGAAAGAAAAGAATTTTAAATTCAAAATTTAAAATGAGAGGAAGAAAAGGAAGGAGGTTAGTGGTTAATAGTTGATATAACTATTTACATTATCTACATAATTAATTAAATTAATTAGTTTCCTAACTTTATTAAATTAAATAGTAAATGTTAATTATTTAAATTTTTGATGAGGTTATTTAAGGAAATTGATTATATACATTTACTATATATATGGTTCATTATTTACATAGTTAGATATGTACAATAAATAAATGGTAATATCGCACAAACCACCCCAGAAAACCGTCTTTCAAACCCTAACTCCAAAAATTATAAAACCACAACGATTTTAAAAGATAATTTAATTTAGAATACAATAGAAGCGAGTTCGATTCAATTTGGGTCATATGAAGCTGGAATTGATCTTTCAATTATCGCTTTATGGATTTTTCCGGACATGGTTACTTCTATTCTGTACATTATTTTATTTTGCAATTATTTTTATTATTTAGAAGATATTTTTATTTGCAACTTTTGTTTTAAAAATTATTTAATTTAAGGTCAGTTTATGTACAAATAAAATAATGTAAGTTTTATACAAATATGCGCAGAAAAGTAGTTACAAAATATTTTTTTGCATTTTCTGATTAAGTACCCTATCTCCCCTACTTTATTCTTGGTCGATCAGTTCAAGTCTTGTCCTTCTCTTGAGGTTCGGATCAGCCTGTATCAATTATGTATAGACAATCTTTTTATTTTCTTTATTTTTCCTTTCTTTCTTTATTTATTTTAGGTTAAAATAGTAATAAATGTACAATATTTACACACAGATGCAAGTTAGTAAGAATATGGATTTAATATTATATACATGTGCTTTACAAGGGATTTTCATCTAAAATAAATGAATAAAGATGATGAAATGAAGATTCATCAGCAAAACATGTTGAATGATCTACAAAGAAGGAGAGACCAACCATGAGTAGGAGAAGAGGAAGACAAAGAAGATGGAGCCAGTGGAGGGCCGATAGATTAGGAAAGAGGAGGTCGGCCCAAACCAACCCCCAAAGAAACTTATAACCCCCGTGCTAGATAGATGACCGAATGGATTCTGATTCCTGTTGTCCATGCCCATTTAGAGTTGAAGCCTAACTCTTGGCTCTGCTTCCCACCTTCCACGGGAATGCAAATGAAGAACCCTTCATCCATCTCCAATAATTTGGGTGCATCTGCAGAACCACTCACTTCCCTGACATTCCGTTAGGCGTAGTCAAGATGTCGACATTCGTTTTAGCCTTCAGGATAAGGCTTTGCATTGGATCAATCATTTGGGGAAGGTCATCACTACTTAGGAGGTCGAAGCCCGCCTTCTTGCACACGTTCTACCCTCTCGGGAGGCTGAATCAAATGCCTGCCCGTATTGCCAACTTCACCCAAGCTGCTCATGAGTCCATTAACGAGGAATCGGAGAGGTTTACCGATTTGGAAGAAAAGCATCCCCATCATGACATCTCTCGGACCAGCTTGGTCAAACATTTCTTTGGGGTACTTACCCTTGAAAGCTAGAAGCTTGTTGATGCCTCTTATGGTGGATCACATTTCAATAAAGATGAGGACATTGTATGGTAGATTTTTGAGGAAATGGCAGAAGGAGAATAGGATTGTCATCATCCCGAGCATGTTAGCGTCAGATACAGATTCACCAAAAGCTAGTACATATGGATGCCTTACACGAGCTCGACAGGGACGAGAGTGTCCAAGGTGGACCTTATTGAAAAGAGATAACAGAACCTTGAGAAACTCAATTTGATCGAACAGAGGACCCAAAATTTGGACAAATTGGATCCTATTACCAAGAAGTTGGAGCTCTGGTAAGCATAATCAGTGCCTTCCAGTCTGTGTCTACATCATTTTCAACTCCTACTAAGACGAAGGAGCCCTAATCACCTTAGCCTCCTCAGTAGAGTCCTGCATAGCCAATGATCCAACATGTGTATTAAGTGTAGGCCCCTGAGCCATCATCGCCTGAGCAGACACAACAACATCCGGTTGTATAGCATCCTAAACTCTAGATTCTCTCATATCCATGATCTCCTCCACCACCTCTCATTCATGAGGTGAATGGAGTTTGGTCGAATGATGGACAGTTGGCCTGTCCAGGCGAACCTCAGTAGGGCTAGTATGACAACTACCATCCATTCCCTCAATAAAAGGAGGGAGATTTGTCCAAGGGAATCAACAGTCTTAGCACCAGCAATCGCAACTGTATCATCAAGGTTGGAGACAGAATTAGTATCCACAACCGCAGTACCGCCAGAACCAGCAATATCATCGGTACTTGGTTGTTCCTTATCATTACCCTCCTTATTAGCATCAGCAGTATCACCCTTCTCCTCGATTTTCTAAGCACTCCTACTTGCAACCTTGCACCATTCACAGTCTCAGCGTGGCTAGCAAGCTGAACCATTCGAGGCTACTCCGGTGAACCCCACCATGGACTACTTGGCGCAGCTAGTTAAGAGGCTTGTAGAGATGAGTCAAAAGCTGGATGACCTCACCACTGCCAAGACCCCCATGCTGGCACAAGTGGAGGCAAATCTCAACAATTTCGAAAGCGAGAGTGGGTAGTTTATGATGTCCTATCCAACCCCATAAAGCCAAATGTGCATGATACTTTCTTCTCTAATGTTACTCTCAGGAGCTATAGGACGTTGCAACCTTCTATTACAATGAAGGGAAATAATAAAGCTTCCATAGGCGAGTCATCATCATCTTCTACATCAACAGAACTAGCAGCCGAGCCGGGTGAGGAAGAAGAAGAAGGAGAATCACCATCAAAAATTCAAAAAATGAAAAAAAATCACAAACAACAAAAAAAGACAGAAGCAGCCAAAGCGCCACCCAACCAACGATGGAGCAGACCACACCAACACCCAATCCAGAGCTGGCCAATGGAGACTTGCCTGTCACGTTTGGATGCCCACCTCATAAGTATGTGATAAGTTATATATTTATCATCATTAATCATCAATATTATCTCTCTTTCTTAAGTAAATCAACAAGTTTCATTGATAATTACCATTAGTTACTAATTTGTGTATTGTGTAAAATTGATACTAATTAATATATATTATATAAACATATTATTGTGCTATATTTTATGTATTTATTTATTAAATAACCAAATAAAAATTAGAATAATTTTGTTGATAAATAAATTAACATAACATAAAATAAAAATCTATAAAAATAATAAAAGAAAATAAAAGAAAATTGTTTTATATTGCTTTATTATGTATTTAATTTTTATCTATGTACAAATGACCTCTGATATCCTTAATTTATACATGAAAGTTGTAGCTCATCCAGACCAACAACTTTCATGTTTTGAGTTTTTGCTAATTCATTTTCCTTTTTATTTCGTTTCGATTTATTATGGATTTATTTATTTTCTCCATTCTTATTGGGCCACGTGGCATCTTCATGACCGCCCACATGGCTAAGCCCTACGGGCAGATCTGCCCATCATCAAGATTGTTGGATCTTGATCCATCGACCGGCATGCATCTTCAACCTATCGCCCCTACTTCTGCGAAAGCAAAGCATCTCCTCATCGGCTCAACTTCTCTACCGTTATCAAGACTCCCTCCGACATCATCTTCCCTCGCAACTACCACTCAGTTGATCAACCTTCATTCCTCTTCTTCGCCTGCCATCCAACTTTTCCCAACTCCTCCTCTCTTGGTCATGGGCCGTGGTTGAAACCACCGCCTCTAACTACCTATCACCAACTTCCCAGTAGTAAAACACCTCCCTACGGCCAACTTCCGGGGCATCCCACCATTTGCGAGTGAGTCCATTCAGCCCATTCTACCTCTGAGATAGTTGGAGGCTGAATCTATGAGCGAAGAGGAAGGAAAATCACATGCGAGATTCTCGGCAGCAGAGTCGTGTTGCAACGAGGAAATATTGCTGCTTCATCTCTCTTCTCTAGCCTAGAAGATCGAGCAATGATATGAGGTTCTTGAAACCACATCTCAAGGCCAAGCATATTCAATTTCATCTTCAATCTTCCATCTTCCAAGTAAGTATTTCGCCCATTACTGTATTCTGTTGTTTATCAAAATTTCATAGAGTCCAATGTTGGTTAATATTTTGATTTAATGACTTGGATCTCACTACATCATATCCATCTTTTACGTGTGTTCTCCAGCATACTCAAACCGCTTCTCCATGAGTTTGTACACATCGATCCATTCCAAACATCATCATTAACCTAGAACTAGGGTTTAATTCCTTAATTCCATTTGAATCCTCCATTCCACTTCACTAATCCCTCATATCGTTGGTATGGGAATTGGTTTTTGCTTGGACTAACATTACAGGTCAGTCGATCTTCAATGATCAGAGATTGAATTGGAGCACTAATATCCATTATCTCCCTCTACAACGCTTCATCGATAGGTCAATAAGAGGGCTCTATTTCCATCCTCTGTCCAACTTCCATGTCGCGAAGCCTTCACAAAGGTCATCTGATCTTTAACGGTGTCAAAGGAGCAAGGAGGAGCTAAAACCTCCTCGCTGGAGCATAGCCCGAGCGCTGCCGTGCACAGAGGAGTGGAAGAACACTCGACGAGTAGTAGCCGTAGATCTCCCCAAGTTGGGTGAGATCTGACGGTCCAGATTGATCCGTGTCGCTCGCCTAAGGCAGCGCGTCATCCCTCAGGCTTGTGTGTCGATCTTGTATCTGAGCCTCGTGCGAAGCACGAAAGGCGTTCACGTGGATCGAGCCTCCATCACCGAGCCTAGAAAGGTCACGTGCAATGTGCACGTGACTGGGTAAATTGCAACACCGACCCTCTACTTTCCCATAATTGTAGATAAGCCCTTCCGCCTTTTGTGTAATTTACATTTCAACCCCTACAGGTTATTTATTTGCACTTCAATACTTTCTGTCCTGTTCTGTGTAAAAACTTGTTTTTCTTGCAAAAATGTCCATGGATTAAACTTTGAATATCATTCCACATATAAATCCAAATGATGTCATTTTTGGTCTCGTTTGAAAGATGTTTTGATGCTCTTTCTATTAACATGATTTGTTGCTATTTTTGATTTAAAAATCAGGTTTAAACTATTCCTCTTTTTGAGATCTTAGTTTTATCTTTAAATAAAATTGAAAGAAGACCTTTTGCGAGAAATTCAATTTGACTTGCATATTGAATCTTAATGACTCATTGTAGTTAGTTTAATCATTGTCATTAGGATATTAAGTGATTTAATAGTTGCTAAATAGTTAAATATCATAGTAAAATTAAAGGACATATCTTGTTGAGTTGTTTTTGAAAGTTTAGATCACCTTTGGCATGTTTCATGCGTTAATTGATATTAAATAAATTAAGAGAATTTTTGTTGTTACTATAAGTATTTTTGTTATGTGTCTACTTCAATTGTGAGTGTCGTAATTACATAGCTTGTACATTATTGTCTTCATGTAAATTAATTGCATAAAAAATGTGTTAAAACTCTATCTTATCGTGATTTGTGCATCTTCTCAATAAAATCATCCTATAAATTGCTACCTTAAATAGTTGACCTTGAAAAATTATTCACTAAATTGCTTGCGTCCCTGTGTTCGATCTTGGACTTCCCAGGTTATAAATTTAAGCTGAATCCTCGTCGCGGAGATCTTTCATTCGATTCTGCATGATACGCTAAGTATCCATGCAACAACAGATACTATTTAATATATGCATTTAGTGATTCATCAGATGGCACCGTTGCCGGGGACGCGACACATTTTGTGATCGTTTTTAGGTCAAATATTTATTAAGTGATATTTTAGGTTAATTATTTTGAGCATGTATTGTTGGGTTGTCCACTTTATTGATTTGTCATTTTTACTTAATTAATTATTGTGAATCTCTCTAGAATTTTCTAATAATTATTGTTTTGTGGTAGGGTCGTGGAGACGACAACTTTTGGAGGACCGTAGAGGCTAAGAGCTTGGAGTTTATTGCTGGAGAGCTCACAATGCAAATAAATTAGATAGATTATTTAGTTAATTGAGTCTATTTTTATTGTGTTGTAAATTAATTTGGAACTTAATTTCCTATTTACAAAGGTTCTCGATTGAGATCTCACATGTGCAACGAATTCCTATTAAACTTTATTCTTCTTTGTGTGGTTGTGTCGAGAGGGTTCTTGACTTGAATGTAGTTTTAGATCAAAGCACTATGACAAATTAGACATATTGTAGGTCACTTTCTTGATCTATTTCGTAATTTAGGATACACCACAATCTCCTAAGATTCACAATTACAAAAATATTAGGAGATTCATAGACGCACATGGCATATGTTAAACTTAGCCAAATTAAATTTCCTTTTTCACTGCTAATAGAACTTGTTGCTTAGGCACGGTTTTCAACTTGCATCATATAGATAGATTTTAAAACTCAGTTTATGCATCCACGCGGAGAGTGTTGGGAAGCGTTGTAAGTATTTCTAATTGACTACATGCATCATTGCTTTTCGATTGCATTCCGTTTCTTGCTTTCTCCCTCAGTTTTTTACCAACTTAAGTAAAGGAAAAAGGGATTGTACATTAGACGATTCTCGTGGTCACATAATTCAAAGTGATAACCTAACTCTTGAAATTGGGATTGAATTATTGCAAGTTGCTCTAATTAATTTGGAATAAAGGCAACCTTGTATTATGTGCAGTAAAACCCTCATTGATTGTAGGTACTTACCTTCATACAAAGTGGGTAAGGACAGAACCCCCAAGGAATAGAGCCAAAAATCCTTGGACTTGTGCCCTAAGTGCTTTGACTCACTTTTAGGGTCCTGTTATTGCTGCACAAACTTGCCTCCGATCATTAGAAGAAGTAGTCTTGTTCCTGTTGGTGTGTTCCACTAGCTTGAAGTTGAATTACCTTAAGGGACTACACCTGTGAGATTGCATAAGATTGTTTTAGATCACTAAATTAAAATTGACAATATAATAAGGCCATCATCCCAGCCTTCAGTGTTGAGTTGGTGAATCAATTCAAAGGGGTTTTTATTGATTTCTTTGCGTGAGTAACTCCGTACATTTACGTGCCTAGTAGTACAAGAATCTTCATGTATCGAGCATGCTCAATTATCGTATCTTTTAAAATTCGAAGATGGAATTGGTCAGATATTTGCTTGGACTTTGCGAGCCTGTCATTGAACCGCCCAAATATCACATCTTTATAGGTCCAACCCCCTTCCTCTTCTTTAACCGGACCATCCTAGTTTAGAGATGACCTTTGTTTCAACTCGGTGTATCATGATTCACTCTTTGGGGGTGGTTACATCTCAACCAAACCTTTTCTTTCTTCTCTACTCACTGAGGAAGATCATTGCCTTGGTGATATTGATTTGATTTTGTTAATTTTATCTAGATCTCATTCCAATCCTTTCTTTGATGAAGGTGACAAAGATACATATAAGATGCCTCCTACGAAGCATAATGGAGAGGACGAAGAACGATAGGACTAAATGCATGCAGTGTTAGCCAGGTTAGCAGAATCTGAGCAGAACCAAGCGCTTATGAGAGCACAACTGGGCCAGTTATAGTTGGGTAGAGATGCACCAATGGACACATCATACAACCCTGAGCAGTATCAGATGGATAATTGGTTGAGCTCGGTTGAACCTAAAGTTGAATATGAGTTGAAGCTGCAGTTTCTCAGTTTGTTGCCACATTTTCATGGGAATGCACACGAAGAAACATACACATTCCTTAGGGACTTTGAGTTGGTCTACACTAACCTTAGGCATCCTAGGGTTAGCCAAAACTACATTAGGCTCAAAGCCCTTCCTTTTGCCTTAAAAGATAAGGCAGATTATTTGATGAAGAACCTGGGGTTAGTTGTAACTACCTTTGTGTAGTTCAAAGACCTCTTCCTGAAGAAGTTCTACCCTTTGAGTAGAACTAACTTGATGCGTTCACACATCATGAGTTTCTCCCAACTTTTTATGAAGCCTTCTGTAATACATGGGAGAGATTCAAGGATCTCTTATAGAAGTTTCATTATCATGTCTTAGAGCCTACCATCTTGGTTCAATATCTATATTGTTGTCTACGTCCTGAGGTGCAGGGTTTGGTTAGTGTTTCTTGTGGAGAAAACTATACTTCACGAGATGCGGACACTGTCTGGAAGGTATTCGAGCAGATGGTCGAGTTGAGTAGAGCACATACCACAAGTAAAGCTCAGTTAGAAACCCCCATTCCATTCCTATTCAGCATGGGAGTGAAGGCTACAATGGACTCTTTTGACACGGGCCTTATAGAAGATAAACTCACAATGGTTGAGAGGATAGATAGGCGGGTGGATGAGTTGGACAACAACTTATCCAAACTGCCTTAGAAGATGGCAGAGCTTTCTGAGATGGTATCCAAGATTAGGGTACCTTCCATGACTGCATCTGCATCTCCCATTTACCATGTTCACCATATTCAGGAGCAGTAGATGTCAGGGCCACCTCATCCATGAATTAAGGACCAGCCTCTAGCCCATTCTTGCCAGAAACAACCACCGTATGCAGATACTATTACTGATGAGCCTTCTCAGGTGTGGGAGGTAAATGGTGTGTGGTACACCAATGATCCCGCCAGACATGGGAGTTCTGGGGACCGTTTCTCCTACCACCGTCCATAGACCTTCTACAACACATCATTTACTCTTCTCTTACAGCACCACAGAGATCTGGAGTTGTCCTTTATCAAACATAGAGGCAACAACAACAGCACGAGCGTCGGCAAATGTACCAGTCGGGATAGCAGGTTCTGCATGTTCAACATCATACCTAGTAGTAGCAACATTCCTATGGCCATCAGGGCCAATCTTCATGTTCTTCTTTGCCTTCCTCTTCTTCACAACAACACCATTCATCTTCAGGTCCCATTGATATCTAGAGATAGATTTTGGAGTAGTTGCGTTCCTACATTAACATGGTACAAGATTTGAGTCTTGATCTAAACTGTCTTTCCCGTCTACATGATGAGCGCACTACCCCTCTTACATCCATTCCTGCCCAGGTTTAGGCTAATCCCAATAGCCTGAACAGACCTCAACAACAGCAACAGTTAGATTAGGTATACTACTCAGATTCTCATAATCTGGGTACGTGATCTTTCCGTTTGATTGTGTTAATCATATTCCTCTTAGGAGCAGACGAGCCAGGTCATACCTGATCAGGCAAGGGATATGGAGACAACATACTTTGAGGCCCAGCTTGAGGAGACCTTAAAGTATGCTGACGCCAGCCATCTTTACATAGAGGATCATCAACGAGCAGAGACTTCCATGAGAAGATTAAGTAGGAGTATGGGAGCAACACACCACGCATCAGATTCGGAGTCTACGGAGGACCTTTCACCTTCGTTTGAGAATAATGCACATTCAACAAGCATTCCATAACCTTTAGTAGATGATTCAGTTGCTATTCCAAATGTAAAAGATTCATGTGTGAAAAATAATTTCTATAGATAATAAAGTGCGTGTTATTATTTATCTTCCTGAGTCTTCACATCCTTCTTTACCTATCTTTGTGCTCTTATGGCAGGAAAGTACATCATTAATAAGATTAAAAAAATGATTCTGACATGGCATGATTTTGTAGAGATAACATTCTTGTTAAGGTACCATTTGATGAGTATGTGGCCAGCCATCCTGCATTTCAGAAATACTTGAAGGTGAGATGCACACCTAACATAGAAAGCATAAAGGAATCAAATAGTTACTTCAAGACATATGTTCTCTCAGTTGCCAAACCAAAAGTTGCCAAAGAAGAAGAGAGATTTGGGTGCACATTATGTGGAGAGATATCGATGACATAGCGTTTGCACACACTCTCCTAGATAATGGCTCTTCGATCAACTTGTCACCCTTTGCCTTATATGAGAAACTGAAGTTGGGACCTTTACGCAGATATAGGGCTTTACTTCAGTTTGCAGATAAATCAATGAAAAAGGCTATGGCTGAGGTCAAGAATGTTATTATCTCGATTGAGGGTCAAGACTACAAGGTGGACTTCACTGTCCTTGACATGGACATCCCCAAATATTAGAGAGAGTCGCAGATTATCCATGGGCAACTGATAACTCGAAAATCAGACCTGCGGTTAATTGATATAGAGAATTGTCGATGTAGAAATAACCACAGAATCGTACTCACTTTATCAAACAAAAATCAACGAAATAGGAGAGAGAGAGAGAAAATGAGAAGAAGCAGCTTCTTCTCTCTCTTATTTCGGCAACACTATATTATTTATCAAGGCAAGTGTGCCTGGGTCGAACTCGAGGAGGCAGAATATTTAAACTTCAGTATTTGATGGAAAAAATAAAATCTCAAAAACTTCACTATATTCTTGATGTTTACAACTAATTCAAGAAAAGACTCAATACTGACTCGACCTTACAAAAATCAAATCGAAGAAACGAAGCGATGAAAAGTCATGAAAAATACCTAAACGTAGCTGGGGTAGTTATGTAACTACCCTAAAACGTTCTAAGAAAAATACAACAAAATAAGGGTTTAAAATAACCCTACAAGCCAGGGGCAGAAGTGTGAAGATAGTTATTAAAGTTCTATTACACTATGGTCCTTGGTAGGGACTAAACTACAAAGAAAAAAGTTTTATTGCATTTAGGTCCCTACGTGGGGACCTAAATACAATTCTGGAAAGCTTCTGGAGCGGTTTGAAATTCTGGTTTCTTCAACTGGGTTTAGTTTGCAATTTTTCTACCCCTTCAGATTGGACGACTATGATTAGATGCTGAGATTTAATCGTGATCGTCCGCAGATGACACATGGCGAAAGCTTGTGCTCTCCTGTGTTTTTGAACTCCTTGAACTCCTCCACACAACTAACGATGAGGGCATCTTCACCAAATAATCTTTGGCATATTCGTGCTCGAATGGACCTCCTGTAGGGACAGGAGGGAGACGTCTTCTCCCTCCGAGCTTCCCTACGGGTGAAGATGGCCGGAGGTGGTCGAATGAAGCGTATATCAGCGGTGAAAGTGGAGGTCCTGCTGACCAAGAGTTTGTTGCAGAAACATGAGATTTGAGAAGATCTTTTGATCTTTGGCGCTCCAGATAGTGTAGATTAAGCTCGAGATTATATGTTGACCTGCAAATCAAATTTTCTTGCTCGATTTGCAAGCAAATTGGCCATAATTTTAAAGACGTTATAGATGTTATGATTGCTTTCTAGAATATGTAAAACAAATAAAATGTGAGCATGCAATTTTGATTTGCAATTGAGTTGATGTGAATTGAAGAATGTAAATGGATTTGCGTCTAACTATGGTTATTAGGGAGTCTAACCACGCGATTAACTAACCTAATGTACATACACAAATTGAGAACTAAAAGGGCAAAATGATGGAACTAACCTGAGACTGAGGTTGTATGAACCTCGATTGCTTCTCGACAAGCGCTGATGATCGGAGCTCAACGTGGCAGTGCAATGCGATGTAAGGCGACGAATGGCCTTGGAACCTTCCTCTATTGATCGGACTTCCACGTGGGGCTGCACTTGAGCTCTGTCACAGCTGAAGTCGACCGAAAAGTGGCTGAGAAGTAGGGTCGACGTCCAGGGGGTCTGGTAGCTTTTAGCTCAGGAATGGTTAGTTTAAAATGTCGGATTTTGAGTTGATTTTATAGATGATGGGAGAAGGTTAGTTAGGAAATCAATGATGGGCATGAGAGAAGATGGTTATAGGAATAAGATAGACAAGTTAGAATGGAGGAAGAAGCTTGGAGGTGGCGTGTGGAAAACGTTGAAGGTCAGGTGGTTAGAACAAACTCCGGTTGACCTTCTTGGGAAAGAAGGTCCCCAGGTGCTAACACGTGTCAGCACCTTGTTGGCCATATTAAAGAAGTAGTTTATTAATTAAGGAATAAATAGGAAATAAAGGTATTTTAATTAGGTAAAAAAATGGATGTTTTAAATAATTAAATTATGTAAATTATGGTATAATTAGTTTTAATAAAAATAATTATTTTACGAAATATAAATATTATAGTACTAAATAAGTACAAATAATACTTAATAAATAAGTTTTGTATTTTTACATAATCAATTAATAAATAGTATATTAGTTTTATATTTTCTTAATTATTTGGTTAATAAATAGAATATGTACGAATTTTTTTAGGTATTAATAAATTAGTTTAGATATATTAATAAATAGGTATATATGTTATATAGTACATTTATACCTATAAATTAGGGTTTTTTATTTATTTAAAATAATAAATAATCTCCAAAAATTATGAAATAAATTAGGGTTAAAATACAAGATTAGAAAAATAATTAGAAATTATAAAATCATTAAAATAGAAAATAGCGTGTTTTAAATAAAATAAATACCCCAGAAACCCAGTTGTCATTCGGTCCCAAAATCAACTTTTTGCTAACGGACTCCTATTTCAGTGAAATCACCTTCATTAATTAGATAATTTATGAATTTAAAGGTGAGTGAAATTGGAGTTCGTATGAGAAAGTTATGATGTTCGGAAGTTTGGATTTTGAGATTTTACAAGTTGGATTTCTTGGTATATATACAAAGTAATGTTTTTAACTTATTTTTATATTTTTCTCTACATTTTTAGAAATAATTAAGAGAAGAGTTTGGTGAAAAGTATGTTCATATGAATTAATTAAAAATATTTAAAGTTTTGGTATTTATTGGATAATTAATGAAGGATGTATAAAGTGTGGAATTAATTATTTTTTATTTATTTTCTTCCTATCTCCTCCTAGTTATTTATTCGTCGACCAATCCTTGCTGACTTGGTCTCGTGGAATAGATTATAAATATATCTTTCAGTTATATTTATTTTTACAAGTCATATTGTAAATATATACATATCTATAATTTACCTTTATCTTTATTTTCTTTTTTTTATTCTTTTATTTATTTACATGATTTTTGTGCATTAAAGTGAATTTTTATTCATGACTATGGTTTTGTTAAAAAGTGGAATGTAATGGATATTTACATGTATTTGTTAATGGTTTTAAGACAAAAATGCTGATAGAATGTTAAGGAATCATGGATTCATCAACCCCATATACTTAACCTTTGCTAGTCCCTTAGCAAACACTTATTTGAAAAATAAGGAAAAAGAAAGAAAGTTATAATGATTTTGTTTTCCTAAACCAATTCATGATAACAATCAAAGGACAGAGCTCAATCGGGCCTGAAACAATAATTTTGTCGGAACCTTAACTAGGATTAGGATTTTAACCTCAACAGTCCTCAAGTTCGACAAATCCTTGTTTAATTTCACCTCAACAACCAGTTCAGATCCACTCATTCATATCACAAACTCTATCAACCTTGAAATCAATATGTACGGTGTGTGGATTGTTTTAGCTCTTCTTGCTTTGAAGAAGCGAAGAAACCGCCCATCCCAACCATACACTCCTATTGGTTCCTCATCCAGCCACTCTTTCCTCGAGGAGGGAGGTATTCCCTTCTGAGGTCAGTTCGTGCTATGTCCACAATCGAATATAGAAAGGAAGTAGAAGAATGAGAAAAGAACTAGAGTGCGACCAGTGTAGACGCATCTCCTTGTGAAGCCCAGCCGTGTAGCTAAGTCTCCACTAAGATGTGCATACTATTTGGTGGAAGCTCGGACCATTGTGGTCCTATTTGTATTTGATGGCTTCTTCTATGAGTTGACTTTGTAGTGTTTCTTGCACTGCATTTATCTCTTTGTGCCTCGACAGATATAGCATCTTTTCATTCCGTCTTTAGACATCAATGCAACAAAACAAGTATAGAAACACACTACCAAGATGGATTGCCCTTCACAGCCCCATGCAAGTCGAGCTAATGCAAAGTGCATGTATTCAAAATTGGTTCACTGATGAAGAGTTATACGGATGACACAAAGTGTTCTACTTAGGCACTTTTCGTGTTGACTTCCCAAACATGGTCTCATGGAACCCAAAGATTTAAGTCAAAGACTTGAAGAGTCTAAATTACAATTCCTAACTAGGCTCCTAACAATGGAAGTTAAAAGCCGTAATCAAGCTTCATCCTTCAGACTTTTCCCAATCTTTAGTTTTAGAAATCAAACTTATTCTGAAAAATGCTAATGCAAATGCAACCATGTTTTTGTGAAGTATGTTTTTTGAATTTTACTCAATTTTATGGATTTAAAGGATTTTGTTATTTTTATGGATTTTAGGCTTTACATTTTTATGGATTTTGTGATTTTTATAAAAAAGTTTATGTACAAGAATTTTACAAAATAAATTGCCCATACTTTATTTGGATTAAATAACTAATGTATTTTACAAGTTTTATATACAAAGTATTTTACAAGGATTACATGAATTTTACCAATATTTTAATATATAGGATTTTAAATGCATGTTATATATATTTTAAACACATTTTAAATTAAGGATTTTAAATAAGAATTTTAAACATATTTTACTTCTTTACAAGGATTTTATAAATAATTTAATTAAATAAGTGGATTTTAAATTACCCTCACCCACTTTTTATGGATTTTATAGATATAGAAAATACTTAAAAATACGTGTTATAGACAAAAGTATATATACAATATATACACACCCCTATACTTAGCTTGTGCTATGTCCTCATAGCATCAAAAGAGAAAAAGGAGGACATAACTCGTGCTAAGTAAAAGTGGGTGAAAAAGAATAAGTGATGTGAAGTCAGTCGACACCCCTATACTTACGATCAGATTATTGTAAGTATAGTGGAACAAAAATGAGGTGACTGAGGAAAAAGAATATACCAACGAAGAAACAAAATAAGGTCCCCCCTATACTTAGGACAAGGCATCCTAAGTATAGAAAAGAGTGTGGCCAAAATTAGGGACTAGTGATTAGAGTAAAAGAAAGGATATACAAAATAAACGTAAAAAGATAAAAAATCGAAAACGAGAATCAGCGGGCAATCGGTCCCCCCTATTCTTAGGATTTGGTATCCTAAGCATAGAAGACGAACAAAAAATCGAGACGATTGTGATTTATGGAGGATATACAAGTGTGTACTCCAGAAAACTGAATAGCTTCACAAGTCTCTGTACATGATGGAATGAAGTGGAAAAGTAGTCACACATCTTGTACAAAGTAGATCACTTCAACCAGGGTCGTATTGTATCTTCTGTTTTTTATGTGCATACTGATCCTTGGTTGAACAGGTAGAGCTGTCTCTGTAAATGAACTCTGTATGTGACATAGCTCTCTTTTATGAAGTATGTGTCTCTAGAGTCGGAATACAGAGGTGTCTATATTTGTAACCATTACACCATCCTACTCTTTACGCTGAATAGACTGTATGACCTGTGATATATAATCGGCAGACTCTCATGTTGGAATATGTGTAGTCTCAATCTGCGGCACTGAGATGTCTACTGCTACTAACTGCTCATCTGGATATGATGTAAACTCTGTATCTGTACATGAATAGTCATCTGCAGAACTATGTACCATATGATTTACCCTATCCTCCCATAGGATATCGTGTGTATCAAAATAAACTCTCTCTAGATCAAGAGACTGTGTCCATCTATGTGCTGACAATCCTCTACAAGACTGGAGTTCTCTGATGTAAATGACAATACTGATCTGGGACTGCTATATTCTCTCGCCATATCATTGTGTATCTCTCCACTATCTATGCAGAATGATACTCTCCCAACATCATAATTGAAGAGTGCTTTTGCTGTCTGCAAGAATGGTCTCCCGAGAATGATTGGAGCAAGGTGTAACTGCGTAGGGCATGTCATGACTAGGATGGTAAAGTCCACTGGAAACTGCAAGCCTTGAACAGTTATGACAATGTTCCTCAGCACTCCTCTAGGTCTCTTCACAGATCGATCTACAAATTGAAGTATCGCTCGTGATTTGTAGAGAGGACCTAGCTTGAGCTTCTCAAGCAAAGAAGATGGAAGTAAATTGATCGAAGAACCATTATCTAAGAGACTACGATGGAATGCTGCATCTTCAATCTGACATGTGACATAGTGAGCTCCAAAATCTCTTCTCCTCTTAGGTACCTTGTCCCGAATAGCACACGAAGTTGCCTTGGTCAATACATATTTCTCAACTCGTGATCTCTTTTTCCTACATGTTGTGCATCTGTTCCTCAATTGATTATTGAGCGTAGGAAAATGATCCAAGGCATCATGAAGTGGAATATTCAGAAAAATATGATCTTTCAGTAGACGATCAGTTTCTAGAGTGACAACATTCTTTTTGTGTTTTTTATTTCCTTTTCCATACAAAGCATCGAGAAAAGGAACAATTTCAAGAACAAAATTCTCTTTTTTTATTGCAATCTGGATCATCTTGTACATTGAGAGTCTCAAAATTATCTACAAAACTCTCTAAAACTGGAAAAGACACATCAACTTCGGGCGTGTCTTGATGGCCTGGCGTGGTGTCATCATCTGATTTGCCTAAGTCCATATCGACAGTCTCAGCATCGCTCCCTTCTTCTTGATCATCGAGTGGTTGAGCCCTGTCATCGTTACGGCTCTCCTCCTCAGCCGGTGTATCATGGTCTGGTTCTCGCTCCTCTCCTTGTGCCGTATCCTCCTCCCGATCAGGTGCTGGTGGCGATCTACCGCTCCTGAGACGAATGAAGTTAGATAAAAATTCAGGAAAAGAGATCATACCTGTCATGTTGTCTACCTGGTCTGGGTGCCTCCTTTTGTTGTTCGGGTTCATCTGAGGCTATGTGGGAAGAGTGATCTTGGGTGCAGTTAACTCATCCAAACGATGGTTAACCCGCTCCATTTCTGTCTTGTGCGTAGTCTGGAGCGTGCTCAGCATATCCATGATCTGGTTTAGTTCCAGGTCTTGTGAAGATATTTCTAGTTCGTTGTGATAACCCTGACTCTTGACTCTTTCCTGCCTTTGCATCTGCTGTTGTGGATCTCACTGCTGAGGAGATCGATGTGCTGTGTATGGAGACTTCTGCTGCTGCTGATAATAATTGGGATGTGATTGCGGAGAAGGATGATGAACCGATTGTGGTCTCTGATAAAGTTATGGTGAGACTACAGATGTGTGTAGTGCTGTCGGTGCTGATAATTCTGACGTCCATGCTATAAATAATGTTGCAGCTGCTGTTGGTGATGTACGCTCAGAGAAGAAAACTACGAAGTTGGCTGAATCAGAGTGTACCATATTTCGTTGGTCTCAAGAGTGGCTTAAGGCTCAACATCAATGTCTCATGGGCTGATGATCTAGCTAGAATTGGCATGAGACTGATCATCATGCCAATCAATATGTGGAGTCTTCGGCTCACTATAGACGAAATGGATTTGTCGGGTGGGAGGAGCAGGTAAAGATCTCCGAGCAGGTTGAGCAGTCGAAGAAGCTTGATACTGCTGATACTAAAGCTGCATTTCCATCACCTTCTTCGTCATATCGCTGAGCTGCTAAGGTAGTGATGAGAGTTTCTCCAACACTCGCAGCGGTTGTAGGTCTTGAACTTGCTTCTGAATCACATCTACCAACGTTAACTTCTCACTGATATATCCCATGTTGGTATTGGATTCAGAGTCTGAAATGTTCACCATCTTATGATGCTCTCGGTGATGCGGTGGCTGTGGGGCATTCTGGAATTCCCAAGTAGAGTCTATGACTCTCGAGTTCTCTGCCATCCCCTCGAAGATGGACCAGACAGACTCGACATCTCGATTTAGATAGTTGCCGCCACATGCGGCACTCACAAGCCCTTGTATATACGGCTGGAGTCCTCCAAAATAGTTTTGTACTATCACCTTCAATGGAATCTCATGATGAAGACATCTCTTGGTAAGATCCTTGAATCGATCCCACGCCTCGTGGAATGATTTGTTTAGCAACCGGGTAAAGATTGATATCCGACTCCTCATCATATTCGTCCGTCCAAGAGGAAAAACATTACGCAAGAACTTGGAGTTCAGGTCAGTCCACATAGATATCTCTCTCCCCAGATGACTGAGCCAGTAAAGCACCTTATCTGCTAAGGCAAAGGGAAGGTTTTGAGGCAAATGGCCTCCCACGTAACTCCAAGGTAATTAACCGCACCACATATCATCTCAAACTGCTAAAAAAGGTTAAACGACTCCTCTGTGACATTACCGTAAAATTTGGGAAGCAATGAGATGAATGTTGGATGTAACTTGTATGGCCCCTGATTCGGTGGTAACCGAATCCACTGATGTAAAGTTCTGGCACGGGGGTCATACTCATCTCTGAGTGTTGCAGAAACTACGACAGGCGGCAGTGGGTTCCTAGCTACTGCTCTGAGCGCAGCGATCTCAGCTCGCAACTCATTCTGAACTCTGAATTGATCTCAAATCTGGATGTTCATCTGTTGTAAAGTATCGAGAATCCACGTTGTGATATCTGCGGCTGGATCCAGTCTTCCATCAGCATGTGCCTCTCTAGTCTGTTAGTCCTCTGCGACTCTGTCCTCGACTGGTCCCTTCCTGCGAGCCATATCCTTAGAATATTCAAGAAAGGCAAAAGTCTCGTAAGAACTCAGTGAAAAATGGGAAGGAGAAAGTGATGAAAAATTGAGGTGGGAGTCTGCCTCAAAAGATGTGCTGGGAGGTGAGGGAGTCTAGGTCTGACTCTCCTCAGTATCAGATGGGACCGACTCGGGAAGAGGTTCATCCCGGGCCAGTAAAGACATACGACGGATGTTGAATGATCGAGAGCTCATGTAGTCGGAGTGAAATAACTATCGAGTCATCATCTTCGATGTCAAGAAGATAATTGGGAGAGCACGATGTCAAATCAAGATAATGGGAAAGGCGTATAAGATGCAATAACTCACGCCTCACAAGCAAACACAAAATAAATCCTGAAGTCAACACAACCTGATGATAACCGTAAGAGTTCGATAGTTTATCTTGTCGGTTTTAGGGTTATTTTGGCATACAAGAATTTTCACAAATTAATGTGAGATGATATGTGCCTGATGTTTCCCCAAAACATTGTCCTGAGTCCTTACAGAAAACCGCTTATTCTCAGCCAGTATGGGAGTAAGTATGTATCGTTTCCAGCTACCCGTGTTACTTGAGGACCGTGATACTACAGTGTCCTTTAAACCTCCCACTCTGTTAAGTAAACTCGGACCGTTTCCAGCTATTTGAGAGTACCCACTGAAGAGCAACAATTAGGTATATGGACTAAGTAGTATTTCTATGGAGATCCAAACTTTGGTTCTAGCCTTAAGTGTCGTCCCTCACTCACAACATCTGAAAATGTACCCGCGATTGATATGCGGGGATTACTCTCCCAAATCAGATGATCCTTTACGCTTCTTTTTAAGTTAGATATTTAAAGAAATCCCAATTTTGTTTTCGGTTTTCTCTTTTTTTGGATTTTTTAAAGCATACATCTTCCGATTTTTTTTTATTTTTTATTAAAGCTTGAAAAACATGTACCTAGGTCGTGAGTCCTAGAACTAACTATGAAGGTGCAAGTATAAATATAAAGGAAAAAAAATAAAAAATCAGAAAACACCTAAGTAAGAACATAGGCTCGTGAAAAACCACGAAAAACTAACGATGCGAGAAAAACCGTGGTGGGTGCCCTACTCCCCCGAATGCACGACACTCGGTGAAGCAGACCCCGTGAAAAAGGGAGGGGAGGTAAGTCGGGATGCCCGTACGGAGCCCCTTCTAAGAAAACAGGAAAACGAGAAAGTGCCATTATTTTTTTATGTTACAAAAATATTATAAGAAAACGAAAAACCCTAAATAGCTCTGCCTTCTGCAACCGACCCGTGAGCGAAGGGTCGGTCTCTACACTTTCAACAGCTTCGGCTTCCGAGGAAGCCGGCTGAACCTAAAGGCCTTGCAAAAAGTAGTTAGAGAAAATAAAAAATGCAAAAAAAACTTTAAAAAATCAAATAATGATCGAAAGAAATTCGAAGAAATACGAAAAGCCGTAAAAACCGAAGAAAAGCCGTAAAATGAAAATCAATCTAAAATGAAAAAAGAAACAAAATTTGTAAAATCAAGAATATCAGAAAATTTTTGAAATTAAGTGAAAAACTGAGATAAAAATAATGCCTCCCCGACAACGGCACCATTTTGAAGAACTGAGGTTTTGGCGAGTAGTTAATTGGTCAAAGAAAGCTGTCGGTGTAGAGGAAACCGCTCGAGGACCAAAACCTCGGTTGATCAAACAAAAATCAACGAAATAGGAGAGCGAGAGAGAAAATGAGAAGGAACAACTTCTTCTCTCTCCTATTTCATCTATACTATATTATTTATGTAGGTAAGTGTACCTGGGTCGAAGTCGAGGAGGCAGAATATTAATACTTCGGTTTTCGATGAAAAAGGTAAATCTCAGAAACTTCACTATAGTCTTGGTTTTACAACAAATTCAAGAAAAGGCTTGAAACTAGCTCGATCTTCCAAATATCAAATCAAAGAAACAAAATGATGAAAAGCCGCGAAAAGTACCTAGAAACATAGCTAGGATAGTTGTGTAACTGCCCCAAAAATTTCAAAGAAAATTACAATAAAATAAGGGTCCAAAATACCCCTACAAGCCAGGTACAGAAGCGTAAAGAAAGTTATTAAAGTTATGTTACAATATTGTCCTCTATAAGGATTAAACTGCAAGGAAAATAAGTTTTATTGCATTTAGGTCCCTTTACGGGGACCTAAATGCAATTCTGGAAAGCTACTGGAGCGGTTTAAAATTCCGATTCTTCGATTGGGTTTAATTCACAATTTTCTACCCCTTTAGATTAGACGGCTATGATTAGATGCTAGGCTGTAATTGTGATCGTCCGCGGATGACAAGTGGCTGAAGCATGTGCTCTCCTGTGTTCTTGCGGTTCTTGAACTCCTCCGCGTGGCAGACGACGAGGGCATCTTCACCAAATTATCTCCGGCATATGCATGCTCGAATGGACCTCCTGTAGGGACAGGAGGGAGATGCCTTCTCCCTTCAAGCTCGCCTACAAGTGAAGCTGGCCGGAGGTTGCCGAATGTAGTGGATATCAATCGATGAAAGTGGAGGTCCGGCTGACCTGGAGTTTGTTGCAGGAACTCGAGATTTGAGAAGATATTTCGATCTTTGACGCTCCAGGTGGTGGAGATTAAGCTCCAGATTATAGGTTGACCTGCAAACAAAATTTATTTTCTCAATTTGCACGCAAATCGACCACAATTATAAAGATATTATAGATCTTATGACTGCTTTCCAGAATATGTAAAACAAATCGAATGCGAGAATGGAACTTTGATATGGAATTGAGTTGATGTGAATTGAAGAATGGAAATGGATGCACGTCTAACTATGGTGATTAGGGAGCCTAAACACACGATTAACTAACCTAATGTAGGCACACAAATCGAGAATTAAAAGGGAAAATGATGAAGGAACTCACTTGGGACTGAGGTTGTATGAACCTTGATTGATGCTCGACAGGAGGTTACGGCCAGATCTCAACGTCTCGGTGCGACGCGATACAAAGCGGCGAATCGCCTTGGAACCTTCCTCCATTGCGCGAGACTGCACTTGAGCTCTGTCACAGCTGAAGGAGGTCGAAAAGTGGCCGAGAAGTAGGGTCGACGGCCTGGGGGTCTTGTAGCTTTTAGCTCAGGAATGGTTAGTTGAAAATGGCAGATTTTGAGTTGATTTTATAGAAAATGGGAGAAGGTTAGTTAGGAAATCAATGGTGGGCATGAGAGAAGGTGGTTAGAGGAAGAAGATCGATGGGTTAGAATGGAGGAAGAAGCTTGGAGGTGATGCGTGGAAAAAGTTGAAGGTCGGGTGGTTAGATCAAACTTCGGCCGACCTTCTTGGGGAAGAAGGTTCCAGGTGCTGACACGTGGCAACACCTGGTTTGCCGGATTGAATAAGTAGTTTATTAATTAAGGAATAAATAGGAAATAAAGGTATTTTAATTAGGTATAAAAATGAAAGTTATAAATAATTAAATTATGTAGATTATGGTATAATAAGTTTTAATAAATAATAAATATTTTACGAATATATATATTATATTACTAAATAAGTATAAATAATACTTAATAAATAGATTTTGTATTTTTACTTAATAAATTAATAAATAGTATATTAATTTTACATTTTCTTAATTTTTTGGTTAATAAATAGAATATGTACAAATTTTGTAAGTTTTAGTAAATTAGTTAGATTTATTAATAAATAGGTATATAAGTTATAAAAACATTTATAGATATAAATTAGGGTTTTTTATTTATTTAAAATAATAAATAATCCCCAAAAATTATGAAATAAATTAAAATTAAATTATTAGATCAAGAAAATTAGTTGAAAATTATATAATCATTAAAATAATAAATAGTGTTTTCCAAATAAAATAAATAGCTAGAAACCCAATTGTAGTTAGGTCCCAAATCCGACTTTTTGTAAACGAACTCCTATTTCAGTGAAATCACCTTCATTAATTAGAGAATTTTATTTTATGAACATTAAAGGTGAGTAGAGTGAAATTGGATTTCTATGAGAAAGTTATGATGTTCGGAAGTTCAGATTTTGAGATTTTACAAGTTGGATTTCTTTGTATATAATAAATTAATATTTTTAACTTATTTTTATATTTTTTATACATTTTAAGAAATAATTAGGAGAAGACTTTGGTTAAAAGTGTGTTCATATGAATTAATTAGAAATATTTAAATGTTGGTATTTATTGGATAATTAATGAATGATGTATAAAGTGTGTAATTAATTAATTTTTATTTGTTTTCTTCTTTATCTCCCCTACTTATTTATTTTTTGACCAATCCATGCTGAATTGGTCTCAGGGATTAGGTTATAAATATATCTTTCAGTTATATTTATTTTTACAAGTCATATTGTACATATATAAATATCTACAATTTGCCTTTATCTTTATTTTCTTTTTTTATTTATTTACATGATTTTAGTGCATAAAAGTGCATTTTTATTCATGACGTTGGTTTTGTTAAAAAGTGGAATTTAATGGATATTTACATGTATTTGTTAAGGGTTTTAGGACAAAATGCCGACATAATGTTAATGAATCATGGATTCATCGGCGATCCTTCCTGAGGACCGCTGGAGCTTCATTCGATTATCAAACATGGTTGATGAAGTTCCGTTCTCCAGGCGGAGAAGTGGAGCTACCGATGAAGCAGACGAAATGGCAACGATCTGATTCAGTGTCTAGAACATATTTCTATTCCTTTTCAGAGGCAAACTGCGATGTAGTTAGCACAGTTGGGATTTGGGCTCAGAACCCAACAATAAAGTGTGAGACCTCTCATTTTGAGAGGACAATGTACATAGAGCAGTGATGAGACGTTGCCAGAGTTCTTGAGAACTGTATCTCCCTATTCCCTTGGTGGCTTAAAAGTCTCTTTGGACTTATTGGTTCCTTCTCCTTTGGAACAACCAAGGGAATCAGATGATGTGTTGGACGCATATTTGGTTGAATTATCGTATTTCTTTAGCAATCTGTCTCTTTGTTCTTCAATTCAGTTGGGGGACAGTATTATAGATCATTCATCTCCACTATGCAACATAGATCTAGATTCAGTAGTAGTTCAACCAGATGTTCCTGACGATTCTTCTTTTCCAGAGTTGTAGCCACTACCTCCTACATTCAAGTATTCCTTCCTTATGGGACCAAATAATAACTTTCATGTTATCATTAGTTCTAGGTTGACTGTAGATCATGAGACTAGGTTGTTAGAAGTGTTAGAAAAGAACCATAAGGCCATTGGATGGAAGATGTCGAATCTCGTGGGTATAAACCCCGCACTCTATTCATACCATATTCTTATTGAGGGTAATGCTAGACCTTCCCATGAGTTCTAGAGGAGACTTAATACAAATCTTTGGGAAGTAGTTAAGAAAGAGATAGAGAAATGGTGTGGAGCGGATTTTATTTACCCAATCTCTGAATCCAAATGGGTGTCCCCTTTGCATGTTGTCTCTAAGAAGTATGGAATTTAGATGATCACTAATGAGGAGAGAGTTGAGATTGTGACAGGGGTACCCACGTCGAGGCACGTCTGTGTCGACTATAGACACCTAAATGTTGCGACCAAGAAAGATCACTTTCCCCTACCTTTTATTGATCAGATCATGGAGAGATTGGTGGGGAAAGAGTTCTTCTGTTGTTTTTACGGGTACTCAACAATCAAGTAGCCATCACCCATGAGGACCAGGAAAAGACCACTTTTACATATCCTTTCAGCACATATGCATTCAGGCACATGCCTTTTGGGCTATGCAACACCCCATGTACTTTTCAGCGATGCATGATTACGGTGTTTGTCGAGATGGTTGGGGAATTCTTGGAGGTCTTTGTGGTCGACTTCTCAATCCATGGTAATTGATTTGATTCTTGTATAGCACATTTGGACCGAGTCCTTCAGAGGTGTAGAGAGGTGAATTTGGTACTCTCCTGGGAAAAAAGTCATTTTATGGTTAAGGATGGTATCGTGTTGGGGCATGTCATCTCCAAAAGGGAATGGAGGTTGACCCTACCAAAGTGGATGTGATCAGGAAACTTGATCCACCAACCAACATCAAGTCAGTGAGGTCATTTTTATGGCATGTTGGATTTTATAGATGATTTATTCAGGATTTATCTAAGATTGCCCAACCCCTGATTGAGCTCCTAGGAAAATAAACCGAGTTCTGTCTAGATCATAAGTGTCTCGAGGCCTTTGAGCTCCTTAAGTAGAAGATTTGTGACTCGTCGATTCTGCAAGCTCCTGATTAGTCTCTTCTCTTTGAGATCATGACTGATGCTTCGAATTTTGCTACAGGAGCCGTATTGGGGCAGTGGCAAGATTGGATTTCGTTCGCTATTCACTATGCAAGCAAAGTTTTGGATCCAACATAGAGAAATTATATAGTGACCGAGAAAGAAATGCTTGCAGTAGTATGGACTTTAGAGAAGTTTAAGTCCGTAATTCTTGTCTCAAAAGTGACCGTTTACACCGATCATTCAGCCATTAGGTTTCTCATGGAAAAGAAGGATGCAAATGTGCATCTTCTAAGGTAGATATTGTTACTCCAAGAGTTCAATTTGGAAATTAAGGATAAACATGGGGTCAAAAATGTAGTGGTTGATCATCTTCAAGGATTGAGATTAAAGATTCCCCTGATTCTGAGACTATCCAATAGACCTTTCCAGATGAGTCGATCTGTGTTGTTGACTCACTTCCATGGTATGCCAAAATAGTGAACTTCCTTGTCTCCAAGCTAGTTCCCCACGGTTGGACTAGGAACAGTATAGACTGACGCAAGTCGGATTTGAGGAAATACTATTGGGAGGATCCGTTCCTTTTCTTTGAGGGACCGGATTGTGTCTGGAGGAGGTGTATTCTGAGGAGGAATGCTAAAGTGTCCTAACATATTGTCATTCACTCGAGACTGGAGGACACCATTTAGGAAAGAGAACTGCACACAAGGTGTTACAGTGTGGTTTGTTTTGGCCGACCGTGTTTAGAGATGCCACTGATTTTGTACGATCATGCCTTGTTTTCCAGACTATGGGAGGGACGTTGGTTCTAGAGATTAGATGCCCTTGCAATCTGTGATTTTTTGTGATGTTTTTTATTCTTGGGGTATATATTTCATGGGTCATTTCCTGGTAGCCAAGGTTTTGTGTACATCTTGTTAGCAGTTGATTGACGAACCGCAAATCCAACCCTTTAAAAGTGCGGAATTAACACCCGGATGTCATTGCAATCGGGCAGGATTCAATTCGTCAAAAACTATCTAATTTAATATGTCAATAAAATCAAATGGTTGTACTTATATTTTACTTGATAAGTAACCAAGGTTGAACTCAGGGACACGGGCCTCTCTCGTGATATTTGGACTTAAATTCATTTAATAAGTGTTGGATCAATGGATAGTGGGTCAATGGGTGTATGAAGACAATATTAGATGCATTAAATAAACATGAATCTATGCATTTTTTTGTTTTATTTTTAATCATGCAATTAGATGCGAAGAAATGCAAGACAAAAATATACCCTAATTACACAAATACTTGAGCCATTTATCTAGAAGTCAAATCAGGCTCAAATAATGAAGTTATTTTCATTCATGTAAAAAATAGGCATGAGAAACATTGATATCAAGACACTTAGCCACTAAAATAATACATCAAATTTCATAGTGTCAAATTTGAAAGATAAGCATGCCATAAAGAAGACAATGAAAAGAGCTTCAAAACGCCACTGAAATCAGCTCAATCGGAGCTAAGATGCTCAAGATATACACGAGTGAAGCTAGGGGCATAAACGCAAGAAAACAAGAAAGATAAATAGCAAACATGTCCCTGGGAAGGACTAAAATGAAATTAAAAGAAAGTTCGATCCTTCCCTGTAAATAACCCACATGCACAGGAGCGTTTTTGCAATTATTAAAACCTGTGAGGGTATAAATGCAAAATACCCCCTATGCACGTGGTCAACACGTTATTACAGGATCTGGTTGCAATTTTGAAGAATCTGGTGGGCCTCCCTGCAATTTGCCCAGAATGCACGTGACCTGCACGTGCGCTTCTAGGCTCAGTAGATGTTGAGGATCGGAGAAGGCTCAGGATAGCTTCAGCTTGGCTAGGAAGGCACGAGCCTCCAAGCTTGGGCTCAGATGAGGCACGGTGGGGCTCAAAGCTCTGGGGAGGCTCGGGATAGGTTCGGAGCACCCGAACCTGCTGGTTTGACGCTAAGACTCGGATAAGCTCTGGGGCTGACACGTGGCCGATCAAAAACCATCAGATCTCGTTGATCCGACGGTACTCGGAGGTTGCGCTAGTTGACGACGTGGCTTCTTCTGAGCCGTTAGATGAGTGCCAGTGAAGATCATCCAACGGTACCCGTGCCTTCGTTCTTGGCTTCGTCGGGCGGAGGAAATAGATCTCCGGCGAAGCAACTGTACCTCCGCCGATTTTGTGATCGATGACGACCCCCAGCTTTTCTTGATCAGCTAAATATCATCGTTGAAGCTTGGCAAAACGGCTGGGCATCGTTGTTGCTTCAGAGACTGTATGGAAATCAGAGACGGAGCTGCTCGCGGAAGCTTCGATGAGGGTCCGATCATTGAAGAATGTAGCTCCCTGCACATTAATGACTATAGCTGAAGCAATGTGGATACGTGCGTGAGTGAGATGGAGGGGCTTCGTGCGGAGGAAGTGGGGCCCCCTATAGCCTTTATTGCCGGTGAGCGATGGTGAAGATGGGTCAGAGGAGATTAATAGCAGAGAAGGGAGAGGAGGAGATTGGAGAACGACGCGAAGGTGAGGGATGTGCGATGAAGCGAGGTCGAGATTCAATGGAGGGTGATAGTACAAGGAGAAGCCTAACTAATTAAGCGAAAAGAAGTAAAAAAATAAAGAAGATCATAGAGCTTACATGAGGTCGGGCGGAGCAAAGCTTGGGCTCGATCATCGGTGTGGACAGTCTGGTCATCGCGGGACCTCCTCAGCCACTGGATGCAGCTAGGCAGGGCGGAGCCACCGCGGTCCTGGCCTACCATGGCCAGGGTTCAACACCGGGGGCTCCTGCCGTCGTTGTGCCTCAATCACTCCTCCCACTGTAACGGGGAGGAGGAGAGAAGCTGGGCGAAACCCCGTATAAAGGTGGACCGAGGATACTTGGGGAGACAGTGGTGTATTTAAGGATTTGGAAGTTGTTGTTCCAGAGGTGATGGTCGAGATTTGAGTGGGAGAGATGGAGCGAGTGTAGGGGATTTGTGGGATGAGTGGATGGCCGCGAGGATGAGGGATCATCTGTCTCCGTCGTGGGGCAGCTGGTGAGTGGAGAGAGTGGCGGAGGTGGTGGGAAAAATAGGAAGGGGGAAGGTGGTCCGCGAGCTAGTGAACGTGGGAGAGAGAGAGCCGCTCAGATTAGATCTAGGGGCAGCATGATCGAGGGCTAGGATCTTGCCACATGTTACTGAGATAAGCGTGAGACAACTAACGACCGAGATGACGTTCGGAGCTTGATCGAAAGGTTGGGGGTGAGACACGTGTCATGAGAAGACGTGGGCGTGGATGGATGGTTGCAATGGAGTCTATATCTTTAATCGGAATGTTGAGATCAAATCTTGAGTAAACGACTGAGATGGTGCTTATCAAACTGGATCATGCGGCACAGATAGTCACATGTGGCACAATGGAAGACCGATGCTAGCGAACGGCAGTGATGGAATCAGAAGCATGATCAGACGGTAGAGGATATGATAAAGAAGAGCGGTCTTGATGAGATCTAGGGCTGCGCGATCAAAGGGTGTAGGCATCTCCACATGGTATACTATGGTGAGGGCGCTCAGGAGCGGTCCAGATCACATCTGGCAGGCGATCGGATGGCTGAGGTTTGAAGTGGAGATTAATGATTGGGATGGAAATGCCTAGAGGTGATCTTGAGGTGCAGACGCCGCCACGTGGCGCAAGGAGGGCATGGCACTGGCGTGCGGATGTGATGAGAAGCCAGTGCTGATCGAAGGTATGAGAACGGATGCGAGTTTGGATGGCGAAGATTTGAAAGGAGAGAGGCCATCAGACGTCGGAAAAGAGGCTATGCGTGATGCGCAATGAAGTGGCCGCGTGGCGCAACCAGAAGGCGCCACTTGGCCCAATCAATTTATTACGACAAAGAATTGAAGAAATGAAGGAGTAGATGGTTGAATTTGGAAAAATCCAAAACATGAAAGTTTGTAGATCTCGATGAGATCTACACTTTGATGTTGACCAAAAACGGAGATGAGGTCACTAAAAGGCAGAAAATATTTTTGAGGATATTTTTAAGGATAAAAACACCACATATTTTAATTATGCCATTTTTTTGTGTTTTTAATTTATTCAATGACTCTGATAATTACAAGACTTTATCAGGTTTTTATTGACACACATTTAAGCAAGGGGGTTAAAAATAGGCAAATTAAGATTATGAAATTGAGTTTCATCATTGATTACTTGTCGAAATGGGTGGATGCTATTCCTACTCGAGCCGTAGAGAGTAGGACTATATACAAATTCATAAAGCATCATATTATTTTACGATTTTGGGTACCTAGAATTTTGATATCTGATGGAGGTAGCCACTTTGTAATTAGAATGATAAAATCTTAATCAAATTACTATGGATTTGAACATAGAATAACTAGTCCTTACCACGCACAGTCAAACGACATGGCAGAGGTTTCAAATAGGGAGGTGGAGAGCATTCTTCAAAAGTTAGTTTGTCCTGATAAGAAGAATTGGTGTCAATAGTTAGACCAAGTTCGGTGGGCTTACAGAACACCTTACAAGACACCTCTTGGCACTTCACCTTTTAGGATGATTTACGACAAGTCATGTCATTTGCCAACAGAGTTAGTTCACAAATCTGAATAGGCAATAAAGAAGATCAGTTGGGGAAGTTGTGTAGTGACCTTGACCTAAATGAGTTATTGGAAATTCGCAACAGAGCATATGACAACAACATGAACTATAAGGACAAAGTTAAGAAGTGGCATGATGCGCATATTAGATGTAAAAACTTTTCCCCAGGATAAAGTATGGTTATTTAATGCAAAGTTGAAGATTTTTTACGGAATACTTCAATCAAAGTGGAAGGATCCTCTTGCGGTAAAAGAAGTGCATGAGAATGGTAGTGTAGAGATTTCAGAGCTTTCAGAGAATGCACCTTCCTCCTTTGTTAACGGGTAGTTACTTAAACATTTTGTAGAATCCAAGGAAAGGTTAACTCCCGTTGAGAAAATTGACTTCATGCTTATTGATTCCGTTTCAGATTTCTCAGAGAAGGTATGATCACCATGATAGATTCACATCCCAAAATTCCATATTAGCAGATTCATATCCTTTCTGACTCTATTATTGTACATTTCGTTTGACTTTGATTCTTTTTCCAACCTACACTTAGGTTATTCTCAGCCTAAATATAAGGGGAAATCTGTCCATACACTCTCTATTACTCATTCTTTTGTCTCTCCTATGTATTTTCTCTATTTATTTACTTAGGTTTTTCAAAATCCAAGTATAGGGGAGACCATTCCTTTATATTCTATCTGACTTATTCTTTCTCATTCTTACACCTATCTCATTCTAGTCGTCTATTCTTACATTCTTTTATACTTAGTTGAGCTATGGCTTCATTTCACTTTGTGCTATGAGTACATAGCAAAAGCTAAGTATAGTGGGGTCTACCGTATATATTACATATATACTTTGGCCATAGCTCATAATTTTTAAATTTTTTTAAACTATTGGGGTTTTGGGTATCGTATTTTTTAATTTTTTTAAACTATTGGGGTTGTGGGTATCGTATTTTTGAACTGATTTTTGTACAAAAGGTTTGAACATGATTTTTGAAATTATATACATATTTGATATGGTTTTCAAAAAATGTTTTACTTGGTTTGTGAAAATACAACTTGATATGTTTGGAAAATCAATTGTAAAATATTTTGAAAACCTATATTTATGTGACAATGTTTGTAAAATTTTTCAAAAATCTTTTCAAAAGCTATGGGTGTAAATGAGTCTAATTAATTGTTTAAATCTCTAATTATATTCAAAAATCAATAAAAACTAGAAAATTAAAAATTCTTTAGTATCAATTCTGACTACTGAAGTTAAAAATCACTAGCTACATTTCAGTGAGGGAATTACTCCTTTAGCAGAGTGGGTGGTTAAAAGACAATGCATATGGTACCATCTTTAAATAATACGTGTAGCCGTCTAATGGTTCATACTTACACCCATGCTGGTTGAAAGTAGATGCAACTAATCATATGAGTTTAGGCCAGTCATTATTTTTCTAAAGAAGTTAAAAAATAAAAATATAAAATATAAATATATAAAAATCATTCATTAATTCTATTTTATCTCTCTAGTTTCCTTTAGTGATTTAGGTTTCTAAGAGGTTGCGATGGTTCACTGGACCATTTTGTTCTTATTAATTATAAGGTTATCTTACCTTGTGAGTCTTACGGAGTTCAACATGGAGGAAAGTATGGATTTCAACTCCATATTTTGGATGATCAAGTTGATAGAGAGTTCACAGAAAAGAGCGACGTCAATTGAGGAAGATGATCTATTGATAGAAGAATTGGATATGGAGGTGCCAACATCATTTATTGAGAATGTCCATTTTATGGAGAATCACATTTCATGTAAGTTGGGTCATCCTTTTATGTCTACTTTTTCTCTTCTAAGAAAAACCCAAAAGTCTGTTGCATGACTTCAAGGATGTATTCGTCTTCCCATGATTGTGAAGAATTTTGAGACTTCCCATGTGAATACGGATATCACTTTTGAGGAAGAATGGCATCATTATATAAGGTTGAAATTCCAAGTCGATGAAGATCTTTCTTATTCATATTCCGAAGTGTACTCTATTAGGAGGGAGCAGTTGAAATATAAGGCATCCTGTTATTTTAAACCTCTAAGAGCCAATCTTTATTTTTAAGGAGTTGAAGTGTGTAGTGTTATGTTGGGTATCCTAGTGTGCTCTTTGTGTTGTCTCTGTATTGTTTTGTCAAGGGTACCCATTCTGTTTTCTTTGTCTAAATAAGCAAATAATTCCTTAATTCTTTTGTAAATAGCTAACTTACTAACTTGTTAATTGGTGTCTTTCCCTGACACTTTCACATTGCACTCAAGGTCTTGAGACGATATTTAACACTGGGTTTAAGGAGTCTATAGACTTAGAGTTATCATGTCTTAATTATTAGAGTCTCGGACTTAAAAATTCATACTTCCCTAGTTAGAAGATATGCATGCTATATTGCACGCTTATTCTCCCTTAGAATTTGATTATTACTCACATGCACGATTGCATTCATGATTGAGATGAATCAAGATATCACTAAGGAGATTAGGATTTGAAGCTTGAGTTTGGACTTAATCTATATGATGCTGGAGGATGGGATAAAATTAATGGAGGCTTCATGAAACCAAAGTGTCAGCAATTTAGCTAGTATGGGACATGTTATCATGCTATCTCTTGACTTTGACGTAAACTGCCAGGGTGTGAAATTAAATTTATAAGTTGATCAGTGTGCACCATTCCTTAGTAAAAGAAGTGGAGCTAGACAAAAAGAAGGGAAGTTCCCTCAAGAAAAAATGATGATGAAAATATGAAAATAAAAGCTCATTACGTTACAAAGTTACATTATATGAGCTTACATTCTAGCCGAGCGCTCCCAATCTTTAAGTGTCCACTTGGACCAAATCATTAGGCTTTTATGAGTCGTGCTAGTACCTAAAAAAGGGCTATGCATTGTTAGAACTAGAAGTCCGGGTGCAAGTATATTAGATACTTTAAAAAGACGCAAGCATGTGCACTCCCGGAAAAACAAATACAGACGGCTCAATCTCTTTTGACGGACACACTGAACCTTTGAAGTCTGATGAACTAAACAGATGGTGGATTGGAGCAAGACTAGATTTATTCCCTAGTGTTGAGGGTTGGGTCCTTCGGAGAGCTTCTGAGATTGGAACTTTTAGTGAAATTTGGACGCTACTCTTGTTGATGCAGTCAACACTAAGTCATACTTCTTATATATATATATATATATCTTGAAAGTCTGATAAAATTAGAGGTGTTGAATTCATTTTCACTAACATATGGACAAACTTAGAGTCTTAGGATTTCTAAATAAATAGTGTTCTAGGACAAATTGAGCCATGTATACTCACTTGCACATGTCAGGGATCTCACTAATTAAGCTAACTCTATAATTAATTCTTTATTTATTTGCTCGAGGATGATCTTAGCTTAAGTATAGGTGGTGATAAATCTTCTATTTATCATCATAAATCAATATTATCTCTCTTGCTTAAGTAAATCAAGAAGATTCATTGACAATTAGCATTAATTACTAATTTGTGTATTGTGTATAATTGGCACTAATTAATATATATTATATAACCCTAATTCTATGCTATATTTTATGTATTTTTTTATTATTAAAAATCAAATAAAAATTAGAATCATTTTGTAGATAAATAAATTAACATAAAATAAAATAAAAACCCATAAAAATAACAAAAGAAAATAAAAGAAAATCATTTTATTATGTATTTAATTTTTATTTATGTACAAATGACATTTGATCTCTTTGACTTCTACATGAAAGTTGTAGTTCTCATCGAGACCTACAACTTTCATGTTTTGAGTTTTTGTTAATTCATTTTCCTTTTATTTCTTTTCGATTTATCATGGATTTAATTATTTATCTCCATTCTTATTGGGCCAGGTTGCACCTTCACGACCGCTCACATGGTTGAGCCCCGTCGTCAGAATCGCCCAACAGGACCTTTGGATCTTGATCCAACAACCTGCAAGCATCTTCAAACTCTCACCCTACTTCTACGAAATGACACATCTACTCACCATCTCAACTTCTCAAATGTTATCACAACTCGATCCGACGTCATCTTCCCTCACAACTACAACCCAGTTGATCACCCTTCATTCCACTTCTTCACCCGCCATCCAACTTTTCCTAACTCCTCTTCTCTTGGTCGTGGGTGATGGTTGAAACAACCCCCTCCAACTGCCTGTGATACACTTCCAAGTAAAAAGAAACATTCCTCCTGCCAACTTCCGGGGCATCTCGCCATTCGCGAGTGAGTCCTTCCAGCCCATTCTACCTCTAAGTGACAACTGGAGTCTGAATCTATGAGCGAAGATGAGGGAAAATCACAGGAGAGATCCTTGACAATAGAGTCGTGTTGCAGTGAGGAAACCTTATTTTTTGAGCTCTCTTCTCGAGCCTAGAAGCTCGAGCTATGATCTGAAGTTCTTGAAACCTCATCTAAAGGCCAAGAATCTTCAAATTCATCATCAATCTTCCATCTTCCAAGTAAGTATTTCCGCCATTGTTGTATTCTTTCGTTATTTATCAAAATTTCTTAGAGTCTAATGTTGATTAATATTCTGATTTAATTACTTGGATCTTAGTACATTATATCCATCTTTCACGTGTTCTCTTACATACTCACTCTGCTTCTCTTTGAGTTTGTACACATCAATCCATTCCAGACATCATCGTTACCTGGAACCCATCTAGTGTTTAATTCCTCCATTCTGTTTGAACCGTCCATTCCACTTCACTAATCCCTCACATCATTCATATGGGCTTTGGTTTCTGCTTGGACTAACATTATAGGTCAGTAGATCTTCAATGATCGGATATTGAAGCAGAGCTCTGATCTCCATTATCTCCCTCTGCAATGCTTCATCGATAGGTCAATAAGACAACTTCATTGTCATCCTCAATCCATCTTCCATGTCGTGGAGCCTTCATGAAGGTCATCTGACCTTTAGCGGTGTCAGAGGAGTAAGGAGGAGCAAAAACCTCCTCGTCGGAGCATATCCTGAGTGCCATCACGCGCGGAGGAGCGGAAGAACACCCAACGAGCAGTAGCCATAGATCTCCCCATGTTGGGCAAGATCTGACGGTCCAGATTGATCCACATCGCTTGCCCGAGGCAACGCTTCATCCTTCAGGCTCGTGTGTCGAGCCTGTATTCGAGCCTCATGCGAAGCACCAGAGGCATCCACATGGACCGAGCCTCAATTAGTGAATCTAGATAGGTCACATGCATCGCGCACATGTGAAGACCCAAAAATCTGAGCAGGGGCGTTGGTGAAGGCAAAGTTCGCCTCGATAATAAATATAACTTAAGTCGTAGTATAGGAGACGAATTTTGTTCAGCAAAGACCACAGACTTTGAATGTTGTGAAATATTTGTGCTTGGCAAGTCTACCAAGGTCGAACACAGGGACACAGCTGCTTAATTATAGCTTTTGAATTTTGATTCGTGAAGTTCAATCTCAATTAATCTCAATTTCAGGTCCATATGCGAATTATGATGCACTAAGATATTTACAAGGTGATGCCATGATGCATGCATTTTTTATTTGTTTTTATGCAAGTTAAAATGATGCTTGGGCAAACAATGCAAGAAAATATGCCTGATGAATAAAAGGCTACAATTATACCCTTAAATGTGAGCAATGCAATGTAGAATGAAGTTAGAGTCTAATTGAACACATCATTAAAAATCGGTCATCAAATCCAACAAGACAGATAGAGCATGGTCCCATTTTTGACATAAAAATTCACTTTATTTAAAACAATGTCAAATGAGACAAATAAGTATGCTAGATTGTAGAGGACAAAACATGGATCAAAACGACACTAAAATCATGCAATTTGGACCTACGATGCTCAAGTTATGCTAAAAGTAGTGCAAGGGCATAATTGTAATAAAAATGCAATAAAATAAAGGGATAAATATTGCATTTAGGTCCCTGGAGGGACCTAAATGCAAATAAAGAAAACCGCCTGGGCCCAGTTGTAATTTTCCCAATGCGCGCAGGGGCATATTTGTAATTTCAGAAAACCTAGAGGGCGTCCCTGTAAATAACCCAGGCACGCATGTAAGGCACGTGCCTGGGGACCAAAGTGTAAATATCAATTCTTTCGGGGTCTGACGTGCAATTGACCCAACCCCCCCACGTGCAAGGCACGTGAGTGCTAGGCTCGGGTCGGGCCGCAGGTTTGGGCGCACGTGGCAAGTGCTGGAGGCTTGGCCATAGGCTCGAGTAGCCCGAAGCAGCTGGATCGGAGGGAGGCTTGGGCTGCCACGCGTCGTCATCACCGCCGTCCGATCGTTTCGATCGGACGGCAACTGTATCATCATCTTCCACTGCAGCCCACCGGAGAAGGCGGGACTCCGGCGAGCTGCCCTTGGCTCCGCCATGCCTCGCGAGGCACTCTGAAGGTCGGGGAAGACTTCTGGTGGGTCGGCGAAACTCCTGAAGGTGCGGCGAAGCTCCGAAATTGGTCGGAGGGGGAGAATGGTGGAGCTTCGCCGAAGAAGAATTTCTTGAAGGTGCTCCGACGTAAACTCCGGTCAGTGAGCAATTGGTACCTGCCGTTGTTAAAATAACCGAAGCTTGTGCATCGTGTGTGCGAGTGAGGTGAAGTGAGTGAGGTGAAGCCCTATGTGCGGCGAAGAAGGTGGAGGGCAGAGGCTCTTTCCCGGCGGACCGGCGAGAGAGTGGGTCGAAAGTGAACGAGATCATGGAGAGTTGGGAGGGTGAGTGGGGTAGTGAGCGGAGATGCCGGTGGTTGGGTGGATGTTGGAAGATGGTCAGATGAGGTTGAGAGATTGTGTAGGTGATGGAAAAAATACGAGAAATAACAGGAAAAGTCACCTCGCCGGAGCGAGGTGCTGGTGGAGAAAGCGACCTAGGATTGAGCTCCTTGGGGGCTCAGGGTCTTCGCCCAGCGTGCGCGGCCGGTGCACGGAGCTCGGTGGCTGCCGGAGGAGCCTCTACTCGGCGGAGGAAGGCCTCGGGTCGACACCGAATCAACCTCGTCGTCACCTCGACGTTCCGCCCCTCCGCTGTCACCGGAGGGGCGGAGGAGGCTAGAGGAAGATCCAAGAATGGTGGACAGGCGCTCCGGTGGCGGGGAAGGGGGTTATATAGGTGAAGGTGGTCGGGGGTTACAGTGTCGGCGAGGCGTTTTCGAGCGAGGAATAAATGACGAGGGGAGTAATGGAGAGGGGTTTTGACAAAGGCGCAAGGATGGCGGAGGATATGGCTTCGTGTAGGTGGCGTTATGAACGGAAGGAGGTGACTGGTGCGGTGGCTAGATATGGAAGGGGGACGAGGTTCGACGAGGCGTAACGCCTGGGCAAGGGAGTTACTCGAGGAAGGAGATGACGGAGGTCCGTTGGATCTATCGATCCAACGGCTGCGATTGGAGTGTCAGCGGAGGGCCACGATTAGATCATCGGGATCTGATCGTGTGGCTGGGAGAGAGGCGGGTGTGAGTGGTTAGGATCGATCGGTGGGAGAGATCCAACGGTGAGGGATAGATAGGCGACGTGGCCAGATAATGGGCGTTAGATAGATGTAGGATCCGAGGGCTGTGGTGCGGGGATACGTGGCAGGTTGAGGGGCATTGGATGGGGAGATGATCGGACAACTGTAGATGGGGCGCGAGTGGGCGGTCCTGATCTGATCTAAGATCAGATCGGGCGGCTGAGAAATGGGGCGGGTTTGGACGATGGATATGGGGGCGATTGGAACAGATCCAATGGCCGAGGAAGTGCGCCAGGTGGCGTGACGCGGAGCGGGCCACGTGGGCGGCCCAGAGGGCGCCACGTGGCCCAATCAGAACAATTCAAACATAAATACAAAGAAAAATATAAAAGAAATAGGTAGAAGCCGAATTTGGAAAAAGTCAAAATATGAAAGTTGCTTGTCTCGACGAGATCTACAACTTTTATGTTGGGCAAAAAGCCAAAAGAGGTCATCTGTATACAAGCTATTTTTTGGGGGGTATTTTTAAGGGGATAAAAACACCGATTTTGTGGTTTTTAGTTGTTTTTGAATTTTTTAGTCTTTTTAAGGGTCAGTGATTTATAGAAAATTATTCTACCTAATTTTTAGGGATTTTTGAGTGATAAAATAATTACAGAAAATAAGGACAATTAAAAACAAATAATTAAGGGTTAATTATACACAATATAGTACATGATAAAATCAAAGAATTAGAGGATATTTTTATTGGTTTGTTTAAGCAGGTATTTTAATAAGGAGTTTTTAGCATGATGAATACGGGTTTCATCATACCCCTATACTTAAACCATGCTCGTCCTCGAGCATCTAAAGGATGAAGGAGTTAGATTAATTCCTGACAGTGCGTGTGAAAATTTCAAGGCTTGATCTTTCGAAGACCCTTGACCTAAGTGATCCTAAAATTCTGGGTTTAACCAAGCCTTAGTCAGAAGTAATCCAACTTCTCTGATTATCAGTCTCTCTTTTTGTACATATAATATAAGGATATGACATTTAGTGTACTGCATTTCATGAGAGCCGAGTCGATGCATCACCCAAAGTTCCAGTCCCAAAGATTCTCCTCTAGACCTAATCCTCAATACTAGGGAATAAGTATGTTCTTGCTCAGTCAACCGTCTCTATAGTTTGTCAGATTTGAAAGTGTAGATGGACGGCCAGATGATGGAGGGACATGGGATTGTGTCTATTTTTCTCACCCTTACATTGGAACAAGGTGCCTCTCGAGTGCCTTTTACTCAACACATGTAAATTATTAATTTGTTGATCAATGTGTCCGTCAAGAGAGTTGGAGTCGTCTGCACTTGTTTTTCTGGGAATACACCGGGGTGTGTCTTTTCTGAGTATCTAAGATACCTTCGACACCCAGACTTGTATTGCTTACGATGCAGGGCCCTTTTTGTGGTGTCAGCCTGACTCCTTAGTCCTAATTAGCGCTTGGTCCAAGTGGACACTTGAAAATGTTTGGGAGCGCTCGCCATTGGTGGAAGCTCATTTGGAATTTTTGACTTTGGATTTAGAGCTTTTCTTTGACATTTCATTTCTTTTGTTGGCTAGCTCCACTGCTTTTACCAAGAGATTGGCGCACACTGATCAACAAGTTCTTTAAGTTTCATCACACCCTGGCACTTTTAGGTAAATATCAAGAGATAGCATATGAATCTTGTTCACATGCTGGCTAGGGTTTTTGCTGACACTCAGGTTTTCTGAAGCCTTCATTAACTTTATCCCATCCTCGAATATCATTAGATCAGGTCTAAACTTAAATCCATGGTCCTAGTTCTTCAAGTGATATCTCATCTCAGCTCATCAATCATGCAGTTGTGGAAGTGACTGTGCTGATCATATTTTCCTGAAAGTAGAGATTAAGAGTGCAATATAGCACTCAAATCTTTCAAACCAGAGGAGTGTGGATATTTAAGTCATGAAAACCCTAATGACTAAAGCATGTTAACTCAGACTCTCTAGATCCCAGAGATCCAGTGTCCTCAAAATCCTCAAGCCTTGCGTGAGTGTGAATGTGTCAGGAATACACCAACTCCATAGGTTAGTGAATTTTTTTTTGTGTGTGATTTTTATCTTTGAATTTTTTTTTTTAAAAAACACAGGTATATTTACAAAAATTAGTCCCTCAATTTTTAATTTTTACTCAGTTCACTAGTTTACCAAAACCCAGCCCGAAAAATAAAATTTTAAAAAGTTTTAAAAACACGAGCTAAGGCTAAAGTAATATACAATAATATACGGTATACCCCCCTATACTTAAAATTTGCTATGTCCTCATAGCACAAGTGCCATGAAGCCAAGGCTCGGTTCAAGTACAGGGAGATATAGCGGAACTGAGGAGGAGAGTCCCCGTATACTTAGGCCAAAATTGCCCTAAGTACAAGAAGACGGGACGAGGGAAGGAAGAGCAGGCAAGTCCCCCCTATACTTAGGCTTCAAATAGCCTAAGTAAGGTCTACGTTTAGGGGGGGGGGGGTTCTATGATACAAGGGAGAGGGGGAGGGGGTTCGTGAAGAGTAGATATACACACACAGAGAGAGAGAGAGAGAGATAGAGTGAAATATACAGGGGAAGGGTGGGGGTGAATATGTGCAGTGTAGGTGTGTGTGTGCGGGGGGGGGGATTTTTTTTTGTGTGTGTGTGTGTGAGTACAATATGCAATACTGAAATAAATATGCAGATGCAAGATATTTTTTTTTTTACAAAATGCAATGCAAGTTAACTGCTATAAATCTCCCAAATCCTTCACAGGTTCTTTCGCGGCCTCTTCAGCGGAAGTATTTGACTTCACGCCTCCATGAGGATCAAGCGTCCTCGATCACCATGGGCCCTGCCACAAAAGATAAACGTTAGAAAACCAGAGAAATTAAATCCGCAAAATAATATGCAACTAAATGATGCATGGAATGAGGACCTAGAAATTATTGAATTAATAAAAAAAAATCAAAATTCAAAAATTAAGCAAAGCCGCATCCCCGGCAACGGCGCCATTTGGTGAAGGCAAAGTTCGCCTCGATAATAAATATAACTTAAGTCGTAGTATAGGAGGCGAATTTTGTTCAGCAAAGACCACAGACTTTGAATGCTGTGGAATATTTGTGCTCGGCAAGTCTACCAAGGTCGAACACAGGACACAGCTGCTTAATTATAGCTTTTGAATTTTGATTCGTGAAGTTCAATCTCAATTAATCTCAATTTCAGGTCCATATGCGAATTATGATGCACTAAGATATTTACAAGGTGATGCCATGATGCATGCATTTTTTATTTGTTTTTATGCAAGTTAAAATGATGCTTGGGCAAACAATGCAAGAAAATATGCCTGATGAATAAAAGGCTACAATTATACCCTAAAATGTGAGCAATGCAATGTAGAATGAAGTTAGAGTCTAATTGAACACATCATTAAAAATCGGTCATCAAATCCAGCAAGACAGATAGAGCATGGTCCCATTTTTGACATAAAAATTCACTTTATTTAAAACAGTGTCAAATGAGACAAATAAGTATGCTAGATTGTAGAGGACAAAACATGGATCAAAACGACACTAAAATCATGCAATTTGGACCTACGATGCTCAAGTTATGCTAAAAGTAGTGCAAGGGCATAATTGTAATAAAAATGCAAGAAAATAAAGGGATAAATATTGCATTTAGGTCCCTGGAGGGACCTAAATGCAAATAAAGAAAACCGCCTGGGCCCAGTTGTAATTTTCCCAATGCGCGCAGGGGCATATTTGTAATTTCAGAAAACCTAGAGGGCGTCCATGTAAATAACCCAGGCACGCACGTGAGGCACGTGTCTGGGGACCAAAGTGTAAATATCAATTCTTTCGGGGTCTGACGTGCAATTGACCCAACCCCCCCACGTGCAAGGCACGTGAGTGCTAGGCTCGGGTCAGGCCGCAGGTTTGGGCGCACGTGGCAAGTGCTGGAGGCTTGGCCATAGGCTCGAGTAGCCCGAAGCAGCTGGATCGGAGGGAGGCTTGGGCTGCCACGCGTCGTCATCACCGCTGTCCGATCGTTTCGATCGGACGGCAACTGTATCATCATCTTCCACTGCAGCCCACCGGAGAAGGCGGGACTCCGGCGAGCTGCCCTTGGCTCCGCCATGCCTCGCGAGGCACTCTGAAGGTCGGGGAAGACTTCTGGTGGGTCGGCGAAACTCCTGAAGGTGCGGCGAAGCTCCGAAATTGGTCGGAGGGGGAGAACGGTGGAGCTTCGCCGAAGAAGAATTTCTTGAAGGTGCTCCGACGTAAACTCTGGTCAGTGAGCAATTGGTACCTGCAGTTGTTAAAATAACCGAAGCTTGTGCATCGTGTGTGCGAGTGAGGTGAAGTGAGTGAGGTGAAGCCCTATGTGCGGCGAAGAAGGTGGAGGGCAGAGGCTCTTTCCCGGCGGACCGGCGAGAGAGTGGGTCGAAAGTGAACGAGATCATGGAGAGTTGGGAGGGTGAGTGGGGTAGTGAGCGGAGATGCCGGTGGTTGGGTGGATGTCGGAAGATGGTCAGATGAGGTTGAGAGATTGTGTAGGTGATGGAAAAAATACGAGAAATAACAGGAAAAGTCACCTCGCTGGAGCGAGGTGCTGGTGGAGGAAGCGACCTAGGATTGAGCTCCTTGGGGGCTCAGGGTCTTCGCCCAGCGTGCGCGGTCGGTGCACGGAGCTCGGTGGCTGCCAGAGGAGCCTCTACTCGGCGGAGGAAGGCCGAGGGTCGACACCTTATCAACCTCGTCATCACCTCGACGTTCCGCCCCTCCGCTGTCACCGGAGGGGCGGAGGAGGCTAGAGGAAGATCCAAGAATGGTGGACAGGCGCTCCGGTGGCGGGGAAGGGGGTTATATAGGTGAAGGTGGTCGGGGGTTACAGTGTCGGCGAGGCGTTTTCGAGCGAGGAATAAATGACGAGGGGAGTAATGGAGAGGGGTTTTGACAAACGCGCGAGGATGGCGGAGGATATGGCTTCGTGTAGGTGGCGTTATGAACGGAAGGAGGTGACTGGTGCGGTGGCTAGAAATGGAAGGGGGACGAGGTTCGACGAGGCGTAACGCCTGGGCAAGGGAGTTACTCGAGGAAGGAGATGACAGAGGTCCGTTGGATCTATCGATCCAACGGCTGCGATTGGAGTGTCAGCAGAGGGCCAGGATTAGATCATCGGGATCTGATCGTGTGGCTGGGAGAGAGGCGGGTGTGAGTGGTTAGGATCGATCGGTGGGAGAGATCCAACAGTGAGGGATAGATAGGCGACGTGGCCAGATAATGGGCGTTAGATAGATGTATGATCCGAGGGCTGTGGTGAGGGGATACGTGGCAGGTTGAGGGGCATTGGATGGGGAGATGATCGGACGACTGTAGATGGGGCGCGAGTGGGCGGTCCTGATCTGATCTAAGATCAGATCGGGCGGCTGAGAAATGGGGCGGGTTTGGACGATGGATATGGGGGCGATTGGAACAGATCCAATGGCCGAGGAAGCGCGCCAGGTGGCGTGACGCGGAGCGGGCCACGTGGGCGGCCCAGAGGGCGCCACGTGGCCCAATCAGAACAATTCAAACATAAATACAAAGAAAAATATAAAAGAAATAGGTAGATGCCGAATTTGGAAAAAGTCAAAATATGAAAGTTGCTTGTCTCGACGAGATCTACAACTTTCATGTTGGGCAAAAAGCCAAAAGAGGTCATCTGTACAAAAGCTATTTTTTGGGGGGTATTTTTAAGGGGATAAAAACACCGATTTTGTGGTTTTTAGTTGTTTTTGAATTTTTTAGTCTTTTTAAGGGTCAGTGATTTATAGACAATTATTCTACCTAATTTTTAGGGGTTTTTGAGTGATAAAATAATTACAGAAAATAAGGACAATTAAAAACAAATAATTAAGGGTTAATTATACACAATATTGTACATGATAAAATCAAAGAATTAGAGGATATTTTTATTGGTTTGTTTAAGCAGGGATTTTAATAAGGAGTTTTTAGCATGATGAATACGGGTTTCATCAGGCGTAACTTAATAATTCATCTAGATCTGAGCTTAATTGTATATCTTCATTTATTCGAGCATCCAAAAAAATCAAATTAGAATCCCATCGCATAGTTCTCGTCGAGATCTTTCCAACAAGTTGAAGAACGTGAAAATCTGAGTTCGGGAGCCTGAGTTATGGCTATTTTAGTGAGGAAGGATCCAAGTAACATTCGGATCCGGACTCTGATCTGAATATGAGTTATAACCCATATACCCCTTCTCATCTCGACCAAAACATCCAAACCCCTTTTTTCCCTTCGACCTGCAGCTCTTCCTCCTCCCTCCCCCTTATCGGAGCTCGCTGAAGCGCATAGAATCGGCGATCCGAAGCCGAAATCACGCAGAGAAGGTCTGAGTCACCCCCATTTGTGGTTCTCATCACGAACGGAGCGTCAATCACACTATTCTTCATAGACGGAGTAACCGAGGTGACGGGAAACTTGATGTATGATATCCTCTTCCCTCTTGCAGTGGATTCCTCATGACCTTTACCCGATATGCTTAATCGTTCATAGATCTTAACATAAATCCGGTGATGAACAACTTTTTCATGTATGATCTACGTGACAGTATTCTTCCTCTTCGATGGAGATGCCTCTAAAGGAACATTCCCTACCATATATGTACAGACTTTGTTTGCAATAAACTGTGGTGGGAATTCCCTGTAAATACAAACAATGGACCGACCTATGTGATAGACATTTTGATCTCTCTACGGCTTCATCTAATTGTGTCCAAGGATATTAAGTGGGCGTGAGCACTGTTGGAAGGTTCTCGAATGTTTAAATCCCGAGCTACATTCCGAGCACTCTTTCACGATCCAACAATACACAGGATCCTGATCTATATTAAAACATAAGGTTGCCCCATCTTCCATTCAATGCTACGGTCTTGGTTTATATAATAGGAACTATACTAACAGACTGATGTTTGGTGAATCAGACATATGTAAGCCCAATAACTTTTTGACATTTATATGGAGATTCAAACTGTTGTGATGAGTTTGATTTTCAGTTTTTACAATTCTCAGTTGGTGTAAATAATTTAATCCAAAGACTACTTAGATAGTTCCTCTTTCATCAACAGATCACTGACCAACCTTATATGAAATGCATAGCACAGCACATATCTTTGATCTTATTGATGGATTCGAATAGATCCTGTTGCTGCAGTTGTTGGTTGCATTGATGTTCGTTTTGTCAACTTTGAAATCACTTTGCTTTTTAGAAACCTATTGGTGAGGTCATGTATCCAGCCTTTCGGTGCTATCAGATCCTGATTTGGTTTTATGTTTTCATGTGGATCATAGCCTCTGGTTGCCGTAATATGTTTTCGTGTCACAGACCTGATTCAATGTTAGTTGATAACGACAATGGCAATCTACATTGTTTATATAAACAACGATCTATCTACACAAATCCCGTAAGTCTTAGCAGTGTTTATATTTTTTGACATCTTACCAGTCAGTATCCAGAAGCATCAGATGCTATCGCTGATTATTTTGAAAGCCAAAAGAATGGTCAATAGAGATGTTAGATCATTCCTATTTCGACCACATCAAAAAATGTTAAAGACATCTCTAGATCCCTAGATCTACGTTAGTGGGACATAGACTGAATTGTATTGTCAAGATATAGTCTGGCCAATCTATTTTTTTTATCTTAGTGTACACTTTATATTATAAAAAAATGTAGTTAGTTGGTCCCAGAGATGGCCATGGAAAGTTGATTAAAACAAATATCGTGAGTTGTATCAAATTACACTTGCTTTATTATGACAATGAAATTAGATTTTCATAGTGTATAACTTAGGGTCCCTGTGTTGGCGTTAAATTTACAACCATTATAGAATTAATGGTAGGGAAGATTTAAACATATATCAAAATCATTTACCATCAAGTCCTTATTTTGGAATAACAGGGAACGCAGTGGAACATGATCCCATCATAGAGGTGTGTTTATTTATTTCAGATTGGATGATCCCCAATAAGACCTGAAATTTTGGTAGCTTCCGCAAATGCCACTGTAAAGTATAATCATTATTTTACTAGCATAAAGTGCTAAGCTTCAAATATATGAAATGGGCAAATATACGTACTACAATTACTTTTACTGATCCTAAGTAGTCCCTTTGTGATACTACATTAGTATGTTAAAATATTTGAATCTCTTCTAAGATTTCTTGTATTGATAGTAATGTCGTGATTTTCATTTCATGTGAAGGGATATGTCATGGTGATCGGGTAGTGGAGTAGCTGCTGCTAAGGGAGGGCATGCACCTTTAGGACCTCGGGTAGATGCATAGAGAGCCGTGATTCCAACGCTACTATGTAGTTGCAATGGTTGGGGGAAAAGTTGCTTGGCACACTGAGGAGTCACCACGTGGAGTTCAGCCTCAGCACTAGCATGCCTTTAGCCTAGTGCTTCAAGCGCGGGTCAAGTAATCATGGTTGGTGGTCTAGTTTTTTGCTTATCATTGTTGGACATGCGAGACCATGACAAGCCATTATGTAATAAATGTTATTACGAATATCATTCCCTGATCTGAAATGAAGAATAAATAATTTGCATAATAGTTCCCTTAGTACAATTAGGGTTATGTACCATATCCATCTTAATGATCATATAACTGTCGATTCAATTATTGAATTATAGAGGCTGGTGCTTGGATGAATATCTAAAGAATTAGGTTGTGGACTCATCAAGTACTGTCAAATGATTATTAAGAGATGATCTCCATCCTCAGAAGGAGATGGCAATCCTTTCTCTAAAGGTTGATATCTAGCCGACCTCTTGATGCAGGTCCTCTATATAGAATAGAGATTCAGAGGTGTTAGATAAGTTAGATCAAATAGTTGACATACCGAGATCGAGATAACCAAAATCCTATGTCGTATGCTATCACGATATAGGCACACATCCTCTGACCGGAGACAGATGCATTACTATATATCTGAGTATGTATATTTGACAGACCAATAAGTTGATGTCTAATCAAGCTCTATACACCGGCGCGCTGGTGTGCATACAAGGGCATATGAGTAATACGATCTCTCAAAGGGATTATAAAGGTTCATTTACTGAACCAGAAGACATGAGCTCACTCACTAGGAAGAATTAAATTCCGTGCACAGTCATCTCGCTTTGGAAGCTTGACTCATTTTGTAGGTTTGATATATGCTTTTGGAAAATATATGATCAATACCTGGGTATGCTATATGATTTTGGAAAGTATATGATCGATACCAACTCCCAATAGTCAAATGAGAAACTTAGTGACAAATATCTGAAGTAGATACTGTACAATTGATCTAATACTTCAGGATTATTCTTGGTCTTCCAGTATGCTGGATGTACATGTATCAAGAATACCTGAGGGCGATGTGATCATAAACGATTGTATAACCATGACACTTCCATTCCTAGGGAGTGATGAAACATGTCTGTGTTTTAGTGACTTTTCTCAGTAGAGAAGTGATCTAATCTTGGTCCAAATGTTGGACAGAGATCTAAATGTGATTCAGATAAAATGAGAAGATTGGATCTATGACCTTGATTTAATAAAACATCTACGAGAGGTCCGTAGATCTGGATTTGAGATGTAATCTCAATATCCAAGTCACTATACGTGGAACAATACAATTGCCATGTCCTTATCTCCAAGTATCCGCGGAGAAAGCACATTATCCTTGAAAGAGTTCATAGATAATTTCATTATTGATATATGTATCTAAGCATTGAGAAAATTGATAATTAAATGTGATTTAATTATCATATATAATATGAATTTGATTCATATTGTAAAAAGAATTTTCTAAGATAATTGAATGTGATTTAATTATTAAAGATGTAAAAAATGTGAAAGTGATTCATATTATTTAGGCACATGAGAATAGAGATCTAAGATGTTTAAATATGATTTAATTATCATGGATATAAATAATGTGGATAGCACTATCCTAATTATTCATATATATCATAAATGTGATTTATAATATATAAGTGAGAGCTATTTGTAAATAACATTTACAAATTAAATCTTGATGTGAATTGGATTCACATTAGACAATTAATTGAAAATGTAACTTACATTTTTTTGGGTTGTTAATGAGATTCACAAATTTCCAATGGTAAGATTGCAATATTCACAAAATAATTACGAATTATTTTTGTTGAATAATTTACAACAAGTGTTGTTGTAAATCTTGGAGATTTTCAAGGAATAATGCAATCTCATAAGATTGCATGAGATTCCACCATCCATGTTGGAAGGGTGGACGATCATCAAATCCTATAAGGAAATGGTGGACATCCACTCTATTAAATGGGATGGTGTAATCTCCATTCCATCATCTCCATATGTGATTGATTTAATTTTAGGATTAATTTATATTGATTTATCAATATATATGTAATCTAAATTAAATTAATTGTTGTTGTGTTTTTACAATAACATCTTGACCATTGAAAGAAACACAGATCAATCTCATCCATTGGATTTGTGTGCACATGGATTGGGATCCATATACTCTCAAAATCCTATATAAGAAGAGGCACCCCTTGTTCTTCAAAAGTTACAACAACAACAAGAGATACAACATATGCTCTCTTTCTTTCTCTCATTCTCTACATGTCCTCTCTCTCTCTCATTGTCATTGTCCACCATGGAGTCCTAGAGAGAGTCGCCATCACTGCAACATCATCGTTTTGTTGCTGGATTATTTGCTCATGGATCTCTTATTGGACATGTGAGCCCACAATGAGCCATTATACAATAAATTTTATTGCAAATATCATTCCCTGTTCTGAAATGAAGAATAATTAATTTGCATAATACGTCCCTTAGTACAATTAGGGTTATTTACCATGGCCATCTTGATGATCATACAACTGTTGATTCAGTTATTGAATCATAGAGGCTGGTGCTTGGATGAATATCTTAAGAGTTAGATTGAGGACTCATCAAGTACCGTCAAATGATTGTTAAGAGGGGATCTCTAGCATGAGTAGGAGATGGAAATCCTTTCTCATTTGGCTGATATCTGACTGACCTCTTGATGCAGGTCCTCTGCATAGGAATAGAGATTCAGAGGTGTCAGATTAGTTAGGTCAAAGAGTTGACTTAACGAGATCGAGATAACCAAAGTCCTATGTCATATGTTGTCATGATATTTGCATGCATCCTCTGACCGGAGACAGATGTGTTACTATATGTCTGAGTATGTACATTTGTCAGACCAATAGGTAGATGACCTAATCAAGGTCTATACACCAGCACACTGGTGTGCATACAAGGGCATATGAGTAATACAATCTCTCAAAGGGATCATACAGGTTCATTACTAAACCGGAAGACATGAGCTCACTCATGAGATATTGGGAAGATCAAATTCTGTGCACGATCATCTCGCTTTGGAAGCTTGACTGAATTTGTAGGTTTGATATATACTTTTAGAAAGTAAATGATCAACACCTGGGTTTGATATATGCTTTTGGAAAGTATATGATCGATACCAACTCCCAATGATCGAATGAGAAACATAATGATAAAACCCTGAAGTAGACAGTGTAAAATTGATCTTATACCTCTGGTATATTCTGCATCTTCCAGTATGCAGGATGTACTGGTATTAGGAATACCTAAGGGTGATGTGATCATAAACGGTTTTATAACCATGACGCTTCCATTCCTAGGGAATGATGAAACGAATCTGGATTTTAGTGACTCCTCTCAATAGAGAAGTAATCTGATCTTAGTCTAAATGTTGGACCTTAATCTGAATGTGATTCAGATGCAATGAGAAGATTAGATTTGTGGTCCTTATTTAATCAAGCATCCATGGGAGGCCCGAGATCTGGATTTAAGATGTTATCTCAATATCCAAGTCACTATACGTGGAACACTACAATCGCCATGTACTTATCTCCAAGTATCTGCAGAGAAAGCGCATTATTCATGAAAGGGTTCAAGTATGATTCCATAGTTAAATTATATCTAAGCATTGAGAGATTAATAATTAAATGTGATTTAATTATATTGATGCATGTGGATATTTATCCAATATAATTAATGTGATTTAATTATTGTGAATAAGAATAATGTGGATAGCAATATTCAATTATTCATAATATATTATAAATACGATTTATAATAGATTAGAGAGAGGTTATTATTATTTATATTTGTCAATTAATTATTGGTGTATTGGATTCACATTGTATAATTAAATGAAAATGTAAATAACATTTTATTTTGGGTTGTGAATGTGATTCACAAATCAACAATGTCAAGATTGCAATATTCTCAAAATAATTATGAATTATTTTTGTAGAATAATTTAAAACAAGTGTTGTTATAAAATTCATGGAGATTACTAAGAGATTACAAGAGATCTCAAGATTGGTGGAGATCCCACCCTTCCATATATGAAGGGTGGACGACCACAATTTCCTTAAGGAAATTGGTGGCCGTCCACTCCATATATGGAGGGTGGATTCTCCAACCAATTAACTCCATGTTTGCTTGATTCGATTTGTGATTGAAATATATTTGATTTATCAAATATATTTAATCTAAATTTAATTATTAGTTTGATTTTTTACCAACAACAATCTTGACCATTGAAATAAACACAAATCAATTTCATCCATTGATTTGGTATGTCCCATGGATTGTGATCCATGGAATCCCAAACCCTATAAATAGAGAGGCACCCCTTGCTCTCTATGGTTATGACATTGAGATACATCAAGCTCTCTTCTCTCCTTGATTCCACACGCCATCTCTTCTCTCTCCTCCATTGATGGTCGTCCGCCAAACCCTAAAGGGGAAGGCTCGTCGTCACTTCGCTATTACGCCGTCGCCTCAACGTCTATCGGTTCTCCATCTTCTTTGGAGTACTTCACTCACGAAGGAGGTGTTTGATCTCATGCGATGAGATCAAGAGTTCACCATGCTTGGATAAATATCTTGGATTGCGAGGATCACGTGACTCATCCCCGCGCTCGCAAGCGTCTTCTACGAAGATCAGACTTGAGACAGGAGGTCTCCTTTCGTAGAGACTCGATGAACCACGATGTAAGAGGTATTCCTATATACTAGATGTGGTTTTAGATGAAACGATCCGAGAATCGTTCTTGGATCATGTGGTTTCATCATATAAATTTTTAAAATTCCGTTGCATGGAACAACTAGTCCGACTAGTCGTTCTTCATCGTATACAATATGATGCTCACGCTTCTGTGATGTGCTTTAGGATTATCTCATATCCTTCAAGTGGTATCAGAGCCAGGTTGAAGGTTTCGGATACGATCCGTAAACCTAAGCCGATTGGGTTCGTTAGGGTTTGCGAAAGTTTTGTCGCATTTCATTTTCGCATCTATGTTTTGTGATTATTTTACGCCCTGTTTAAATTTTTTAAATACGAAAACAAAAATTAATTTTTGTTCCCCATTAAATAAGGAAATCGGAGGATCTGAGTTTGCGTGATTTCGAATCTGTTTTCTCAAGTTATGATCAAATTAGTGAACATGTATTCACTGTTTCAGGGACTGCGAATCTTAGCATAATTAAGGAGTTGTTTGCGGATTTGAAACGACTAGAAATGCAAACAAATCACTTAGATTCTGTTGTAAATCAAATTAGAAAACTTTAGAAACTTACTTTGCTTAATTTGGATTTAAATTGATTGAGATATGTTAATTTTAGTAAGTAAGGTTCACTGCTGGAAATTACTTTCCTAATCAAGAATCTTGTGATTGTCATTTAATTAATTAGTGAAATTAATTGATTTAATTTTCTGGAATAATTATAGATAAATATTTGTGAAATAATTGATGATAATTATTTCCTTAAATGACATTGTCTTAACCAATAATTGATTAGACATGATCTAGATCACAATTGGTTACACAATCCACTTTCCAACAAACATGTTGCTTGAATAGGATTTAGGATTTGTTTACCAAATCTCATTATAATGTTAATCAAAATTATTTTGATTATTATTATATGGTATAACTTCGGTTGAAGAATCGATTATAATCTCAAGTACACAATGATCAATTTGGCATTATCTTTTCCCGAGGTAGATTTGGTGTCTAGTCAGGGAGCATTGGGGTAGCAGGTTGCACCATGTGCGGTCTGTCCCACTCTCGTCGGTACTGGCCATGACAGCGGGTAGGGACTCGATAATGCAAGAGAGATCACGGTGTATTTTTGTCATTATTAAAATCAGAATAATACGTATTTGAGATAATACCATAATTCAAGTAACAATAAAGGTTGTTTGTTGGATATTAATTGGATCATTAATTTAATATGATTAGATTAATTGGAATCCAATTAAAATTAAAACCACTCTATTACAAATAGAGATGTTATTTCCCTTGGAAGAATTAATCATAATGAATATGATTCATGATGATTAATTAGAATTTGAATATGATATGGAGGATCACATAAGTGGATTCCATTGTCTCCCGTCAAGGCGGAGGGTTCCGTCGCCAGGGATTGTATATAGGAGACGCCTGTCCGATGTGACAGCTCCTGTATGCAAGCACATCTGGATTGGGCTCTTCGCTTCTCGAGAGAGTAGGGACGTATGCGTAGTGACCCCAATATCAGGTCCTCATATTATTGGGGCGATATTGGATTACGCATAGCGAGTTGTACTCCTGTTGACGGTTGGTTCAAATAATGATGGGTCAACATCACCTTAGCGGTGGTGGGCCCGAATGTTAAAGATTGAATTGGGAGATGCAAGTTGGACTTGCAAGGCGGAATGTGTTCCCACTTCATTTTTATCCGAGTTACAGGTTCTCATATTATTGGGATGTAACAAAGTTAGAAAGGAGATCCCAGATCTTGTTGAGATATAATGGTAAGTATATCTCTTACATTGAAAGTGATTAAGGGAATGAATTTTCAATGTTGACAAGACAAGACACTTTGATATAAAAATTCCTAAATCAAAGTAAATTGTATATATATATTTATATATATTTATGCGAATTTCTTATTTCAGATAATCCTTCATTAAACCCACTCATTAAAATACTCAATAATAACCAGTAAAATATCATGGATTGGATCCATGATCAAGATATTGTACTTGTAGTTGAACACATAATGTATGTGGTTGCAATGTGCAAGTTTCCTCATAATAATGAGGAATGACAATTATAATAGACAATAGGACTTCAACCCTAGGGTTTGTATGTCTCTATAGTCATGATCTCTCATCGAATGTACTTTGGAAGTGACATGTCGAGATGATGATCGTAATTGTCAAGTAATCCTTATAAAACTCTAAGAAGATATTCTGGCATACATATGTGCTCTCGACATTTAATCATGAATGGCGTGGTTCTCTTCATCATGCAGAATGGTGGCTCTATAAGAGATGATGTATTCAAATTGTTTGAATACCTAGATGAACCAATGTTTTAAGAGTTTAGATGGATGTAGATATGATGACTGCCATCATTCAATTGTCTATACTCTGGTCATTCATATTATTCATATTGTATGAATTGAATGAACCATGTATAAATGTTGAAATACTCTTATATTGAAATTTTGATTTCAACATAAGAGATCCTTTGTCTTGAGCAATGGTTGTTTATAGATAAAGGGAGCGCAGTGGAAGCATGGGTTGGACCCAAGTAAGAAAGAAAGTCAAAGAGTTGACTGTACTTCTGTGAATTACATATGACATACAAAGAGTTGGATGAATACCAATACTGCAATGAGTTGATGTGTTGATAGTATGACTATCAAATCTATCTAGAATCCTTAGAGAAGGAGTCTGATAGTACATCAGAATAATCTACATATAATCAATGAAATTGACTTACTTATTTGATAAGATAAAGTCTAATAAATTGTATCTTAATCTTTTAATGACACTTGCAATTGATTGCATATGTATTAGAATATTAGAAATTTTATCTTAAGGTTTAATGGTCATCTATGTTGGAATTAATGCAATTGTTGCAACAATTTCCACTGGATCAATAGACTTCATATTTTCAGTGGGAGCCCTTAGTCTTAAAGAATGTCTCTGTGACCTGGATATTAGAATACACTCATAGTTTATTTCTAAATGTTGGGAATAAGCATGAATTCTGGAATAGACCTATCATAAAGAGTTAGATGGAGATATTTCAGATAGTAATCTAACATCTAGTGGGCTCCATTAAATTAGAAAATTAATGAATGGTTCATTATGATTTCTAATATTGAAAATTAAACCTTTAAAGATCAATAGGAGGATGAATCATTTGACAATGATTTGGTTCAAAAGTAAAAATGTCCAATACACCCTTCCTTGGAATGGTGTAAGAAGTTATGGTATTCAAGATCTCATACATATTGATTTATGTGAATCATCTATATCATAGTAAACATTGTGGATATGTAATATCTATTGATGATAATGTATGATATGAGTCTTCTTCTCTTTACGTAAGAAACCTTTGAAATGTTCAAATATTTCCCAATTTTGGTTTAGAACCAAAGTTTGAAGAAAGATGAATTGAATTTGATCTAACCAAGGCAGCTTGTACCTATTAGATGAATTCAAGGAATACCTTATGGAGATGTGAATATCATTCCTATCTCAATCCTCCAAATGCACCTTAACTCAATAGAGTTGTAGGGAGATATAATTGGATCATATGTGACATGATTTGATCAATGATGATTCTTAGCATAATTACCTCTTAGTTTCCAAGGTATATATGCAGTAGAGACTACAATATATATCGTTATAAGGTTCCATGTTGGTAAACTAGAATCTAATACTAGAGAGTGATACTTCATTAGGAAAATAAAGGATGGTATTGGATACCTATTTTATGACCTTGAGATTCTTCAAAGATTTCATGTCTGAGAATGTGATTCTTAGATGATGAGACTCTTGAGAATCAGGATGAAAATGAAGTAAAGGAACTCATTTAGTCTTGAGAAGATAATGAGGCTCCTAAAATTGGAAACTAAAAGGACAATTAAAGATGAAACACTAATACCTCTTCAAATAAGTTTGAATATGGATTCCATGTGTCAGTTGAATCTGACAATGATCTGACTTCATGTGATGAAGCTTCTGAAGATCTTAGCATAGAAAGATGGATGTTAGCAATAATTCTACAGTAGACTTCATATACAAATGTTGTATATGGACCCTTGAGGATCCACCTATATGGGTAAGACCCATTAAGGTGTAAATGGGTCTTCAAGAGAAAGAGGGAACCTGATGAGAAGGTATAGACCTTCAAAGAACGGTTCGTAGCCATGAGCTGCACACTGAAGAGAAGACATCGCTTGCAATGAGACTTGCTCTCCTGTGACCTTGCTTTAACCCATCAGAATATTGCTAACCATAGGTACTTAACTTGACTTTGACATCTTCAAGATAGAAGTCAATATTGCAATTCTCTATGAATACCTCTCCGTGGATATTCACATGAAGTAGCCCCAGGGCTTCATGGATGAGGTAAGCAAGATGTGCAAAATAAAGAACTCCATCTTTGGACTCAAATAAGCTTCTTGTAGTTGGAACATAAGATTTGATGAAATTATAATTGTTATGGTTTCAGATAGAATCTTGATGAGCCGTGTGAAGCTTAGTGGGAGTGCCATTGTGTTCATCGTGCTAATTGTAGATAATATCCTAATCATTTAGAGTGATATAAGAATGATAATAAGAGTTTTATAGACTGGCTATTCCATATCTTGAGATATAATCTCAAGGATACCTCTTAGGTCTTAGTTTTGAAGTTGTTCAGAAGTAAAGAAAGAGGGTATTGGGACCGTCTCATTAATGGTACACCTTGGACATATTCAACTTTTCTGGAAATATCCAAGAAAGGCTTCCTTTCCTTAAGATATGGTACTAACCTGTCCAAAGGGATATCACCTCAAAGAGTTGAGTAAGTGAATGCTAAAACTGCTTGCACATGTGCATCAGTTACGAGAAGCCAAGTGTATGCTAAATGTGTACAAAAGACAGATGTCTGCCATGCAGTGGGAGTAATAAATGTTACTTATCCTACTAAGAAGATAAAACACTTTACTGCAGTAATAACAATATCTTCATAGATGACAAGATTTCTGAGATAGTGATCTCAAAGTCTTATCTTCAAGAACTTAAGACTTTATAGATAGGGATCTAAAAGATCTTAAACTGTGGATACCTTAGGATAAAGAGATCTCCAGGAATAAGGGTATTCTGATAATGATTATGAACATACTGGTTATAATAAAAATCGATCTACAGTGTCAAAGACACTATAACAAACAAATTTGAGTATCGGTTGCATAAGATGCAACATTCGCATTGGATGCGAACACTGTCACTAGGAGATATGCAAGTGTCATAAGAGGACTTGGCGTAGTCTCTTGGGAACAGAGTGATCGATCAACTTACCTAGCTATTTTTCTATATAGCCTATGATTGTCACATGAGTATGGGTTTAAATGATTAGCCCATTAATGGCTCTTTGGGCTAGTGGGAGATTGTTGGACATGTGAGCCCATGGCGAGCCATTATGCAATAAATGTTATTGCAAATATCATTCCCTGATCTGAAATGAAGAATAATTAATTTGCATAATAGGTCCCTTAGTACAATTAGGGTTATGTACCATGGCCATCTTGATGATCATACAACCGTTGATTCAATTATTGAATCATAGAGGCTGGTGATTGGATGAATATCTAAAGAGTTAGATTGAGGACTCATCAAGTACCGTCAAATGATTGTTAAGATAGGATCTCCAGCATGAGTAGGAGATGGCAATCCTTTCACATTTGGCTGATATCTGACCGACCTCTTGATGCAGGTCCTCTGTATGGTAATAGAGATTCAGAGGTGTCAGATTAGTTAGGTCAAAGAGTTGACTTAACGAGATCGAGATAACCAAAGTCCTATGTCGTATGTTGTCATGATATAGGCACACATCCTCTGATCGGAGACAGATGTGTTACTATAGGTCTGAGTATGTACATTTGGCAGACCAATAGGTTGATGACCTAATCAAGATCTATACACCGGTGCACTGGTGTACATACAAGGGCATATGAGTAATACGATCTCTTAAAGGGATCATACAGGTTCATTACTAAATCGGAAGACATGAGCTCACTCATGAGATATTGGGAAGATCAAATTCCGTGCACGGTCGTCTCGCTTTGGATGCTTGACTGAATTTGTAGGTTTGATATATACTTTTGGAAAGTATATGATCAATACCTGGGTATGATATATGCTTTTGGAAAGTATATGATCGATACCAACTCCAAAAGATTGAATGAGAAACAAAATGATAAAACCCTAAAGTAGACAGTATAAAATTGATCTTATACTTTTGGTTTATACTGGGTCTTCCAGTATGCAGGATGTACAAGTATTAGGAATACCGGAGGGTGATGTGATCATAAACGATTGTATAACCATGACGCTTTCATTCCTAGGGAGCGATGAAACAGGTTTGGATTTTAGTGACTCCTCTCAGTAGAAAAGTAATCTGATCTTAGTCCAAATGTTGGACATTGATCTGAATGTGATTCAGATGCAATGAGAAGATTAGATTTACGGTCTTTATTTAATCAAGCATTTATGGGAGGCCCGAGATCTGGATTTGAGATGTTATCTCAATATCCACGTCACTATAAGAGGAACAATACAATGGCCCTGTCCTTATCTCCAAGTATCTGTGGAGAAAGCACATTATTCTTGAAAGGGTTCGAGAACGATTCCATAGTTAAATTATATCTAAGCATTGAGAGATTGATAATTTAATGTGATTTATTTATCTTGATGCATGTAGATATTTATCCAATAAATTTAAATGTGATTTAATTATTGTGGATAAGAATAATGTGGATAGAAATATCCAATTATTCATAATATATTATAAATATAATTTATAATGTATTAGAGAGAGCTTATTATGATTTATATTTGTCAATTAATTATTGATGTGAATTTGATTCACACTGTATAATTAATTGAAAATGTAAATCACATTTTATTTTTGGTTGTGAACGTGATTTACAAATCTTCAATGACAAGATTGCAATATTCTCAAAATAATTATGAATTATTGTGTAGAATAATTTACAACAAGATTTGTTATAAAATTCAAGGAGATTACAAAGAGATTACAAGAGATCTCAAGATTGGTGGAGATCCCACCCTTCCATATATGAAGGGGACGACCACAATTTTTTTAAGGAAATTGGTGGTCGTCCACTCCATATATGGAGGGTGGATTCTCCAAATAATTAACTCCATGTTTGCTTGATTTGATTTGGGATTGAATTATATTTGATTTATCAAATATATTTAATCTAAATTAAATTATTAGTTGTTGGTTTTTTACCAACAACAATCTTGACCATTGAAATAAACACAAGTCAATCTCATCCATTGATTTGGTGGGTCCCATGGATTGTGATCCATGGACTCCCAAAACCCTATAAATAGAAAGTCACCCCTTTCTCTCTATGGTTATGCAATTGAGATACATCAAGCTCTCTTCTCTCCTTGATTCCACATTCCTTCTCTTCTCTCTCCTCCATTGGTGGCCATCTACCAAACCCCAAAAGAAGAACGCTCGTCGTTGCTTCGCCATTACGCCGCCGCCTCGATGTCTCTCGGTTCTCCATATTCTTTGGAGTACATCACTCACGAAGGAGGTGTTTGATCTCGTGCGACGAGATCAGGAGTTCACCGTGCTTGGATCAACATCTTGGATTACGAGGATCACACGACTCATCCCGTGCTCGCAAGCGTCTTCTCTGAAGATCGGACTTGAGACGGGAGGTCTCTTTTCGTAGAGACTCGATCAACCATGCTACAAGAGGTATTCCTATATAGTTGATGTGGTTTTAGATGAAACGATCCGAGAATCGTTCTTGGATCATGTGTTTTCATCATATAAATTTTTTAAATTCTGCTGCATAGAACTAGTCTGACTGGTCGTTCTTCATCGTATACAATACGATGCTCATGCTTCCGTGGTGCGCTTGAGGATTATATAATATCCTTCGTCTCTGTCTCCTTCAGTATGCCTCGTTCGTGAAGAAGACTTCGGATCTCGTTTGACAAGATCAGGAGATTCACCGCTTGGATCATCAACATGGATCGCGAGGAGCACACGTCTCATCAATGCGCTCGCGAGCGTCTCCTCCATCGGATCAGACTTGAGACAGGAGGTCTCTTCGTTTAGAGACTCGATCGCAAACACACTTCAAGAGGTAACCCTGATACTTGTTTGTGGCTTACATGAAACGATCTGGAAGTGTTCTTGGATCATGCAGTTTCATCGCATGATTTTTTTTTAAATTCCACTGCCTCGAGCCACTAGTGCAACTAGTCGCTCTCGATTGCGTACGTTGAGATCCTCACATTTTCGTTATGTGCTTAATGATCTTACCATATCCATCAAGTGGTATCAGAGGCATAGGTCGGAGGTTTCGGATACGATCCATAAACCTACGACAACTTGGGCTCATTAGGTTTTGCGAAATTTTATCGCATTTTGTTCACGTAACCCTATTTTATGTGATTTTTCCGTTCTGTATAAATTGTTTAAATACAAAATTTCACATGGATTATGTTCCCCAATAAATAAGAAAACAATGGAATTTGATATTGCGTGATTTGGAATCCGATTGCTCAAGATATTATCATTTTAGTGAACATGTATCCACTGTTTCGGGGATGACGAATCTTGACATGATTAAAGAGTTAATTACGGATATGAAATGCCTATAAATGCCTGAAAATCACTTTGATTCTATTATAAATCAAATTAGCAAACTTTGGAAACTTATTTTGCTTGGTTTGAGTTTAAATTGATTAAGATATGCTAATTTTAGTAGGTGAGGGTTACTGCTGGAAATTACACTCCTAATCAAGAAGCATGTGATTGTCATTTAACCAATTAGTGAAATTAATGATTAATTTCTTGGAATAATTATTTATGAATATTTTATGAAATATTTGATAATGGTTATTTTCTTAAATGACATTGCCTTAACCAATAATTAATTAAATATGATCTACTTCACAATTGGATGCGTGATCTTCTTACCAACAAAAAAAGTTGCTTCCATAGGATTGGAGATTTGTTTAGAAAATCTCCTTATAATGTCAATAAAAAATGCTTTGATTATTATTATAATGTATAACTTCGGTTGAAAGACCGACTATCATCTCAAGTACAAAGTGATTAATTTGGCATTATCCTAACCCGAGGCGGATATGGTGTCTAATCGGGGAGCGTTGGGGTAACAGGTTGCTCCGTGAGCGGTCTGTCCCACTCCCGTCGATACTGACCATGTGATATCCTAAATCCGACACGTGGTTAATTGAAGAAGGGAGTTGTCGGTTGTAGAAATAACCGCGGAGATCGGATTTCGATTGATGAAATAAACATCAATAAAATAGGAGAGAGAGAGAGAGAATAAGCAGCTTCTCTCTCCTATTTTATCTACACTTTAATATTTATCCATATAAGTGTGCTTGGTTCAAACACGAGGAGGAAGAATAACCGTATGGTGGTTTTCGATGAAAGAAAGAAATCTCGAGACTTTTACTATCTTCTTGATTTTACAACAAACTCAAGAAATCACTCGAAAATAACATGAAATTACAAAAATCGAATCGAGAAAACTACGTAATGAAAATCAACGAAAATTACAAGAAATATTGCTAGGATAGTTGTGTAACTACCCTATAAAAATCAAGGAAAATTCAACAAAATAAAGGTACAAAATACCCCTACAGTAAAGGGGCAGAAATGCAAAGAAAATACACTTATTCTGTTACAGTTTGGTCCCTAACAGGGACTAGATTGCAAAAGAAAATAAAAGTATTAAATTTAGGTGCCTTTGCGGGGACCTAAATGTAATTTCTAGAAAGTTTGGAGCGGGGGTTGAATTCAGGAAGTCCGTTGGATTTATGTTGCAAATTTCACACCATTTCGAGTTCAACAGCCAGGATTAGAATTTGAGAAGCGATCTGGACCGTATGTGATTGCCACGCGTCGCCAACTTGTGCTTCCTGAAGCTCTTGAAAGTTCTTCCTCGTTCTTGCGCATATGGCGAATACGGTTGCTTCTCGGGATTATTCCCATCAATGGGCGCTATGCTTTGTCCACTGGCAGGGCGAGGAGGTAGACTCCTTCTCCCTCCGAGCTCGCTTGCAGGTGAGCTGCTCCAAAGGAGTAGGAAGGCGGTAGTGGGGCTTCAAATAAGATGACGACTCGACCGAGTATGACAGCTGGGAGAAAATCCTCTTGAACTGACCTTTTTTCAAAACTCTTGATCTCCAAACAATGGAATTATGCTCCAGCGTTAACAATGACCTGCAAATGAATATATTTCTACTCGATTCACAATGGAATCAATCAAAATTATGAAGGTTTTTGTAGATCTAAGATCGGTTTCCAGAAAACGTATATTAATGGGAATATGCGAAATGAAAGATGATTTGGGATGAATTCAATCGGATTTGAGGAGTGATCAGATGTTGGCGTCTAAGAAGGGTAATCAATAGTCCTAATGACAAAATTAAGACGCTAAAAAAGGCATGCAATTCGATAAATAAAATGGCAAAGGATGGAGGAATACCCGTGGGTAGTAGGAGGTATTTTCCCGCTGGTTGTCGCTCGACGGGTCGGCTTCCCGGAGCTCTACGTTGCGGCTACGGCGGTGCAAGGCAGATCTTCAACCTTGTAACACTCCTCAAGTCTTCCCTCTTCCACGAGGGCACATCGACGGGAGCTGTCACCACCGAAGCAAGGCTGGGCACATCGATGAAGGTAGGGTGACGACCAGTGGATTTCTGGAAGTTGTTAGCTTAGGAGCAGTTCGTTGTTAATGGCAAAGTTGAGGGGTTTTTATAGATGAATCTGATCGATATTAGATAGGAATCTACGGTGGGCCTGGATCTAGTTAGTTAGGAGAAGAGAATCAATGGATTAGATCGGATAAAGAGGTTAGGAGATGGCAGGAAGAATTAAGTGGAGGTCGGTCGGTGATAACAGAAGCAACAACTTCTTGTTAGAGAAGACGCTCCCAGGTGCTGACATGTGTCAGCACCTGGTTGGCCAGGATCAATAAATACCTTAATAATCATAGAATAAATAGTAAATTATTTTATTTAAATAAGTATAAAACAAAAAAGTGTAAATAATTAATTTATCTAAGTTATGGAATAATTAATGTTTATAGATTATGAAATAAAAATATTATTTTAATAAATAGATATAATTAATACTTGATAACTATGTTCTGGATTTTTATCTTAATAAATTAATAAATATTATACTACTTTTATATTTTATTAATTAATAAGATTATAAATAGAGTATTTGGATTTTTTTGTGGATTTTAATGAGTTAATTTAAGTATATTAATAAAACTTAGTATAAGTTATACTGTTCATTTGTACCTATAAATTAGGCTTTTTGATTTATTTAAAATAATAAATAAGATCCAAAAATTTTTAAATAGATAAAGGTTAAAATACAAGATCTGAAAATTTTTAGAAATTATAGAATCATTAAAATAATAAATAATATATTCTAGATAAAATAAATAGCCTAGAAACCCAGTTGTGGTTAAGTACCAAAACTTACTTTTTGCAAACGGACTTCGATTTTAGTGAAATCACCTTTATTCTAAAGGTGAGTAGAGTGAAATTGGAGTTCGTATGAGAAAGTTATGATGTTCAGATGTTAGAATTTTGACAATTTACATGTTGTATTTCTTGGCATATATACAAAGAAATATTTTTAACTTATTTTTTTATTTTTCTATATATTTTTCGAAAAAAATTAGGAGAAGAGTTTGGTGAAAAATATATTTATATATGAATCAATTAAATATCTTTAAATATATTTATGTATGAGATGTGAAATTATTTTTATTTGTTTTCTTTCTTATCTCCCCCTACTTATTTATTTGTCAACCAATCCATGCTGACTTGGTCTCGGGGATTAGCTTATAAATATATCTTTCAGCTATATTTATTTTTCCAAGTCATATTGTATATATATACATATCTACAAATTGCCTTTATTTTTATTTTCTTTATTTTTATTCTTTTATTTATTTACATGATATTAATGCATTAAAGTGCATTTTTATTCATGAATGGGATTTTATTAAAAAAGAGAAATTAATGGATATTTACATGTATTTGTTAAGGGTTTTAAGGCAAATGCAGACAAAATATTAATGAATCATGGATTCATCAACCTCCTATGCTTAAACTTTGCTAGTCCCTTAACAAACACTTATTTGAAAAAAAAAAGAAAAAAAAGAAAGTTAGAATGAATATGTTTTCCTAAACCAATTCATGAGAAGAGAAAAAGGACAATGCTCGATCGGGCCTGAAATAAGCATTTTGTCGGAGCCTTAACTAGAATTGAGATTTTAGCCTCAACAGTCCTCAAGTCCCACAAATCCTTGTTTAAGTTCACCTCAACAGCTAGTTTAGATCCACTCATTCGTATCGCAAACTCTATCAACCTTGAAATCAATCTGCACTATGTGTGAATTGACTTAGCTCTTCTCTCTTTGAAAGAAGCGAAGAAACCGCCTTCCCAGCTATACATTCCCATTGGTTCCTCATCCAGCTACTATTTCATCGGGGAGGGAGGTATTCCCTTCTAAGGTCAGTTCATGTTGTGTCTACAATCAAATATAGAGAGAAAGTAGAAGAATGAGAAAAGAACTAGAGTACGACCAGTGTAGACGCATCTCCTTGTGAAGCCCAACCGGTGTAGCGAAGTCTCCACTAAGATGTGCATGTTTTTTGGTGGAAGCTCGGACCGTTGTGGTCGTATTTCTATTTATTGGATTCTTCTTTGAGTTGGCTTTGTAATGTTGCTTGCACTGCATTCATCTCTTTGTGCCTCGACGGAAAATTTGAGGTCTTGGAAAATTTGTGCTTGCACTCCTCTGGTTTGCCTCGACGGACATCTTTCATTCTTCCCATTTTTTGAGGTCTTGGAAAATTTGTGCCAACAAATCCTTCCCTCATCCGAAGCGATTATTGAAACCTCAATCTCTCCTGTCTTTAGACATCAATGCCACAAGACAAGGATAGAAATGCACTACCAAAATGGATTGCCCTTCGCCACCCCATGCAAGTTGAGCTAAGTGCAAAGTGCATGTGTCCAAAATTGGTTCACTGATGAAGAGTTAAACGAATGACACCAAATGTTCTACTTAGGCACTTTTTGAGTTGACTTCCCAAAAATGGTCTCATGGAACCCAAAGATTCTAAATTCCAGTTCCTAAGTAGGCACCCTACAATGAAAGTTAAAGGTTGTAATCAATCACCATCCTTTAGACTTTTCCCAGTCTTTAATTCTAGAAATCAAACTTATTCTGAAAAATGCTAATGCAAATGCAACCATGTTTTCGTGAAGTATATTTTCTGAATTTTACTCATTTTTAAAAATTTTAAGAATTTTGTAATTTTTATGGATTTTAGACTTTACATTTTTTTTGATTTTGTGATTTTTATAAATAAGTTTATGTACAAGAAATTTGCAAGATAAATTACCCATATTTTATTTTCATCAAATAACTAATGAATTTTACAAATTTTATATACAAAAGATTTTACAAGGATCAAATGAATTTTACATGTATTTTAATATTTAGGTTTTTAAATAAGTGTTATACATATTTTAAATACACATTTTAAATTAAGGATTTTAAATAAGGATTTTAAACATATTTTACTTCTTTACAAGGATTTCATAAAAAAATTAAATAAATAGGTGGATTTTAAATTATCCTCACCCACTTTTTATGGATTTTATTAATATAGAAAATACATAAAAGTACGAGTTATGGATAAAAGTATATATACAATACATACACCCCCCTATACTTAGCTTGTGCTATGTCCTCATAGCGTCAAAAGAGAAAAAGGAGGAAATAACTCGTGCTAAGTAAAAGTCGGTGAAAAAGAATGAAAGAATAGAAGTCAATCGACCCCCTATACTTACAATCAGGTCATCGTAAGTGTAGTGGAACAAAAAAATGAGGTGACTGAGGAAGAGAATATATAAACGAAGGAACAAAAGGAAAAAGAAAAACGAAATCATCGAAATCATTCGATCCCCCCTATAATTAAGATACAACATCCTAAGTATAGAAAAGAGTATGGTCATAATTAGGGACTAGTGATTAGAGTAAAAGAAAGGATATACAAAAGAAAAGTAAAAAGATCAAAAATAAAAAATGAGAATCAATGGGCAATCGGTCCCCCCTATACTTCGGATCTGGTACCCTAAGAATAGAAGGTGAACAAAAAATAGAGACGATTGTGACCTATAGAGAAAATAGAGGTGTGTACTCCAGAAAACTGAATGGCTTCACAGGTCTCTGTAAAGGATGAGATGAAGTGGAAGAGCAGTCATGCATCATGTACAAAGTAGATCACTTCAACTTGGGCAAGATGATCAGTAGTCTCCATGAAGTGCTTCAACATCTGCCCATTTACTACAAATGGTTCTGCACTAGGTGATACATCTGATATAGCAATAATGCCATTGTCGTGCATCGTTCTGACTATATATGGTCCTTCCCACTTGATTTTCAATTTTCTAGAAAAAATTCTCAATCGTGTATTGAACAACAAAATTTTCTGCCCAGGAACAAATATCTTGTGCCGGATATGTCTATCATGCCATCGCTTCACTTTGTCCTTGTAAATGAGGGTGTTCTTGTATGCCTGATTTCGAATCTCTACTAGCTCATTCAGATCTAACTTTCTCTTGGCTCCTGCTTTCTGTATCTCTAATGAAATATCTCTGATAGCCCATTCGGATTTGTGCATGATCTCTACTGGCAAATAGCATGGCTTCCCGTAAACTAATCTGAATGGTGAAGAACCTAAGGGAGTCTTATGTGCACTACGATATTCCTAAATAACTTGGTCTAGAAGATGTGACCAGTTCTTCCTATCCAATCGTACTAGTTTCTGAAGAATGGATTTCACCTCCCTATTTGAAACTTCAACAATGTCATTCGTCTGCGGGTGTTAAGGAGAAGCTACTCTGTGATCAATGCCATAGCTCTTCACTAACTTTTTCACCTCCTTGTTAATGAAATGGCTACCCCCGTCTGAAATGAGGATACATGGAATACCGAACTGGTTGTCAGTGGTTTGTGTGGGTATAGCCTCCACCCCTCTACTAACATAATCTACAACGAGAAGGATGTACTCAAAGTCGTTGCTGGAGGGAAACAATCCCATAAAATCTATGCCCCATGCGTTAAAGATCTTGCAAATGATAACATGTCGCATAGGTATTGCATCTCTAGCACTGATTGTCCCTACAACTCTTTGATAATCTGGGAACTCTTTACGAATGTACAAGCAACTCTAGTAAGAGTCGGTCACCAAAATCTGCTTTGATGTACCTTCTGCACTGCCCTCTTCCCCGAATGATGCCCTTATGCCTCTAAAGAATGGCACAGAGTAAGGAAACTATTATATTCCTCCTAAGGAAGACATCACCTGTACACACAATCCGGTCCCTCACGAAAAAGAATCAAATACTCCCAGTGGTAGTATCGTGCCTCGGACACTAGCCTGTCGACTTGTCTTTTGGCCAACCTTGTGGACTCTTTTATGTAGCAAGAAAGTTCACTATGTCTGCATACCATGGAAGCTCTGTAACAACAAAGATACTCTCATCTTGAAATCTCTCTGCAGTCTCTGACGTGTAATCATCTGAAGGCTGCTCTATTGATAGTCGAGACAGGTGATCAGTTACCACATTATTTACCCTGGGCTTGTTTCTAATGTCTAAACTAAACTCCCGAAGTAAGAGAATCCAAATGAGAAGGTGTGCCTTAGCATCCTTCTTTTCCTTCAAAAATCAGATAGTTGAGTGATTAGTATACATTGTGATTTTTACGCTAAGAAGATAAGATCTAAATTTATCTAAAGCAAACACCACTGCCAACATCTCTTTCTCTGTCACTGTATAGTTGTGCTGGGCATCATCTAAAGTATGGCTGGCATAGTGGATAGCAACTGGAAGTCTTTTCCTCCTCTGTCCTAATACAGCCCTGACCGTAAAATCTGAAGCATCCGTCATGATCTCAAAGGGTAGAGACCAATCAGGCAGTTGTAGGATAGGAGCACGAATGATCATTTGTTTTAAAGTAAGGAAGGCATTAAGACATTTGTCATCTAACAAGAACTTGATGTCTTTCCCTAAGAGTTCAGTTAACAGTTGGGCAATCTTGGAGAAGTCCTGTATGAACCATCGGTAAAAGCCGACATGCCTCAGAAAAGACCGTAACTGCTTGACGTTAGATGGTGGATTGAGGCGTTTGATGACACCACCTTGGCAGGGTCAACCTCCATGCCTTTCTTCGAGATGACATACCCCAACACGATCACGTTTGTAACCATAAAATGGCTCTTTTCCTAAGACAAAATGAGATCTACCTCACAATATTTCTGAAGAACCTAGTCCAAGTACGCTAAACAATTGTCAACGGACTCACCATAGACCGAAAAATCATCCATAAAGACCTCGAGAAAATCACCGAGCATGTATGCAAAGATAGCAAACGTGCATATCTGGAATGTAGCTGGGGCATTGCACAATCCAAAGGGCATCCATCTAAAGGCATAAATGCTGAAAGGACATGTGAAGGTGGTCTTCTCCTGATCTTCAGGGGCAATTGTAACTTGATTGTATCAGAAGTAACCGTCTAAGAAATAGAAGTACTCCTTCCCCGCCAACCTTTCTATCACATGGTCTATAAAATGCAACGGGAAGTGGGCCTTCTTCGTTGCAGCATTCAACTTTCTATAATCAAAGCATACCCGCCACGATGTGGTTACTCTCTTTGGAATTTCATCTGTACTCTCATTTTTAACCATCTGAATTCCAGACTTCTTCAGGACAACATGTAATTGGCTAACCCATTCAGAGTTGGAGATAGGATAAATAAAGCATGCGTCGTACTATTTAGTAATCTCTTTCTTGACAACATCGAGTAAGACGGGATTCAACCTACGTTGAAACTCTCTGGAGGGTCTGCTGTCATGATCAAGATAGATATGATGAGAACACAAAGAGGATTTATCCCGCAGAGATCAGATACAGTCCTCCCAATGGCCTTGTTGTTTGTTTCAAGAATCTCCATCATACATGATTATTGTTCTTCGGTCAAATATGCGCTAATAATGACCAGAAACCGTCAGTGTGGACCCGCAAGGAAAGCGTATTTCATATTTGGTGGTAAGGTATTCATCTCAAGTAAGGTAAGATCTCTCTCTGCTTTCCCATCCTCTGATTGTGTAATGGGATTTGTGCTGGTGGTAGATGTGCTTGCTTTACGATTATCCGCCATCTCAATATGTTCTAAAGTCAAACTATAGAAGATGTCTAAAACATCATCCGACTCACTACCGTGCTCATCCTCAGAATGACTAGAGGAGAATAATTGGGCTAAGTAAAACTTGGTCTTTGAATCATCTATGGTGGAGGAATTCTGTAAATTTTCTGGGTCTAAAATGTCTGTAAGATAATTCTCAGTTCTCTGCTCCATATGGTCATCACATCCATGCTGAAATAAAGAGTACTGTCGGAAGAGCCGTAAGCTGAAGTCTCGGACCCATCCTCTTATAGGATATCTCGGGTCTCTACTTGATACCTTTCGAGGTCGTCAAGGAGAACCTCATCCATGTACTCAGAGGTGGCTAAGAAACTCAAAGCATCAAAATTGGTTGTAGATGCGGCACTAGATGCATGTGATTCCCTCACCATCTCTATATGTACCTTTTCGCCATCGGTGAGAAAAGATACCTCCCTTTTTTCATAATCAAAGAGGGCCTTTGCGGTCTCCAAGAAAGGCCTCCTAAGAATGAGCGAGGTAAGTTTAACTATGTATGGTATTGCATGTCTAAGACAGTAAAGTCCACTGGGAATTGCAAACCTTGCATGGTTATGATAACATTCTAAAAATGCCCCTAGATCTCTTTACAGATCTATCAACAAACTGAAGGATCGAACGAGATTTGTAAAGAGGAGCTAACTAGAGCTTGTCGAGTAAGCATGAAGGTAATTGATTAATAGAGGAACCATTATTTAGGAGAGTGTGATCGAATGCGATTTTTGAAATCTCGCATTTGACAGAGTGTGCTCCTGTGTCCTTCTTCTTCGGTAGTCTATTCTGAATAACACATGAAATGAACTTGGTCAAGATATGCTTTTCTATTCGTGATTTCTTTTTCATACGCGTTGTACATCTATTCTTCAGCTATTGCTTGACTGTAGGGAAGTGATCCAAGGCATCATGGAGTGGGATTTTCATAAATATGTGATCTTTAAGTAATCTATCAGTCTCTGGAGTAACATTATTCTTTTTGGATTTTTCAGTACCTTTTCCATACAAAGAATCGAGAAAAGGAATACTTTCGGGAAAAACAAAATTCTTTTTATTGAGATGTGGATCAACTTGTACATTGAGAGTCTCAAATTTATCCATAAAACTCTCTAAAACAGGAAAAGACACATCATCTTCGGGAGTGTCTGCATGGCTTGGAGAGGTGTCATCATCTGATTCGCCTAACTCCATATTGAAAGTCTCGGTATTGCTCCCTTCTTCCTGATCGTCAAGTGGCTGATCCCTATCATCCTTGCAGTTCTCCTCCTCAGCATCAATATGTATATCATGGTTTAGCTCTCGCTCTTCACCTTGTAACGTCTCCTCTTCTCGATCAGGTGCTCTTGGTGATCTACCGCTTTTGAGATGAATGAAGTTAGATAGAAATTCAGGAAAAGAGATCGTACCTGTCATGGTGTCTACCTTATATGGGTTCCTCCTCTTGTTATTCGGATTCATTTGAGGTTGGGCTAGAAAAGTGGTCATGGGTGCGGTTAACTCATCCAAACTATGGTTAACCCGCTCCATCTCGGTCTTGTGTGCAGTCTGGAGCATGCTCAACATATCCATGATTTTATTTAATTCCAGGGCTTGCGAAGATATCTCAGGTTCAGTGCGGTAACCCTGGTTCTCTACTCTCTCCTGCCTCAGCATATTGTGTTGCGGAGCGTACGTCTGAGGAGATCGTAGGGGTATATATGGAGACTGCTGCTGCCGTTGGTAATGGTTCGGTTATGAGTCTAGAGCAGGATGGTGAAAAGAATGTAGTCTCTGATAAACATTCTGGTGAGACGGTTGCTGCGTGAAATTCTGTCGGTGCTGATATTGCGGACGTCCATGCTATAGATGAATGTAATGTTGTGGCTGCTACTGATGGTGTACGCTTTGAGGAGTAAACTGTGGTGGTGGATGAATTGGAGTGTACCATATCCCATTTATCTCAAGAGCGGCTTGAGGCTCAACATCAGTGTCTCTAAGGCTGATGATATGGATGGAATTTGCATTAGACTGGTCCTCATGCCAGTCAATCTGCAGAGTCTCTGTAAACTAACCCGGCTTTCTCTGGATGAAGTGGATTTATTTGGTGTGAGGAGAGGGTAAAGATTCCCGAGCAGGTTGAGAAGTCGAAGAAGAGTGAGACTGCTGGTACTGAAGCTGCAGGTCCGTCACCTTCTTTGTCAGATCGCTCAGTTGTTGAGGAAGTGATGAGAGTTTCTCCAACTCTCGCAGCGGCTGCAGGTCCTGAACTTGCTTCTGAATCACATCTACCAATGTTATCTCGTTAATGTATCCCATGCTGGTATTGGATTAAGAATTGGAAATATTTCCCACCATATGATGCTCTAGGTGTTGTGGTGGTTGCGGGGCCTTCTAGAATGCCTGAGTAGAGTCGATGACTCTTGAGTTCTCTGCCATCCCCTCAAAGATGGACCAGACATACTCAACTTCCAGATTCAGATAATTGCCACCACATGTGGCCCTCACAAGGCCTTGGAGATCCGGCTGGAGTCCTCAAATGTAATTCTGCACTAACACCTTCAATGGTATCTCATGATGACGACATCTCTCGGTAAGATCCTTAACCCGACCACACCTCATGGAATCATTCATTTGGTAGCTGAGTGAAGTTGGAGATCTTGCTCCTCATCATGTTCATCCGTCCCAGAGGAAAAAAATTATGCAGGAATGTGGACTTCAGGTCATCCACGTTGATATCTCCCTCACCAAATGACTGAGCCAGTAAAGCTCCTTATCTACCAAGGTGAAGGGGAAGGCTTTGAGGCAAACAACCTCCTACGTAACACAAGGATAATTAGTCGTACCACAAATCACCTCGAACTATTGCAGAAAGGTAAACAACTCCTCTGCGGCATTCCCGTAAAACTTGGGAAGTATTGAAATAAAGGACGGATGTAACTCTTATGGTCCTTGATTCGGTGGTAACCGAATTCAATGATGTAGCGTCCTGTCACCAGGGTCATACTCGTCTCTGAGTGTTTTGGTAACCACAGTAGGCGGTGGTGGGTTCACGACTCTTGCTCTAAGCACAATGATCTCGGCTCGCAGCTCGTTCTGGACTCCAAACTAATCCCGAATTTGTAGATTCATCTGTTGATGCGTGTCTAGAATCCCCATCATGATGTATGCGGCTTTATCTGGTCTTCCATCAGTGTGTTGTTCTCCAGTCTATCGGTCCTTCGCTGCTCTGTCCTTGACTAGTCCCTTCCCACGAGCCATATCCTTTAAGTCTTTTGGGAGGGAAAAAGTCTCGTAAAAACTCAAAAAAAAATATGTTTGAGAAAGATAAGATGATTTGAGATGGGGGTCGGCCTCAAAAGATGGGCTGGGAAGTGAGGGAGTCTAGGTTTGACTCTCCTCGATATTAGATGGGATCGACTCGGGAAGAGGGTCATCCCGAGTCTGTGAAGAAGTACGACGGATGATGAATCATCGAGAGCTCATGGAGTCTGACAGAAAAGCCATCGAGTCATCATCTTTGATATCAAGAGAATAATCGGGAGAACACGATGTCAAGTAAAGAGATTGGAAGTAAAGACATACAAGATGCGATAACTTACGCCTCTCAAGCAAACATAAAACAACTCTGGATTCACCAACACAACCCGGTGATGACCGTAAAAGTTTGATCTTTTATTTTATCAGTTTTAGGGTTATGTTAGCAGATTGATATTTTCACAAATTATTGTGAGCTTATAGGTGCCTAGAATTTCCCCGAAATACTGTCCCTAGTCCTTACAGGAGACTGCTTATTCTCAGCCAGTATGGGAGTAAAAACAGACTGTTTTTGGCTACTCGTGTTACTTAAGGACCGTGCTACTGCGGTGTTCTCTAAACGTCCTACTCATCTAAGTAAGCTCAGACCATTGCCGGCTACCCGAGAGTACCTACTGAAGAACAACGATTATGTGTATATACTAAGTAGTATTCCTTGAGAAACACGGACTTTGGTTCTAACCTTAAGTGTCATCCTTCACTCACAATGTCTAGAAAATGTACCTGCAATCTATGTGTGTGGGTTGCTCTCCCAAATCAAATGATCTTTACTTTTATTTTTAGGTTAAGTAATTAAGCAGTCCCGATTTTTTTTGATTATCTCTTTTTTTGTATTTTTTTCAAACAAAACATCTAATAATTTTTTTCTTTTTATTTATCCTAGAAAAGCATGCACCTAAGTTGCGAGTCCTTGAACTAACTATGAAGTCACAAGTAGAGAGGAAAAAAATAAAAAAACTCCTAAACAAGCACCTAGCCTCGTAAAAAGCCGCGGAAAAATTGTCTATGCGAAGGAAAACCGCGGTGGGTGCCCTGCTCTCCCGAGTGAACGACACTCGATGATACAAACCCCGAGAAATAGGGAGGGGAGGTACAAGTCGAGATGCCCGTAAGGCGCCCCTTCTAAAACAACAAAAAAAACACAGGCAAGTATCCTTATTATTTTTTTTACAAAAATATTACAAATAAAAGAAAAATACTAACTAATTATTTCTCTACAACCGACCCGTGAGGGAAGGGGTTGGCCTGTACACTTTCAATTGTCTCGGCTTTCGAAGAAGCCGGATGATCCTGTAGGCCCTATAAAAATTAGTTAGTCAAACAATAAGAAAAGTCGTAAAAAAGTAAAAGCGACCAAAAGACGAAAGAAATCAAAGAAATTAAAAAGCCGTAAAAAATCGAAGAAAACTGATAAAAGTCGTAAAACAAAACTTAACAAGAATCAACAAGTAAATCACAAAACCGTAAAATCACGAAGATCGAAAAATATCGAAATTAGGTCCAAAACTGAAGTAAAGTTAATGCCTCCCCGGCAACAGTGCCATTTTGTAACCGAAATCCAACATACAGATAACCACAGAGTTGTCAATTGTAGAAAGAACCGCGGAGATCGGATTTCGATTAATCAAATAAAAATCAATAAAATAGGAGAGAGAGAATAAGCAGCTTCTCTCTCCTATTTTATCTACACTTTAATATTTATCCATGTAAGTGTGCCCGGGTCGAACTCGAGGAGGTAGAATAACCAGACGATATTTTCGATGAAAGAAGGAAATCTCAAGACATTTACTATCTTCTTGATTTTACAGCAAACTCAAGAAATCACTCGAAAATAACACGAAATTACAAAAATCGAATCGAGAAACTGCGCGATGAAAATCAACAAAAAATACAACAAATGTAACTACAGTAGTTGTGCAACTACCCTAGAAAAATAAAAGAAAAATTCAATAAAATAAAGGTTTAAAATTCCCGTACAGCACATGGGCAGAAATGTAAAGACAATACACTTGTTCTATTTCATTTTGGTCCCTGACAGGAACTAGATTGCAAAAGAAAATAAGAATATTACATTTAGTTCCCTACGTGGGGTCCTAAATGTAATTGCTGGAAAGTTTAGTTCACGGGTTGAATTCTGGAAGTCCGTTGGATTTATGTTTAAATTTCACACCGTTTCAAGTTCAGGGGCTAGAATTAGAATTTGAGAAGTGATATGGGCCGTATGTGATCACCACGTGTCACCAACCTGTGATTCCTGGAGCTCTTGGAAGTTCTTCCTCGTTCTTACGCAGATGGAGAAAGCGATTGCTTCTCGTTATTATTCCCATCAATCGGTGTTATGCTTTGGCCTCCGATAGGGTCAGGAGAGAGACTCCTTCTCCCTCTGAGCTCACATGCGGGTGAGCTACGCTAAAGGAGTAGGAAGGCGGTGGTGGGGCTTCAAAGAAGAATATGGCTTGACTAAGTCTGATAGCTGGGAGAAAATCTTCTTGAACTGACCTTTCTTCAAAAATCTTGATTTCCAGACAGGAGAATGATGCTCCAGTGTTAATAATGACCTGCAAATGAATATATTTCTACTCAATTCACGATGGAATCAGTCAAAATTATGAATATTTTTGCAGATCTAATATTGGTTTCCAGAAAACATATATTAATGGGAATATGAGAAATGAAAGGTGCTTTGGGATGAATTCAAACAGATTTGAGGAGTGATCAGATGTTGGCGTCTAAGAATAATAATCAAAAGTCCTAATGATGTAATTATGATGCTAAACGAGCCACACAATTCGAGAAATAAAATGGTAAAGTATGGAGGAATACTTGTGGGTAGCAGGAGGTATGCTCCCGCTGGTTGTCGCTCGACGGGTTGGCTTCCGGGCTCTATGTCGCGGCTGCGATGATGTAAGGCGGATCATCAACCTTGGTAGTCTCCTCCAGTCTTCCCTCTTCCATGCGGGCTCCTCGACGGGAGCTGTCACCTCCGGAGAAAGGCTATACACGATGATGAAGGTGGGGTAACGACCAATGGGTTTCTGAAAGTTGTTAGCTTAGGAGCAGTTAGTTGTTAATGGCGAAGTTGAGGGTTTTTATAGAAGAATCTAATGGATATTAGATAGGAATCTGCGGTGGGTGTGGATCTAGTTAGCTAGGATAACAAAATCAATGGATTTGATCGGAGGAAGAGGTTAGGAGATGGTGGGAATAATTAAGTGACGGTCGGCCAATTATAACAGAAGCAACTGCTTCTTGTAAGAGAAGTAGCTCCAAGGTGCTGACATGTGTCAGCACCTGGTTGGCCAGGATCAAAATCATAAAATAAATAGTAAATTATGTTATTTTAAGTAAGTATAAAACGAAATGTGAAAATAATTAATTTATCTAAATTATGGAATAAATAATTTCTATAGATTAGGAACTATAAATATTATATTAATAAATAGATATAATTAATACTTGATAACTAAGTTTTGGATTTTTATCTTAATAAATTAATAAATAGTATACTACTTTTTTTATTAATTAATAAGATTATAAGTAGAGTATTTGGGAATTTTTGTGGATTTTAATAAATTAATTTAAGTATATTAATAAATACAAGTATAAGTTATACAATTCATTTATATCTATAAATTAGGGTTTTGATTTATTTAAAATAATAAATAAGCTAAAAAAATTTTAAATAAATTAAGGTTAATATGCAAGATCAAGAAAATATTTAGAAAATATAGAATCATTAAAAGAATAAATAATGTATTCAAGATAAAATAAATAGCCCAGAAACCAAATTGTGATTAGGTCCCGAAACCGGCTTTTTCAAACGGACTTCGATTTTAGTGAAATCACCTTTATTAATTAGATAATATTATTTTATGAACTTTAAAGTGAGTAGAGTGAAATTGAAGTTCATATGAGAAAGTTATGATGTTCGGAAGTTAGAATTTTGACAATTTGCAAGTTGGATTTCTTGGCATATATACAAGGTAATATTTTTAACTTATTTTTATACTTCTATACATTTTTCGAAATAATTAGGAGAAGATTTTATTGAAAAATATGTTTATATGAATTAAATAAAAATCTTTAAAGTTTTTGTATTTATTTAATAATTAATAAGAAATGTGAAATTATTTTTATTTATTTTCTTCCTTATCTCCCCATACTTATTTATTTGTCGACCAATCCTTGTTGACTTGGTCTCGGGGATTAGGTTATAAATATATCTTTCAGCTATATTTATTTTTACAAGTCATATTGTACATATATACATATCTACAATTTGCTTTTAATTTTATTTTCTTTATTTTTATTATTTTATTTATTTACATGATTTTAATGCATAAAAGTGCAATTCTATTCATGAATGGGGTTTTTTTTTATAGTGGAAATTAATGCATATTTACATCTATTTGTTAAGGATTTTAAGAAAAAATACAGCAGAATGTTAATGAATCATGGATTCATCACCATGACAACGGGTAGGGAAAGGATAATGCTTGAGAGAACAAGATGTATTTTTCAAATTATTAAAATTTGAAATAATACGTATTTTTATATTATACCATCCTTCAATTAATAATTAAAAATTGGTTGTTTGTTGATTGATTGGATTGATAATTGATTTAATATGATTAAAATAATTGGATCAAATTAATACTAAAACATTCTATTTTGAACAGAGTTGTTATTTCCCTTAGAAGAATTAATTATGTGATTATGATTCATAATAACTAATTAGAATTTGAACAAGATATAGAGGATCACATTAGCGACATCCATGTTCTCTCGTCAAGGCGAGGGTTTCGTCGCCAGAGATTGTATGGAGGAGATGCCTATCTAAAGAGACAACTCATGCATACTAGCGCATTTGGATCGGGCTCTTTTCTTCTCGAAAGAGTAATGACGCATGCATAATGACCCCAATATAGAGTCCTCATATTATTGGGCCATATAGATTGCACATAGTGATTTGTATTCCTGTTGACAGTTGGTTCAATTAATTATGGGTTAACATCACCTTAAGGGTTGTGGGCCCTGTGTTAAAGATCAAATTGGGAATGCAAGTCGGACTTGCAAGGCGGAAAGTGTTCCCGCTTCTTTTTATCCGAATTGCAAGTTCTCATATTATTGGGATGTAACAAAAGTAAGAAGGAGATCCCACATCTTGTTGAGATATAATGGTAAGTATATCTCTTACATTGAAAGTAATTAAGAGAATGAACTTTCAGTATTGACAAGGCAAGACAACTTTAATATAAACATTCTTAAATCAAAGCAAAATATGTGTATATATATGTATATATATTTATGCAAATTTCTTATTTCAGATAATCCTTCATTAAGCCCACTCAACACTGTACTCGGTAATAACTAGTAAAATATCATGGATTGGGTCTTTGATCAAGATATTGTACTTGCAATGTGACACATGTTGTATGTGGTTGCAATGTGCAAGTTTCCTCGTAATAATGAGGAACGACAATTAAATAAATGATAGGATAACAACCTAGGTTTTGTATGTCTCTATAGTCTTGATCTCTCATCCAATGTACATTGGAAGTGACATGTCGATGATGATCATAATTGTCAAATAATCCTTATGAAAAAATCTAAGAAGATGAACTGGCATACATATGTGCTCTTGACATTAATCATGAATGGCATGGTTCACTGCATCATGCAGCATGGTGGCTCTATAAGAGATGATGTATTCAAAATGTTTGAGTACCTACCTGAACCTAGGTCTTTGAGAGTTAAGATGTATGTAGATACAATGAGTGTCATCATTCTACTATCTATACTCTAGTCATTCATGAAACATCATAATATTCATATTGTATGAATTAAATGAAGCATGTATAAATGTTGAAATAGCCTTATATTGAAATCTTTTGAATTCAACATTAGAGATCCTTTGTCTTAAGCAATGGTTATTTATAGATGAATGGAGCGTAGTGGAAGCATGGGTCAGACCCAAGTAAGAAGGAAAGTCAAAGAGTTAATTGTACTTCTGTGACTTCCATATGGCATCTAAAGGGCTGGATGAATGCCAATAATGCAATAAGCTGATGTTAAGATAGTATGACTATCTAGACTATCTTGGATCCTTATAGAAGGACCCAGATAGTGCATCGTAATAATCTATATCTACATATCATCATTAAAATAGACTTTCTTATTAGATAAGATCTAAGTCTAATAATTGTATCTCATTCTTCTAGTAACACTTGCAATCAGTGGCCTATGTTTTAGATGATTAGAAAATTTGATCATAAGGTTTATAGTCATCCACATGGATGTTGATGCAATTGCTGTAATAATCTCTATTGGATAGATAGACCATATTTTCAGTGGGAGAGACCTTAGTCTTAGAGAATGTCTCTATGATCTAGATATTACAATACTTGGAAATAAACACAAATTCTGGAATAAACCTACATAAAGAGTTATGATGGATATATTTTAGAAAGTAATCTAATATCTAGAGGACTTTACTAAGTTAGAAAATTAATGAATGGTTCATTAACATCTCTAATATTGAAAATTAAACCTTATAAGATCAATATAAGGATGAAGGTCATTTGACAATGATCTGGCATCAAGACTAGTAAGAGATGAAGCTTTAGAATGTCTGAAACTTCAAATCTTACATACTTTTGAATATTGTATTCAAAGTAGAAAATGTCCAATGCACCCTTCTCTGGGAATGGTGTTAGATGCCAATGTATTCAAGATCACATACATATTGATGTATGTGGATCATCTTATCATAATGAACATTATTGATATGTGATATCATTCGATGATTATTTGTGATATGAGATTTACACTTCACCTAAGAATGCTTTGAAATGTTCAATGATTTCATAATTTTTTTTAGAATCAAAGTTTGAAGAAAGATGAAATGGATTTGATCTAACCTAGGTATTAAGTACCTATTAGATGAATGCAAGGAATACCATATGGAGAAAGGAATATCACTCCTATCTCAATCCTCCCAATGTGCCTAAACTCAAGAGAGTTGTTGGGAGATACACTTGTATCATGTGTGACATAATTAGATGAATGATGAATATTAGCATAATACCTCTTAGTTTCCAAGGTATATATGTAGTAGAGACTACAATGTATATCCTTAATAAGGTTTCATGCAAATTAGCTGGAATCTAGCACAAGAGAGTGCTACTTCATTAGGAGAATAAAGGATGGTATTGGATACCTACTTTATGACCTTGAGATTCTTAAATGATTTCATATCAGAGAATGCGATTCTTAAAGGATGACTCTCTTGAGAATCAAGATGAAAATGAAGTGAAGGAACTCATTTAATCTTGAGAAGATAATGAGTCTCCTGGAATCAGAAACTAAAAGGACAATTAAAGATGAAACACTCATACCTCTTCAAATGAGTTTGAAGATGGATTCCATGTGTTAGTTAAGTCTGACAATGATCTTACTTCATGTAATGAAGCTTCTGAAGATCATGACATGGAAACATGGATGTTAGAAATAAAGTCTAAAGTACACTTCATATATAAGTGTTTTATATGGACCCTTGACGATCCACCTATATGGTTAAGACATGTTAATGTGTAAATGGATCTTCAAGAGAAAAAGGGAACCTGATGAGAAGGTAAAGACCTTCAAATCACGACTCGTAGCCATGAGCTACACACCGAAGAAAAGTCATCACTTGCGATGAGACTTGCTCTTCAATGACCATACTTAAAGCCATCAGAATATAGCCAACTATAACTACAAAAACTTTGACATCTTCAAGATGTGAGTAAAGATTGTATTCCTCTATGAATACCTCTCTGAGGATATTCACATGGAGAAACCCTATGGCTACATGGTTGAGGAAAGAAAGGTGTGCAAGTTGAAGAACTCCATCTATGGACTTTCTTATAGTTGGAACATCAGATTTGATGAAATTATAAAGGTTATGATTTCTGATAGAATCTTGATGAACCATGTGAAGCTTAGTACGAGTGCCATCATATTCATCGTGCTAAATGTAGATGATATCCTAATCATTTAGAATGATATAAGGATAATAATAAGTGTTTTATAGACTGACTATTCCATACCTTGAGATATGATCTCAAGGATACCTCTTAGATCTTATTTCTGAAGCAGTTTAGAGGCTAATAAAAGAGGGTATTGGGACCACCACATTAGTGGTAAACCTTGGACATATTCCATTCTTGGAAAACCCCAAGGAGGCTTCCTTCCCTTAAGATATGGTTGATGAATCTTGGATTCATCACTCTAAATCTAATTTATTAAGCTCAAATCCGTCAAAATCATCTGTATTTCTGCTTCCATTCTGCATAATTAACATTTATGCATGTTTTCATAAGAACTGCATTTTATCCATTATTTATGTACAAAATAAGAAGCTAGAAATACCAGCCAAAATTGACATGTAAATAGCCTAACTTCCCGGATTTTAACTCATTCATGCTAACTTCGAATAACCCAAAACCACCTCCACTATGTGTGTATCACTCACAAGAATAAATGAAAAATATAAAAAAATAGCTAACCCAAATTAGTGGACTAAAAACCCAAATCCTAGTTTCAGGATTTCCGGACTAAAAACCCCATTTCATCCCTATCTAGTGTACGTTTTGATCCTACTCACTTTTGAACTAATGTACATTCAATGACCTTCAAAACAAGACAAAGTTCAAGTGATTCGGAGCAAATATATAAAAGCTAGGTTTTGGGACTCTTTTGTACATTTTGTATTTTAGCGGGTTTTTGACGTATTATTTTATGTACATAATTAACCTATTTTAGATTATTTCTTTTTCATTTGTATTGTTTGATTAAAGTGTTAATAAAATACGCAAAAATCCAAACCGAAATAAAGCTTAAAATCAAAGAAACAAATTGGATCTGAGTCTTCATTAACCACTTGTATAAAATTGGTCCTTTTCATATTTTATTTTATTTCTTCTTTTTCTTAATTAATAAAAATCCAAAAAAATTAGATTAACGTGTAAATCTTTATTCTTGATTTTATCACATTTTTTTTCAGATTTTTATCTGGTTTAAAAAATAACAAAACAAAATTACAAAATCCAAAAATCAAGGTATTCTATGTACAAGGGATACCCCAAAAATATCACTTTGTGCATTTGATCGATTTTGATTTTGATGTCTTCATTAAAGTTGTATATCTCATCAAGACGAGTAATTTTTGTGAAGAAACTTTTTCGATACAAGGTCGTTTGCTACTTATTTTGTATTTGACAAAGTATTTATATTTCGAATTTTGTGGTGCTGACATGTGGCAGCTCCTGGAGTCGCCAAGTGTCAGCCATTTTTGGCCTTTTATATATTCGTTTTATAAAAAAATATTAAAAATGGCTGCACATGTGAGGCACGTGCCCCCAAGCACGCGCCACGCACGTGCAGCGCCCCTCTCTCCCCGTTTTGAGCGCCATGTGGCGACCTCCTGGCCGCCCGATTTCGGCTGATCGGACGGCCGAGGAGCGTAGTCCTTCCAAGCCTCCTCCCCCATTTTGTCATCGCCACTCCATGATTTCCACCGCGAATCAGTCGCCTTCTCCATCACCGATCTCACTCCGATCACCCCCAATCCCGTGAATCTCGAACTTCCTCAACAACCCTCCTTCCCAATCGTGTCGCAGCCCCTGCGATTTTGCCGCACTTCTCGCGCCGCCACCGCCTATCCCCCGCAATCTCCGTCGACTTTCCAAAACTGACCATGTTCCTCGACCTATAAAAACGGCATCGCCGCCCTCTCGCAAGCTTCATCCGTTGATAGCCAGCAACTGAGGAGGGCGGTGACAGCACCCCCCTCGTTCTTCGGCGAGGTCCGGTCGCCCTCACGGCCGTCGCAACGCCGCACATCATTGCGTGGTTGCTCCGCTCTAGGCAACTCTGTTGAGCCTACGATGATTCCGCAACACCATCTTCTCTGCCACTCCGCCATCGCCAACGACGACATCAACTTATTCTCCGACCACCGCTACGTCCTCGACTACCGCTACGCCTCCGACAACCATCGTCAACGTCTCCGCCTCTCCACCGACTGATCTCCAGCTCAACCATCTTTTTCGACAGACACTGCTCCGCCTCACCTTCACTAACACAACGCCGGTCATCTTCTCCGCCATAGCCGCCTAGAGATTCAACACCCATCGACAATCATCTTCATCGACAACTCCAGCGAAGCATCCACGCTCCAGACCACTTCGCCCATCGCCGGTCTTCATCGTCGGTGCTATATGCCCCTCCGCCCCTCCGCCATCCTGCCGGATCTGCTCCTTCTTTCACGACCATTGGTCGGCCACCTCCTCCACCGCTCCTCGCCGCTCGGCCCATACCCGAGACCCTCATCACGTGAGGCGCACGTGAGGAGGGGACGTTTTGCATTGGCACCCCTGAGAATTACTGTAGTTCCATTGAAGACCCACGGGTCACGTGTAGAGCACGTGACCTAGTGGCAAATTGCTGCGAACCCCCCGGTCCTCCTCCATATTATGCAAAGATCCGCCAACCAAGGGTCACGTGCGGTGACCTCTTGGAAATTTTGCAGTTGCACCCCCATCTTATCAGTAATTACATATAGGCCCCCTTCTTATTTTATTTATATTTATTTTATTGCATTTGTACCCCTGTGTTCCCCATTAAGTTTAGACCTCTACATTGCATATTTTATTTATCCAAAAATAGCGTTGTGTTCCTCAATTATTTTTCTACGTTTTGACATATAGTGAACATTTTTGTGATCGATGGTTAATTAATAATTAATTGTTTGGTAGAAAATTGCATATTTTACCCACTTTATGTTCTTAAAATTGCCATTGATTAACCATTGCTCTAAAAATTCCCGAAAAATCACATATTGTAGAATTAATTGTGCTTGACATTGTGCCCAAAAAGAATCGCATTGTCATGTATAGTTTACTCTGTAAAATCATTTTACATATTTCAGTGTTTGATTTTTACTAGGTATTAGATCTCACATTTTCAAGTTTTAGGATTTTTCTGAGATCCATCACCTAGTGATATATCTTAGATAATTTGATTCCTTGAAAATAATTAGGTTTAATATTTATTATAAATAAATGTTGAAATTTATTTTCTTTGCATTTAAAAGTTCATAAAAATTCATCTTGCATCCAAAAATTCCAAAAACATTACAGTGCATTCATTTTGTCACTTATCAACTCGGCCAAGTTTCATATTTTTCGGACATCATTTGAGCGTAATTTACATTTTAGTCCCTAAAATAAGCTGAAATTGTATTTTGCATCCTTTATTGCATTAAAAAATTCCAAAAAAAGACCACCTCGAAAACCGCGCATGAATTTTATAGACATAATCCTAGGTTGTTCCTTTGCCTCCTTGTATTCGACCTTGGGACTTGCCGAAGTAAAATAAACATAAAACCACGAGATTAAAAATTGAATATTTTGTGTGATTATTTTCTTGACCAATTCCGATTGCCGCCAACAACGAAAATGACACATTATTTTTAGCACGTACGAAGAAATACAAAAATTGTTTTTAACGTAGCGAATATCGGACCCATCAGATGGCGTCGTTGTCGGGGAGGAAAACGACTTAGTTTTGTGTTTTGAAATTTCTTTTTCGGTTTTCCGCATTTGGGTAGTCTGATCCCCGAATTTTTCATTGTAAATTTTATTTTATTTCCAGCATTTATTTTATTTTTCAGCATTTATTTCTCTTATTTTGTTTTTGAGTTATTTTTGAGTCACTCTCTTACATTTTCTCTCTTATTTTTCTTACGAGGTACCCGGCGTACATGGAGCGGTTTTTCAAGAAACCGAAGCATCTTCACCGACATCCGAAAAAGTCACAATTAATTTAAGATCGAGTCGAGTCGTGAGAGAGTGTACAGTCTAGGATTTTAATTTCTGCAATTTTATTTTTTATAATTAATTGCTCAATTACAGCGGTGTCCATTTAGACTCTCGCGTCTGTAAAAAGACTCTAAACTTTCTTGTGTGGTGTGTCGTGGCCTGTTTCACTCTACGGCGAGGGTGGGGCCCGACTTGAGTGGCGATTAGGATAGACCTGCACATATGGCTCTCAGAGCATTTATATTTTTTGTGCTCGTAGGATCTAAGGCCACATTGCACTTTAATTGAGACGCACATTAGATCGTTCAACTTAGCCAAATTTAACTCATTTCTTCCCCGCTTATAGAACTTTCTGATTAGGTGCGGTATTTTATCGGCTTGTATTTCATATAGAGTAATTTTCCAAATCATGTATTGCATCCCACATGGAGATTGCGAGGATTCACTGTAAGTCTTCTAACTGAGCATACATCATTATTTTCACATGCAACGGCTTTTCCCAAATTTATCCCTCTTGATTTATCACATAATTTAAAGGAAATTGGGACTGGATGGTAGACGTATATATTTGTGCTCGTTTAATTCTTCAGTGATCACCTAATTAAAATTAGGACTGCTAAATATAGCCGATCTTAATAACCCATAAAATCAAGAATTTTCGTAGGAGAGCAACCCCGTCCTTGGATGCCTTTAATTTTTGAGTGAGCGAGAGACGACACTTAAGGCTAGAGCCCAAAACCGGATTTTCATATTGACTACTGATTCTACCAAAACGATTTGCTACTTCTTAGTGAGGATCTACGGGTAGCCGGTAAACGGTCCGTATTTCCTTAATAGAGTGGGTGGTTTAGAGGATACTGCGTAAGGCTCCGTACTCAAGTAACGGGTAGCCATTCTATGGTATGTACTTACTCCCATACTGGCTGAAAGTAGGTGCAACTAGTCGTAAGAATTCGGGATAGTCATTACAAAAATTTCAGTACCTAACATATCGCTAAATTTTTCCAAGATTGAATTATCACCAACTAAAATTGAAAAGATAATAGCCGAACTCTTACGACTTCATTATGTGTGTTGGTGAATCTGGGGTTTGATTTGTGTTTGCATTGGTGTGAGTGAATCGATTTCGAAGATCAAAAGTCGCACATTTGATAAAATTTCTTTTGACTATCCCGTGCAATCATCTCTCTCCTTTCTTGATTTAAACCTCATCATGGAACTTTTTCCAGATCATAAAAATCAATTCGTCTCAAACAAACCCAATCCATCATTCCTTTCAGCTCTTACAAAAATGGCCGAACATTTATCCGAGAATCCATCAGTGCTATATTATGAAAACGAATTCGTATCGGTTAGACCCAAAACACCTCCTCCAACTTCAACAAGAGACTCTCAACCACAAACACTCTCTACAAATCCGATCTGCTTCATGAATGACAACCCTTTGTATTCGGACCAGACAAACCAACAACCGACTGAGGTCTCCACTTCTTTATACATCAACCCACTCTACTCCGATCATACAGTTCATCCTTCATATTCGGTAAATGTCAATCCATCATTCATGGGAGCTAATAACCACATGATCGAATTGAACACTTCTTCACATCTTCCATTGTCCCTACCCTGGAACACCAATGAGCAAACATCATCTTGGATTGACCATGACAACCCCCTCTTAAGACATGATACTCAGGATTGGACTGACCACATAGAAACACATAATTCCTGTATGCTGACTCCACAATATCAAGGTCCGACCACTCATTATCAAGGCATTGAACTCTAATCAGACCAACTCCAAATACCTGGAGCATATGAGCAGCCACCTTCCATAATTATTCAGGAGATATTTTCAGAAAATGATGATCATATATTGGATATTTCAAGAGACCCCTCTCCTAGTACATATAGGAAAATGGAAAAAGAAATTTTTGAATCTCAATTACAAAAACAAACCCCCACTGCTCCCATGATTGGTCATGAAAAGATTTTGGAGGATATTTTGAGGATGAATAAGAAATTTGATTTAATGTAGGATAGATTTCGAGAATTTGCCGATTGATTAATTTCAATCTCTGGTAGCTCAGATATAAAAATGAATGAAGAAATGATTGGATCTAAGATTGAAAATTTTGAGGATATTCAGGAATCTGGGGACGATTCTGATAGTGCCACTTTTGCATATTATTCCCCATAAAATGACTATGCCTCTGACTCCCACTCTGAACATCAGAACCCCTGCTCATCTGAGGAGTACACCACATCACCACACCACACAGAAAATACCAAAAAAAATGGAATATTAAAAAACACCCAAAAAATCGAAAATCCTGAAAAATATATAAAAATTGAGACTAAAGAAGATCTGAAAAATTTGGATCCTGCTTTACGGGAAGCAATGGAAAAAAGATTGATGTTTGAACTTCCCTTCATATAGGCCATTGAACACTTCCCTGACCTTAAAGGATCTGTAATGGACAAATTAATGACGATAAAGTCAGGCAGGATAAGAACAAAGTCTGAAAGACAAATCTTGTCAATGGCCTCCTCCTTGGTGTTGAGGAGAAAAACCAAGAGCCGCATAGTGAAGCGGTTGCCCAGATTTGACTGTGTAATCAAAGACACAATTTTCACAATGCTCGAGTTTATGATGATTCACCGATCAATATCCTCCCGACCTTTGTATTTCACGAACTCAAACTCTGACCGATCAGGAAAATACAAGAGATTGTTCAATTGGTTGATCGATCAATAAAGCGACCGAGAGGAATCATTTCTATCATCATGATATTCCAAGGTGCTCTGCTCAAGGTAGAATTCATGATCATTGATATTGAGCATCAAGGAGAATTCACCCAGTCCCCAATTAATCTCGAAAAGCTATTCTTAGCATTGGCTAAGGCAATTATTGATTGCGAGACTCGGGAAATCAATTTCAGAGCATTGGAAGCACTTAGATCTGACCCTGTCTTTAAGGAACCACGATTTTCTAAGGCAACCCACAAAGTCACCGACAACCGTAACCATGAAGCGGTAGAAGAGCCCTACCCCCCTGCACCACCTGAGATAGCGGTTGTTGATAAGACTATTGGTTTAGAGAATCTCCCCCTGCTCTGTTCCCAGCCGCTCTTGCAATGGAGAATCGAGTACATGAGTGGGCACACCCTGGGTCATCCTATTCTGACTACTTTGACCACATCAATACGACACAGGAATGCTCCAACATCAAATTAATTGACATCAAACATGAAGAGACTCTCCCCAGTATATCAATTCCCACGGATCTCAGAATAGACAAATCCTTCTACTACGATCCTGAGACATATGCACGGTCGCACCCTGGAACAACATTCTCTGAATACCTGGACCAAATCATCCCAAATTGAGAGTGCACCAACATTCAGAAGACCAAGAATAAACACGGAGGACGAAAATCGACCACGGAGAAGAACTCTAATTGCTATTCATCTGGATACTCAAGTGAACTGACACCTTCACGAAGTAAGATAAAGAAAGTCACATTTGACCTTTCAGAAGAGGAATCAACTGATGATCCCTCATCAGGTCCGAAAAAGGTAATCTACATGAGTGAAGTCTGTTCGGCAGCTTTAAAGCTATATATTCACAAGGATCCAGAATTTGACTCTCATTGGACAACTCCCGCTCCTAACTACTATTCATCCAAAGCTGATGCTCCTGCCCTTTACAAGTACACTGGAATTATTTCTTATGAGCTGACTGAGACCGGTGCTTGTGAGTATTCATCTGAGGACAAACCGCTTGATCTCAAGAAGTAACGAATTTTGAGGAAACAATTGAGGAAACAAAAAGACCTGAATATTTAGAGTGTGTCCACATTCAAATACTATTCCTCTGAGGATGACTCTGATGATGGCTACCTTTCATCTGACTCAAATGCTTTATCTATTATCCATCATGATTTTTCTGAGGATGACACTGATAATAGTTGGGAATCATATGCTTCATCTCCATCTCGACATTACGATCTCTCATCGCAGGCTCACAAAAAGATTAGCCGAAAACCGCATTAATCATCGGCTACCCACCCTCCCTCCCAACCACATCAGTCTCCTTGTATAGCTTCTTCCTCTACTTAGGCCAATGCCTAAGTATAGGGGGGACCGATGCCATCTGTGTATACCATCCTTCTCCTATCTCCCGATCACCTCTCTTCCACCCTTCTTCTATACTTAGGCTGACCAGAGCCTAAGTATAGGGGGAACCGACGTCCACCTGTATATATTCTCCTCATTCACATACCCCGATCACTTCATTTTTCATGCTCTTCTTCTATACTTAGACTGTTCACAGTCTAAGTATAGGGGGGCGGTTCTGTAATTCTTTTTCTTTCTCTTTTCCTTTTTCACTCTCTTACGCTTAGCCTATGCTATGTCTTCTTTACGCTTCTTGTACTCTGAGGACACAACATTCGCTAAGTATAGGGGGTTTGTGTATATACTGTGTATATATTTTGGCCATATCTCATACTTTCGCGTAAGTCTATATGTATTTACGACATGGTAACTAATTTGAAAAAAAACTACAAAACAAAAGAAAAGGAAAAAGAGTTTTGCCAGTAACTGGGACCAACCCAAATTTTTTGAAAAAAGATTGCTTCTTATTCATTTTTGTAAAAAAAACCAATAACTCCTTGCATAAAAAAAATTCACAAAATGAAAAAAAGTGTATGCATTTCACACACCTGTACTTCATCCAACATTTCATTTGCATCTGTGAAAAGTCTTTTGGGATCTAAACCGAGTTAGGAGCCGAAATCGAAAGTGGTCTGGACTTGACCTTAATCCACCTAATTTTCAGAGGAACTTCACCAAGAAATAGGATTTTAGAAGCCTCAAGTCTTTGACTTAATTCTTTGAGTTCCACATGACAATGTGCAATGTTTGACTCTTAGTGTCTAACCTGGTCTCTTCATTTTGGGTACAACTCTTGAATAGGGAATTAATTTGTACTCTCACACTATGCACTTAACTCAACTCGAACGGGATGTTGGAAGACTGTGTGAGTTTCTTTTCTGGTAGCGTGGATATCTAAAGACTGGAGTACAGGTTGAAATAAAGCTTCGGAAAAGGGATGGACGACTAGGCACAATTTTTCCAAGACCCCAAAAAATGTACGGAAACAAAAAGACTCTATATCAGTAGGGGAACAACAAGATCCAAGCAAAACCACCAAAAATTCCAAATACAAAGAAGTAACTACCAAATAAATATCTGACCAAAAAGGTCCAAGCTTCATGAATACCTACAAATCTTGGTGGAGACTCGGCTACACTGGCCAACTTCACAAGGAGAGGTGACTACACTGGCCACCCTCCGGTTCTTTTCTCCTTCTTCTAACTTCTACCCTAATTCGATTGTGAACACATCACGATAGACCTTAGAAGGGAATACATGACTCACCGAGGATGAGTTACTGGAGAGGAGAGGAACATGGTAGTTCGACATTCTAGATGGGAAGAGCTAACCCTTTCACATACATGAGTCGGATGTTCAATGTTCATAGGGTATACTTTGGGAAGAAGATTGATCTAAGATGACTTCTGAGCCGAAACTGATAAAATGACGTGTAGAACTTGAGGCTGTTGATTTTAAGATTCTAAGTCTCACAGAAGTTCCGCCACACTAATAATCCAAAGGTCGAGTCTAATTTCACTTTCACCTTCAGCTCATGGTCTTGTATGGAACCCAATCTCATTTCACCTCATGGCATTTCTTTTTGATGCTCAGGGACGAGCATGGTTTAAGCATAGGGGGATGATGAATCTCGGATTCATCACTCTAAATCTCATTTATCAAGCTCAAATCCCTCAAAATCATATGCATTTCTGCATGTATTCTGCATAATTAACATTTATGCATATTTTCATAAGAATTGCATTTTATCCATTATTTATGTATAAAATAAGAAGCTAAAAATCCCAGCCAAAATTGACCTGTAAATAGCCTAACTTCCTGTATTTTTAACTCATTCATGCTAACTCCGAATAACCCAAAACCACCTCCATTGTGTACATATCACTCACAAGAATAAATGGTAAATATAAAAAATAACAAACCCAAATAAGCGAACCAAAAACCCAAACCCTAGTCTCAGGATTTCCGAACTAAAAACCCCATATCTTCCCCATCCAGTGTCCGTTTTGATCCTACTAACTTTTGAACTAATGTACATTCAATGATCTTCAAAATAAGATCAAGTTTAAGTGATTCGGAGCTCATATGTGAAAGTTGGGTTTTGGGCCTCTTTTGTACATTTTTTATTTTAGTGGTTTTTGAGGTATTATTTTATGTACATAATAAACCTATTTTAGATTATTTCTTTTTTATTTATCTTCTTTGATGAAAGTTTTATTAAAATACGCAAAAATCCAAACCCAAATAGAGCTTGAAATCAAAGAAACAAATTGGGTATGAGTCTTCATTAACCACTTGTACAAAATTGGTCCTTTTCATATTTTATTTTATTTCTTCTTTTTCTTAATTAATAAAAATCCAAAAAAATTAGATTAACGTGTAAATCTTTATTCTTGATTTTATCATATTTTTTCTGTATTTTTATCTGGTTTAAAAAATAACAAAACAAAATTACAAAATCCAAAAATCAAGGTATTCTATGTACATGGGATACCCCAAAAATATCATTTTGTGCATTTGATCGATTTTGATTTTGATGTCTTCATGAAAGTTGTAGATCTCATCGAGACGAGTAATTTTTGCGAAGAAACATTTTTGATCCGAGGTCGTTTGCTATTTATTTTGTATTTTACAATTCGAATTTTGTGGTGCTGACACGTGGCAGCTCCTAGAGCCGCCACGTGTTTGCCATTTTTGGCCTTATTATATATTCATTTTATAATATATATAAATATATATAAAAATGCCTGCACGTGCGAGGCACGTGACCCCAGGCACGCGTCGCGCACGTGCAGCGCCCCTCTCTCCCCCTTTTGAGCGCCATGTGGCGACCTCCTGGCTGCCCGATCTCGGTCGATCAGACGGCCGAGGAGCGTCGTCCTTCCAGGCCTCCTCCCCCATTCTGGCACCGCCACTCCGTGATTTCCACCGCGAATTGGACGCCTTCTCCATCACCGATCTCACTCCGATCACCCCCAATCCCGTGAATCTCGAACTTCCTCAACAGCCCTCCTTCCCAATCGTGTCGCAGCTCCCGCGATTTCACCGCACTTCTCACGCCACCACCGCCTATGCCCCACAATCTCCGTCGACTTTCCCAAACCGACCATGTCCCTCGACCTATAAAAAAGGCACTGCCTCCATCTCGCAAGCTTCATCCGCCGATAACCAGCAACTGAGGGGGGCGGTGACAGCACCCCCCTCGTTCATCGGCAAGGTCCGGTCGCCCTGACGACCGTCGCAACGTCGCGCATCGTCGCGTGGTTGCTCCGCTCCAGGCAACTCTGTTGAGCCTACGAAGACTCCGCAACACCATCTTCTCCGCCACTCCGTCATCGCCAACGACGACTTCAGCTTATTCTCTGACTACTGCTACGTCCCGACTACCGCTACGCCTCCGACAGCCATCGTCAACGTCTCTGCCTCTCTACCGACTGATCTCCAGCTCAACCATCATCTTCGATAGATGCTACTCTGCCTCACCTTCACTAAGGCAATGCTGGTCATCTTCTCCGGCATAGCCACTTGGAGCTTCAACTCCCATCGACAATCATCTTCATCGACAACTCCAGCGAAGCTTCCACGCTCTAGACCACTTCGCCCATCGTTGGTCTTCATCGTCGGTGCTCTACACCCCTCCGCCCCTTTGTCGTCCTGCCGGATCTACTTCGCCTTTCACGACCATCTGCCGACCACCTCCTCCGCCGCTCCTCACCGTCGGGCCCAAGCCCGAGACCCTCTTCACGTGAGGCACATGTGAGGAGGGGACGTTTTGCATCGACACCCCTGAGAATTGCCGCAGTTCCATTGAAGACCATGGGTCACGTGCAGAGCTCGTGACGTAGTGGCAAATTGCTGCGAACCCCCTGGTCCTCCTCCATATTACGCAAAGATCTACCAACCAAGGGTCACATGCATCGCACGTGACCTCTTTGAAATTTTGCAGTTGTTCCCCCATCTTATCGGTAATAACATCTAGGTCCCTCCTGCTTATTTTATTTATATTTATTTTGTTGCATCTGTACCCCTGTATTCCCCATTAAGTTTAACCTCTACATTGCATATTTTATTTATCCAAAAATAGCATTGTGTTCCTTAATTAATTTTCTACATTTTGACATATTGTGGACATTTTTGTGATCGATGGTTAATTAATAATTAATTGTTTGGTAGAAAATTGCATATTTTGCCCACTTAGTGCTCTTAAAATTACAATTGATTAACCGTTGCTCTAAAAATTCTTAAAAAATCATATACTGTAGAATTAATTGTGTTTGACATTGTCCCCGAAAAGAATTGCATGTGCATGCATAGTTTGCTCTGTAAAAATCATTTTACATATTTCAGTGTATGATTTTTACTAGGTATTAGATCTCACATTTTCGAGGTTTAGGATATGTTCTGAGATCCATCACCTAGTGATAGATCTTAGATAATTTGATTCCTTGAAAATAATTAGGTTTAATATTTATTATAATTAAATATTGAAATTCATTTTGTTTGCATTTAAAAATTTATAAAAAATTCATCTTGCAACCAAAAATTCCAAAAAATTACAATGCATTCATTTTGTCATAATTATCATCTTGGTCAAGTTTCATATTTTTCGGACATCGTTTGAGTGTAATTTACATTTTAATCCTCAAAATAGGCCGAAATTGTATTTTACATCCTTTATTGCATTAAAAAATTCCCAAAAAAGGACCGCCTCGAAAACTGCGTACAAATTTTGATAGACATAATCCTAGGTTGTTACTTTGCCTCCTTGTGGTCGACCTTGGGACCTGCCCAAGTAAAATAAACATAAAATCACGAGATTAAAAATGTAATATTTTGTGTGGTTATTTTCTTGACCGATTCCGATTGCCGCCTACAACGAAAACAACACATTATTTTTAGCACGCACGAAGAAATAAAAAAATTGTTTTTAACGTAGTGAATATCGGACTCGTCAATGGTACTGACCTATCTGAAGGGATAGCACCTCAAAGAGTTGAGGAAGTGAATGCTAGAACTGCTTGCCCTTGCGCATCAGTTATGAGAAATCGAGTGTATGCTAAATGCGTACAAAAGTTATATGTCTTCAATGTAGTGGAAGTAGTAAACTGTTATTAATCCTACTTTGGAGATAAAACACTTGATTGCAGTAATAACAATATCTTCAAAGATGACAAGACTTTAGAGATAGTGATCTCTAAGTCTTTTTTTCAAGAACTTAAGACTTTATAGATAGTGATCTAAAAGGTCTTAACTGTATATACCTTTGGAGATAGAGATCTCCGGGAATAAGGGTATTCTGATAAGGATAATAGAAATTACGTATTGGTTATAATGATTATTGATCTATAGTGTCAAGGACACTATAACTGACAATATTGAGTATTGGTTGCATAAGATACAACATTCACTTTGGATGCGAGCATTGTTACTAGGAGATATGCAAGTACCGTAAAGGGACTTGGCGTGTTCTCTCGAGAACAGAGTGATTGATCAGCTTACCTAGCTATTTTTATGAATACCCTATGATTGTAACATGAGTGTGGGTTTAAAGATTAGGCCATTAGTGGCTCATTGGGCTAGTGGGAGATTGTTGGACCTGCGAGCCCACGGTGAGCCATTATACAATAAAAGTTATTGCGAATGTCATTCCCTAATCTGAATTGAAGCATAAATAAATTGCATAATAGATCCCTTAGTATAATTAGGATTACGTACCATGGCCATCTTAATGATCATACAACTGTTGATTCAATTATTGATTCCTAGAGGCTGGTGCTCGGATGAATATCTAAAGAGTTAGATTGAGGACACATCAAGTATTGTCAAATGATTATTAAGAGATTATCTCCTGCCTGAGAAGGAGATTGCAATCCTTTCTCTAAAGGTTGATATCTAACCGACCACTTGATGCATGCCCTCTGCATAGGAATAGAGATTCGAAGGTGTTAGATAAGTTAGGTCAAAGAGTTGACTTAACGAGATTGAGATAACCAAAGTCCTATGTCGTATGTTGTCACGATATAGGCACGCATCCTCTGACCAGAGACAGATGTGTTACTATATGTCTGAGCATGTACATTTGGCAGACCAATAGGTTGATGACCTAATCAAGGTCTATACACCGGCGCGCTGGTGTGCATACAAGGGCATGTGAGTAATACGATCTCTCAAAGTGATCACACAGGTTCATTTATTGAACCGGAAGACATGAGCTCACTCATAAGATATTGGGAAGAATCAAATTCCATGCACGATCATCTTTCTTTGGACGCTTGACTAAAATTGTAGGTTTGATATATACTTGTGGAAAGTATATGATTAATACCTGGGTATGATATATGCTTTTGGAAAGTATATGATCGTTACCAACTTCCAATAGTCAAATGAGAAACTTAATGATAAATCCCTAAAGTGGACAATTTAAATTGATCTAATACTTCGGGATTATTCCGGATCTTTTAATATGCAGGATGTACATTTATTAGGAATACCTGAGGGTGATGCGATCATAAACGATTGTATAACCATGACGCTTCCATTCCTAGGGAATCATGAAACCGGTATGGAATTTAGTGACTCCTCTCAGTAGAGAAGTGATGTAATCTTGGTCCAAGTGTTCGACAGAGATCTGAATGTGATTCAGATGCAATGAGAAGTTTGGATCTACCACCTTGATTTAATCAAGCATCTATGGGAGGTCCGCAAGATATGGATTTGAGTTGTGATCTCAATATCCAAGTCACTATACCTGGAACAATACAATCACCCTGTCCTTATATCCATGTATCTGCGGAGAAAGCGCATTATCCTTGAAAGAGTTCATGGATAATTTCATTGTTGATAAATGTATTCGAGCATTGAAAAATGTATAACTAAATGTGATTTAATTATCATAAATAATATGAATTTGATTCATGTTATAAGAAGATTTATTTAAGATAATTGAATGTGATTTAATTATTAATGATCTAAATAATGTGAATGTGATTCATATTATTTAGGCACATGAGAATAGAGATCCAAGATGATTAAATGAGATTTAATTATCATGGATATGAATAATGTGGATAGCACTATTCTAATTATTATATATATTATAAATGTGATTTATAATATATAAGAGAGAGTTAATTGTAAATAACATATACTAATTAAAAATCGATGTGAATTGGATTCACATTTGATAATTAATTGAAAATATAATTTACATTTTTGTGTTGTGAATGAGATTCACAAATTTCCAATGGTACGATTGCAATATTCACAAAATATTTATGAAATATTTTTATTGAATAATTTAAAACAAGTATTGTTGTAAATCTTAGATTTCCAAGTAATAATGCAATCTCATGAGATTGCATGAGATTCCACCTTCCATGTTGGAAGGGTGGACGACCACCAAATCCAATAAGGAAAGAATGGTCGTCCACTCTATTACATGTGATGGTGTAATCTCCATTCCATTATCTTCATATGCGATTGATTTAATTATAGGATTAATTTATATTTATTTAGGAATACTTATTTAATCTAAATTAAATTAATTATTGTCGTGTTTTTACAACAAATCTTTGCCAATGAAAGAAACACTAATCAATTTCATCCATTAGATTTGTGTGCAAATGGATTGGGATCCATGGACTCCCAAAACCCTATATAAGAAGTGGCACCACTTGCTCTTCAAATGTTACAACAACAACAACAAGAGATACAACATATGCTCTCTCTCTCTCTCATTCTCTACACGTCCTCTCTCTCTCTCATTGTTGACGTCTACCATGGAGACCTAGAGAGAGCCGCCATCGCCGCAGCGTCATCGTTATGCTGTCGGATTGTTTACTCGTGGATCTCCGTCTTCTTAGATGTGCCACACTCGTGAAGAAGACGTCGGATCTCATGTGACAAGATCAGGATATTTGCCGCTTGGATCATCAACATGGATTGCGAGGAGCACACATCTCATCAATGCACTCGCGAGCGTCTCCTCCATTAGATTGGTCTTGAGACAGGATGTCTATTCGTTTAGAGACTAGATTGCAACCATGCTTCAAGAGGTAACCATGATACTTGTTTGTGGTTTAGATGAAACGATCCGAGAAGTGTTCTTGGATGATGTGGTTTCATCGCATGAATTTTTTTTAAATTCCGCTACCTCGAGCAACTGGTGCGACTAGTCGCTCCCGATCGCATATGATGTGATCCTCACGCTTTTGTGATGCGCTTAAGGATCTTACTATATCTTCTAGTCACTTATAGTTAACACTTGTGTACGGGCTAGTGTATGCCACATTGGTTAGTATTCCGAGTGGGAGCATTAAGAGGGGAGTTCCGAGAAATGTGATTAATAAAGTTGGAAATGAGATATAATTCTCCTGGGCATAATGAGGATTGAGTTAGTCACGATGATTCGTGGGTTGGAATCATAATTGTCAATCAGAAGTAGTATTGGGAAGTGGGGTTAAGTGGACGTGTTGGGAACTTAGTTATGATGCATTGTACCCCATTGCACGCTTACGGAGGCACCCCAACCCCTAAGGCATTCTTTTGCTTTAGAGTCATAGCGTAATGTCTCATCTAGATCAAGACCTCGGACTATCAATGAAGCTTGGTTACTCATATCCATATCGACTAGTAATAATTAAAATGTAATTCTTGGTGAGACCAGTTTACCCAGTTGTTTCTTTTTCTCTCATTAATTATATATTGTTTATTGTTGTATGTTGTTATATCCTATTGAGCAATCTCTGCTCATAACAAACTGACGTGTGAATTCGCAGGTTCTTAGCAGTGAGCAGCTTTGGATTCACCACTTTTTGTGCTGCTTCACGAATCCTTCTTGTGGTACAGTTGGTAGTAGTTTTTCTATTTTTCCTTGTAGAACTTTAAGGGACATGGAATGTATAATGTATGTTGAGACACATTTCTTTCATGCACACATGTATATTTTGTTGACATGGATGGACATTGCAAATATAATGGATGGAAATAGAAAATGTAATGTGAATGCAAATATGTCATGAATGGAAATTAAGTTTTAAATTCCAATGTTTTATGCTATTTTCTCCTGCTTATGTGTTTGTCACGTGATTCAAATGTGGAATATACGTGTGTAGTATTGGTTTGCCGAGTACACAGATCCCAGGGGACGAGGTCGTAGCAATTTGGTATAAGAGCAGTGGTACTCCATTCCATTCCACACATATCATTCCTCATTAGTTTTTAATATCGGATAGTGTTGGAAGTTTTGTGACCCAACATGAGTCCATAGGAGAATAGAATATTACATCCACGTCCATATGTCTCTCTTAATGTCTCTCATGAGTAAAGAAAGTATTAATGCTCTGGTTCTTTATGCAGAACCATGTTGCCTCGTGTAGATCCAGATGTTGCGCAACAGCTAGCTTTCCTTGTACATGCTATGCAAGGCATCCAATAGTGCCAAGAGGCGACTAAGCACTGACTCTAGTAGCAGGACTCCTCCTCCTACCGTCCCTGTCACGATGGGGAGGAGAGCGTTGACCTATCATTCTCTATGGAGCCCGAGCAGATGGAGGATACTGATGCATTGTAGAGGCATCAAAGCACATATGCGGCAAACCAGTGGGCAATGGTATCACAGTTCTTCGATACCACCACTCCATATGATGCAGAACTATGGATGGCACATGTGGTCAAAGTTTTGAGGATGATACAAGCACTCGAGGAACCTTAGGTATCTTTTGCAGAGTACTCTCTTGCTGGGTACGCAGAGCGGTGGTTGAATGCCAGCAAGGAGCACCTTACCAAGCCCATCACTTGGGAGATCTTCTATGACGAATTCCATGTAGTGTTCTACCTGGACTAATGGGTAGATGATCATAGGAGAGAGTTTGCTGAGCTGAGACATGGGTTGATGACAGCCCAAGAGTACCTGATTTGCGACACCAAGTTGTCACGCTATTCCCCTACTACAACGGCCTACCCACAGGAGAACTTACATAAGTTCATCCGGGGAATGCACGGGGAAGTACATGACAGACTTTCCACCTTGGACCTTTCCTCCATCAAGGAAGTTTCTACGAAGGTCACAAAGTGGGAGGCTACATGATGTTGATTAAAGGGAGGTCAGTCACAATTACCTCGACCCTAACCTAGCAGAGTTGCATGTCGACTTCTCTCGGTTCCGTAGAGAACGTCGCTACTACCCTATAGGGACAACACCGTCCACTAGTAGGTTCGCACCATCCCCTACATTGGGGCAGGCGTTGGCAGGACGCGGTTCAGTTTCCTGTCGCCCCTGATGCAGATACAAAGCTATAGGCCTGAGGGTGACAATTTTGCTTCCGAAGGGAGATTGTTAGAAGAAGACAACCGCACATGTTACATTTGCAGACAGCCGGGCCACTTCAAGGTCCAATGCCCATTACGTGTAGAAAACCAACTGGGTCATCGGAATAGTTTCAGGGATCTGGATCCCACCGAGGAGGCCGTGACTTTCTGTGAGTCCCACAACAGACTGTCAGTGTTGTGGGATCTTGTGCACCACCATAAGGAAAGCTGAACGTAGTGACATAGGAGCAGGCCCATGCTTATGGATCGGTTGTCAAAGGTATGATTTCATCCCATGTGATCACTTTACATGCATTGTTTAATTCAGGGCTACACATTCATTCCGTACAAATAGTTTTTGTGCCCACATTGGGCAAGTCAGTGATGGAGGATGCTTCCCGGTACTACATCAAGGGCCCAGGGGGTCAATTGTTTATCATCCACCAGGCCGTGGAGGATGTAGCCGTACGAACAGGTAAGCATGAGAGGCATGTTTTCCTACTATTGATCTAGTCAGAGGACTTCGACATTATCTTAGGCATGGACTAGTTGGAGAGGCTCACGTGTGCTTGGACTATTTTGGGAAGATGGTGGTCTTCCATTTACCTGGATTGTCACCATTTCAGTTTGACATACGTACTTATGAGGGTGGAATCGAGTTCATCTCCGCCTTGAGAGCACATTAGTTTCTCAGCTAGGGTTGTGTAGGCTACCTTGCCTATGTGGTAGATTCAGCGGAGCATGATTAGATGATCGAGGATGTTAGAGTTGTGTGCGAGTTTCCAGACATGTTTCCGGATGACTTACCTAGGCTACCATCAGTGAGGGAGATAGAGTTTGAGATCATGCTACTACCAGATACACAATCGATCTCTATCCCTCAATATAGGTTGGTACATGCTGAGCTCAAGGAGATCAAAGTGGAGCTACATGAGCTATTGGAGAAGGGATTCATCCGCCCCAGTACAACATCGTGAGGAGCACCAGTCCTCTTCGTGAAGAAGAAGTATGGATCCTTTAGGCTATGTATAGACTACAGACAAAGGAACAACGGTGTTCTCCAACAGATTGATGACCTCCTTGATCAGTTGCAGGGAGCAGCGGTGTTCTCCAAGATTGACCTACAGTCGAGATACCATCAATTGGGAATCAAGGAGGAAGATGTGATGAAGTCTGCATTTCGCACTGGATATGGTCACTATGAGTTTTTAGTAATGCCTTTTGGACTTACGAATGCACCTACCACATTCATGGATTTGATGAATAGAGTCTTCCATCTACACTTAGATAGGTTTGTGGTTGTATTCATCGATGTTGTTCTAGTATACTCCCATGATGAATACGAGCATGAGTCTCATCTCCGCACTGTGTTGGAGACACTTCGAGAGCACTAGATGTATGCAAATACAACAAGTGCTAGTTCTAGATTTCTGAGGTGGTATTTTTGGGCCATGTGGTTTCAGGGGTGGGGTTGTCAGTTGATCCCACTAAGATAGAGGCAGTGGTGTCTTGGGAGCAACCCAAGACAGTTATAGAGATCCATAGTTTCCTTGGCCTCACTGGGTACTATAGGAGATTTGTCAGAGGGTTCTCCCAGTTGGCCCTACCCCTCATTCGGCTAACACAGAAGGACGTACCATTTATCTGGAGTGAAAAATGTGAGTTGAGATTTCGTACACTCAAGGAGCGTTTGACTTTTGAACCCATCCCTACCCTTCCTTCTGATACCTTGGACTTCACGGTTTATATCGATGCATCCAAGAAAGGGTTAGGCATTGTGCGGATTCAATGAGGACAGGTTATGGCATATGTGTCACAACAACTAAAGAACCATGAACGCAACCACACCACTCATGACTTGGAGTTGGCGGTTATAATATTTGCACTAAAGATATGGTGCCCCTATTTGTATGGGGTGACATTTGAGATTTTCACTGCAGAAGAGCCTCAAATACATTTTTGATCAGAAGGAGATAAACATGAAGCAGCCATGGTGGATGGAGTTGCCTAAGGACAATCATTGCACCATCTCCTACAATCCCGGTAAAGGGAATGTGGTGGCAGATGGCTTGAGCAGGCAGCCACACACTGAGGGTTCATCAGCTTGGTTGCAGACTTAGGATGTACTCACTACACTTAGTGAGTGGCATCCATTTGAGAGTACATCTGATGAAGTGACTGTGCCGAAAAAGTATAGTAGCATGTGGGATTGGATCGTCCAAGGACAAATGATAGATCATAGGTTCTAGGACTTGTACCATAAATGCTTGAACGATGAGTTCGACAGATTCCGAGTCTGTGAATCCATTCTATGGAAGGGGGACCGTGTGTGTCCCAAATTATGAGGTGCTGAGGAGAGATATCTTGGATGAGGCATACAGCTCAAGATTTTATATACATCCAGGAGGCACCAAGATGTATTGAGACCTCTGCTAGCTCTTTTAGTGGGAGTGCATGAAGAAAGAAATATGCGAGCATGTCAGTCGATGCCTTACCTGTCAGATGGTTAAGGTAGAGCACCAGAGACCTCCTGGTTTACTGCAACCTCTTCCCATCCCAGTGTGGAAATGGAAGATCATTTCCATGGATTTTATCACATCGTTGCCATGAACCCCAGGCGGGCATGATGCGATATGGGTGATTGTTGACCTATTGATAAAGTCAACACATTTAGTTCCGGTCAACATGACATATACACTAGTGCAACTAGCCAAGTTATACATCCAACACGTCGTTCGGTTCCATGGGATATCCAAGGAGGTAGCATCTGATAGAGATTCACACTTCACTTCACACTACTGGGGAGAATTTATGAGAGCCTTGAGGACAGAGCTACGCATGAGTTCAACATACCATCTACAGATGGATGGACAATCTGAGAGAACCATCCTGACCTTGGAGTATTTGTTATGGGCTTGTGCAATTGAATGGAAGGGATCTTGGAAGGATCACCTTCGACTGGTTGATATCACATACAACAACAGCTACCACGCCAGCATAGGCATGACACCTTTCGAGTCCTTTGTATGGGAGGTGATGCCCCACTCCCTTATGTTGGCAACAGGTGGGTGACAACACCCTGTTCACCCCGCATATCATAGAGGGGACCTTTAGAGTCGTGGAAATTACTAGGAAGAAATTGATGATCGTGCAAAGCCGTCAAAAGAGCTATGTCAACCAGCGGCGTCGAGACCTTGAGTTTCAGGTATAGTATCAAACACTCATGCTTTAAATGATATAATTCTAAACCAATCCTACGTGACCAAAATGTTCCTTCCAACCACATGTTAGGGATTTCGTGATCCTACTAGTGTCCCCAATGAGAGGCGTAGAGCATTTCAGTGCCAAAGGCAAGCTTGCACTGCACTTTGTGGGACCATTCAAGATTTTGGCCCGTGTTGGGAAGGTGGTTATAGAGTGGCCCTTTTTCCACACCTTGACGGCATTCACAATGTGTTACATGTGTCAAATCTTCGGAAATACATCCAAGATCCACATTGGATCAGCTACAGGACCATGCAGTCAAGAGGCTGAGGTGGAAGGAGATACTGCTAGTCAAGGTCCTATGGCGAAGTCAAGATGTCAAAGAGGTGACATGAGAACCTGAAGCGGACATGAGAGAGAAATACCCTCATCTGTTCACATATATGGAATCGAAATCGTAGTCAAATTCCATTTGAGAATTTTATGAGTTTCGCTCTCTTTGAGATTTTTATGGGCTCATTCCTATGCAAGATTTGGATACTAAGGGGTCTGTGTGGAAATCAACTAGAATCACCTTAAGTATCATGGACGAGACTTCCTCAGAGATTTTTATGATGTGAAGACCCCAAAACCCGAATAGGGGCGTAACTGCAAAATTCAGCTGGATCAAGGTTTAATTGCAAATATGCTTTTAATCTAGTAGCCAGAAACATAATTAAGCATTCCATCGCGTAGTTCTTGTCGAGATCTTTCCAACGAGTCCAAGAACGTGAAAATCTGAGTTCAAGAGCCCGAGTTATGACTATTTTAGCGAGGAAAGGTCCAGGTCTGAATCCGAGTTAAACCCATATAGCCCTTCCCATCTCGTCGAAAATGTCCAAACCCCTTTTTCCCATTCGACCGACAGCGCTTCCTTCTGGCTCCCCCTCTTCGGAGCTCGTCATAGTGCATAGAATCGGTTATCCAAATCTGAAATAGTGTAGAAAAGGTCTAGGTCACCCCCCTATGCGACATTCATAACGAATGGAGCATCGATCACGTCGTTCTTCATGGACGGAGTGATCAAGGTGACAGAAAACTTGAGATATGATACCCCTTCCCTCTTACTGTGGATTCCTCGTGACATTGACGGATATGCTTAACCATTCATAGATCTTAAAATAAATCCGGTGTCGAGCAACTTTTCCATGGATAATCTAAGTGACAGTACTCTACCTCTTGGATGGAGATGCCTCTAGAGGAACATCCCCTTCCTTCTCAACTCTCATGTACACACTTTGTTTCCAATAAACTGTGGTGGGAATTCCCTGTAAATGCAAACAAAGGACCTACCTATGTGATAGACATTTTGATCTCTCTAAAGCTTCATTTAATTGTGTCCAAGGATATTAAGTGGCGCTTGAGCACTATGGGAAAGTTCCTCAATGTTAAAATCCCTAGCTACATTCAGAGCACTCTTTCACGATTCAACAACACACAGGATCCTGACCTATATCAAAGCATAAGGTTGTCCCATCTTCAATTCAATGCTATGGTCTTGGTTTATATAATAGGAACTACACTAACAGTCTGATGTTTGGTGAATCAAATATATGGAAGCCCAATAAAGGATGGAGACTTTTTGACATTTATATGCATATTCAAACTGTTGTGACGAGTTTGGTTTTTTGTTTTAACAATTATCAGCTAGTGTAAATACTTTAATCCAAAAACTACTTGGATAGTTCCTCTTTCATCAACACACCAACCTTAAATGAAATGCATAGCACACCATATATATTTAATCTTGTTGATGGATTTGAATAGATCGTGATGTTGTTGGGAACAGATTCTCCGCATAAATTGAATTACAGAAAAAAAACGTAAGTCGATAGATGGATCCTACCCGATATATCAACTGCGAGAAAGTATCTCAACCATAGAAAAAAATCAATCAGATGCATAGAGAGTTTTTAACATGGAAAACCCTCAATGTGAGGGGAAAAACCACGGTGTTGATCGTAATCTAAAATCAAGCACTATAATCGAAGTAATCTCGCGTGTGGGGCTTACAAAAGGACGACCCTAAATACGGTGCTACAAATCTTCAAACAATGGAGAATAATGGAAAGGAGAAATATCACCCAATGGTAAATCTATCGCCAAACTGTAAGGAATAATGCTGGAGAAGAACTTCTCCAAAGGTTACTCCCTCCAAACTACACGACAATCAAAAACTCTCTTTCTTCTTCCTCTCTCTTATTTCTTTCTTTTGTTAGGCAAGCTTGTGTTGGGATGATCCTAGTATGCACCCCATACCCTCTACTTATACTCTATGGAGATGAGCAAATAAGGAAACCTAGACTCCTACTTCCAATAGGATTAGGAAAAGATAAATCCCAATCCTAAAAGGTAATTGATCTCTTTCTCCAATCAATAACTGATTTTTTCTTTTCCAAATAGGACTACCACCATCCTAAATATATGGAATAGGTTCCCGCAAGGAGAGGAACCCATCCAACAAATCTCCCCCTCACCGACGATGTGGGAATTGCTCCAAACCTGCGAGAGAGCAGCATCTCTTGAACTTTCCAAGCGACAAAGTCTTTGTCATCATATCGGCAACATTGTCATATGTGTGGATCTTATCAAGTACAAGCAACTTCGATTCTAACACATCACGTATCCAATGATATCTAACATCGATGTGCTTCGATCTTGCTTGGAATGTAGAGTTCTTGGCAAGGTGAATAGCACTCTGATTGTCACAGTAATGCACATACTTGTCCTTGAAGGATATTGTAAGATCCTTAAGCGCATCACGGAAGCGTGAGAATCACATCGTATGCGATCGGGAGAGATTAGTCGCACTAGTTGCTCGAGGCAGCGGAATTAAAAAAAATCATGCGATGAAACCACATGATCTAAGAAAACTTCTTGGATTGTTTCATCTAAACCACAAACAAGTATTAGGGATACCTCTTGAAGCGTGGTTGCGATCGAATCTTTAAACGAAGAGAACTCCTGTCTAAAGTCCGATCTGACGGAGGAGATGCTTGCGAGCGTGTTGATGAAATGTGCGCTCATCGCAATCCATGTTGATGATCCAAGAAACGATTGTCTTGATCTCTTCTCATGAGATCCAATGTCTTCTTCTCGAGCGAGCGCAGCGAAGGAGACGGAGATCCACGAGCGGTCGAAGCGGCAGCACAACAACTTGGCGACGACGACGATTCTCTCTAGGTCATCATGTGGACGGCCACATGTTGAGAGAGAGGACATGTAGAGAATGAGAGAGAGAGAGAGAGAGTTGTTGCTCACAACTTGTGTGTCTAAAATAAAAGGCTAGGGCTACCCTTCTATTTATAATATTTTGGGATCCATGGATCTTAATCCATGGACAACACAAATCCAATGGTTCACATTGATTTGTGTTTCTTTTAATGGCCATGATTTTGTTGTAAATTTACAACAGCGATTAATTTGATTAAATTAAATATATATTGAATAAATCATCAAAATATAAATTAATTAAATTAAATTAACATAGCAGAATTAGGAAGGAGGCATGCCTCCCTTCCATTTAAGGGGGGGGCGGCACACCTTTAATTCCACTTCAAGGTGGTCATCCATCCTCCTTAAAAGGAAGGATGCACTCCTCTTCCTTTTTCATGAGATCTATTATCCCATGAAAATCTCCATAATTTACAACAACTATTGTTGTAAATTTATTCACACAAATAATTCATAATTATTTTGTGAACATTGCAATCATGCCATTGGAAACTTGTGAATCAAATTCACAACTCAAAATAAAATGTAAATTACAATTTATTGTCCAATGTGTATCAAATTCACATCAACATTTAATTAACAAATGTAAATTACAAATATCCTTCTCTCATATATTATAAATAGCATATATAATATATATATGATTAATATTAACAGTGTTAACCACATTATTCATATTCATGATAATTAAATCTCATTTAATCATCTTGGATCTCTATTCTCATTTGCCCAAATAATATGAATAACATTTACATTATTTACATCTTTGATAACTGAATCACTTTTAATCATCTTAGATAACTCTCCTTATAACATGAATCAAATTCGTATTATTCCTGATAATTAAATAATATTTAATTATCGATTTTCTCAATGCTCGGATACATATATCAACAATGAAATTATCCATGAAATCTTTCAAGGATAATGCGCTTTCTCCGCAGATACTTGGAGATAAGGACAGGGCGATTGTATTGTTCCACATATAGTGACTTGGATATTGAGATCACGTCTCAAATCCAGATCTTGCGGACCTCTCATAGATGCTTGATTAAATCAAGACCGCAAATCTAATATTCTCATTATATATGAATCACATTTAGATCTAGTTCCAACACATGGACTAAGATCAGATTAGATGAGAGGAGTCACTAAAATCCAGACCTATTTCATCACTCCCTCGGAATGGAAGCGTCATAGTTATACAATCGTTTATGATCACATCACCCTCAGGTATTCCTAATACCTGTACATACTGTATACTGGAAGACCCAGATTAAACATGAATTATAAAATCAATTTCACACTGTCTACTTCAGGGATTTATCATTAAGTTTCTCATTTGATTATTGGGACTTGGTATCGATCATATACTTTTCAAAAGCATATATCATACCCAGGTGTTGATCATATACTTTTAAAAAGCATATATCAAACCTACAAATTCAATCAAGCTTCTAAAGCAAGACGACCGTGCATGGAATTAGATTCTTCCCAATATCTCATGAGTGAGCTCATGTCTTCCGGTTCAGTAACTAAACATGTATGATCCCTTAGAGAGATCGTATTACTCATATGCCCTTGCATGCACACCAGCGTGTCGGTGTATAGACCTTGGTTAGGTCATCAACCTATTGGTCTGCCAAATGTACATACTAATATATATAATAACACATCTATCTACGGTCAGAGAAGGCATGCCTATATCGTGACAGTATACGAAATAGGACTTTGGTTATCTCGATCTCGTTATGTTAACTCTTTGACCTAACTTATTTAACACCTCCGAAGCTCAATTCCTATGCAGAGGACCTGCATCAAGTGGTCGGTTAGATATCAACCTTTAGCGAAAGGATTGTCATCTCCTTCTCAGGATGGAGATCATCTCTTAATAATCATTTCAAGGTGCTTGATCAGTCCTCAATCTATCTCTTTAGATATTCATCATAGAACCTGCCTCTATGATTCAATAATTGAATCAACATATGTATGATCATCAAGACGGCCATGGTGTATAACCCTAATTGTACTAAGGGACCTATTATGCAAATTCGTTATTTTTTATTTCCGATCAAGGAATGATATTTACAATAACATTTATTGCACATTGGCTCGTCGCGGGCTCGCATGTCCAACAATCTCCCACTAGCCCAAAGAGCCATTAATGGGCTAATAATTAAACCCGCACTCAAGTGACAATCATAGGCTATTTTGAAAAAATATCTAGTTAAGCTGATCAATCACTCTATTTCTGAGAGACTATGTCAAGTCCTTTTATGGAACTTGCATATCTCCCAGTAACAGTGCTCGCATCCAATGCGAATGTTGCATCTTATGCAACCATTACTCAATATCGTCAGTTATAGCGTCCTCTATACTACATATCAATAATCATTATAACCAATATGTAATTTCTATTATAATTATCACAATACCCTTATTCATGGAGATCTCTATCTCCTAAGGTATCCACAGTTAAGATCTTGTAGATCACAATTTATAAAGTATTAACTTCTTGAAGATAAGACTTAGAGATCCCTATCTCTAAAGTCTTATCATCTTTGAAGATATTATTATTACTGCATTCAAGTATTTTATCGCCATACTATGATTGCTAATAGTTTACTACTCCCACTGCATGGCAGACATATGGCTTTTGTATACATTCGACATACACCCGGCTTTTCATGACTGATGCACAAGGGCAAGCGGTTTTAGCATTCACTTCCTCAACTCCTTGAGGTGTTATCCCTTTAGATAGGTCAGTACCATATTTTGAGGGAAAGAAGCCTTTCTTGGAATTTTCCAGAAAATGGAATATGTCCATGGTGTACAAGTAATGTGACCCTCTTTTCTTTGCTTCTGAACAGCTTCAGAACTAAGATCTAAGAGGAATCCTTGAGATCATATCTCAAGGTATGAAATATCCAGTCTATAAAACACTTATTATAATCCTTATATCATTCCAAATGATTAGGATATTATCTACATTTTGCACGATGAATACAATGGCACTGCCACTAAGCTTCACATGATTCATCACGAACCATAACATTTATGATTTCACCAAATCCAATGTTCCAACTACAAGAAGCTTATTTGAGTCCATAGATAGAATTCCTTAGCTTGCACACTCTGCTTTCCTCAACTTTGAAGCCCTGGGGCTACTTCATATGAATAACCTTGGAGAGGTATCCATAGAGGAATGCAATATTGACTTCGATCTTGAAGGTTGCGAAGTCGAGTTTTGTAGCTATAGTTAGCAATATTCTGATAATTTTAAGAAAGGTCATTAACGAAGAAGTCTCATTGCAAGCAATGTCTTCTCTGTGGTGCGTAGCTCATGGCTACACCATGCTTTGAAGTTTTATACCTTCTCATCAGTTTCCCTCTTTGTCTTAAAGATCCATTTACACCTTAACATGTCTTACCCATATAGGTGGATCCTCGAGGGTTCATATACAATACTTGTATATGAAGTCTATGTTAGACTTTATTGCTAACATCCATCTTTCAGTGTCATGATCCTCAGACTCTTCATCATATGAAGTCAGATCATTATCAGACTTAACTGACACATGGAACCCATCCTCAAATTTAATTGAAGAGCTATGACTGTTTTATCTTTAATTGTCCTTTTAGTGTACAATTTCAGGAGCAGCATTATCTTGTCAAGATTAAATGAGTTCCTTTACTTCATTTTCATCTTGATTCTCAAAAGAGTCATCATCTAAGAATCATATCCTTAGAGGTGAGATCTTTTAAGAATCTCAAGGTCATAAAGTAGGTACCAATACCATTCCTTATTTTTGTAATGAAGCAGCACTCTCTTGTGCTAGATTCCAGCTTACTTGAATCCATGACAAAGTTATGGACGAAGCAACCTTAAATCCTCAAGTGTACAACACTAGGCTAGGTTCCAAGCCATATCTAATGAAGATGTTGAGGTTTAGATTTACATGGAAAGGATATATATTGCAGTCTACTAAATATATACCTTGGAAACTAAGAGATAATTATGCTAACATTCATCATTGATCAAATCATGTCACACATGATTCAATTGTATCTACCTACAACTATATTGAGTTAAGGTACATTAGGAGGATTGAGATAGGAATGATGTTCCTTTCTCCATACTGTATTCCTTGAATTCATCTAATAAGTACTTGCTACCTAGATTAGATCAAATACATTTCATCTTCCTTCAAACTTTGGTTCTAAACCAAAATTGTGAAATCTTTGAACATTTCAAAGCTTTATAAGGTGAAGGGAAGAAATCTCATATCACAAATAATCATCAAATGATATCACATATAATTAATGTTCTTTATGATGTAGACGATCCAAACACATCAATATGTATGAGATCTTGAATACCTTAGATATAACACTATTCCCAATGAAGGGTGTATTAAACATTTTTACTTTTGAATACAATATCCACAAGTTTGTAAGATTTGAAATTTCAGACAATCTAAAGTTTCATCTCTTACTAGTCTATTGATCTCATCAACATACATATGTCCAAGGCTTGATGTTAGTTCATTAGGAAATGATCTTCATCTTCTTATTGATCTTTAAAAGGTTTAATTTCCAGTACTAGAAATGTAAATGAACCATTCATTAATTTTATAATTTAGTAGAGTCCTCTAGATATTAGATTACATTCTGAAATATATCCATCATAACTCTTTATGATAGGTCTATTCCAGAATACATATTAATTTCTAACATTTAGAGATAAACAATGAATGTATTATAATATTTTTGTCATAGAGACATTCTCTAAGACTAAGGGCTCTCCCACTGAAAATATGAAGTCTATTTTTCCAATAGAGATTGTTGCAACAATTGCATCAATATCAATGTGGATGACTATTAAACCTTAAGATCAAAATTTTTAATCTTCTATAACATAGGCAATCGATTGCAAGTATTAGTAGAAGAATGAGATACAATTATTAGACTTCGATTGTATCTAATAAGAAATCCTATTTCAATGGTGATATGTAGATATAGATTATTCTGATGCATTATATGGGTCACTCTCAAAGGACCCAAAAAAGTCTAAATAGTCATATTATCAGAACATTGTTTTATTGCAGTATTGGCATTCATCCAACTCTTTGGATGTCATATGGAAGTTACAGAAGTATAATCAACTATTTAAATTTCCTTCTTACTTGGGTCCGACCCATGCTTCCACTGTGCTCCCTTCATCTATAAACAACCAATGCTTAAGACAAAGGAACTCGTATGTCGAATTCAAAACATTTCAATATAAGAGTATTTCAACATTTATACATGCTTCATTAAATTCATAAAATATGAGCATTATGGAGCTTCATGAATGACTTGAGTATAGATAGTAGAATGACAACACTCATCATATCTACATACAACTTAACTCTAAAAAAACTTTTGGTTCAGGCGGGTACTCAAACAGTTTGAATACATCATCTCTTATAGAGCCACCATTCTGCATGATGCAGAGAACCATGACATTCATGATTAAATGACGAGAGAACATTTGTATGCCAGAACATCTTCTTAGATTTTTATAAGGATTGTTTGACAATTACGATCATCATTGACATGTCACTTCCAAAGTACATTCAATGAGAGATCAGGATAATAGAGACATACAAACCCTAGGGTTGTAGACCTATTGTTTACTTAATTAACATTCCTCATTATTATGAGGAAACTTACACATTGCAACCACATACAATATGTGTCCAATTGCAAGTACAATATCTTGATCATGGATCCAATCCATGATAATTTACTGATTATTATTGAGTATAATATTGAGTGGGATTAATGAAGGATTATCTGAAATACGAAATTTGCATAAATATATAAATATATAAATATACATATTTTACTTTGATTTAGGAATTTTTATATCAAAGTTGTCTTACCTTGTCAACACTGAAAGTTCATTCCCTTAATCACTTTCAATGTAAGAGATATACTTACCATTATATCTCAAACAAGATCTAGGATCTCCTTCTTTATCTTTGTCACATCCCAATAATATGAGAACTTGCAACTCGGATAAAAAGAAGAAGGAACTCATTCCGTCTTGCAAGTCCTACTTGCATTCCCAATTCTGTCTTCAATACCCCAACCCACCACCTCTAAGGTGATATTGACCTGTCATTAATTGAACCAACCGTAAACATGAATACAACTCACTATGCACAATCCAATATGGTCCCAATAATATGAGGACTCCATTTTGGGGTCACTACGCATGCATCCTTACATTTTCAAGATAAAAAGAGCTCGATCCAGGTGTGCTTGTATGCAGGAGCTGTCACTTCGGACAGGCATCTTCTACATACAATCCATAGTGACGAAATCCTCTGCCTTGACGGGAGACCATGGATGTCACTTATGTGATCCCCCATATAATGTTCAAATTCTAATTAATCATTATGAATCATATTAATTCTTACAAGGGAATTACGACTCCATTCATGATAGAGTGTACAAATTTAATTGGATTCCAATCAATCTAATCACATTAAATCAATGATCTAATTAATATCCAACAAACATTCTTTATTGTTACTTAAAATATGTTATTATCTCAAATACGTATTATTTTGAATTTTAATACTTAGAAAATACATCATGATCTCTCCAGCATTATCCCTTCCCTACCCGCTATCATGGCCAGTACCGATGGGAGCGTGATGGACCGTACATGGTGCAACCTGCTACGCCAATGCCCCCTTACTAGATACCATATCCACCTTGGGTCAGGATAATGCCAATTAATCACATTATACTTGAGATGATAATCGGTCATTCAATCGAAGTTATACCATATAATAATAATTAAAACAATTTTGATTAACATTATAAGGATATTTGCTAAACAAATCCCCAATTTTATTCAAGCAACTTCTTTTGTTGGAAAGAATATCATGTAATCAATTGCGATCTAGATCATACATAATCAATTATTGGTTAAGGCATTGACATTTAAGGAAATAATTATCAATCAATATTTCACAAATATTTATCCATAATTATTCCAGGAAATAAAACTATTTAATTTCACTAATTGATTAAGTGATAATCATAAGGTTCTTGATTAGGAAAGTCCAGCAATGACCCTAACTAACTAAAAATAGCATATCTCAATTAATTTAAATCCAAATAATGCAAAATAAGTTTCCAAAGTTTGATAATTTGATTTACAACATAATCCAAGTGATTTGAATGTATTTCTGGTCATTTCAAAATAGTAATTAACTATTTAATTACATCACGATTGGCAATCCCCAAAACAATGGATACATGTTCACTTAAATGATCATAACTAGAGCAAACAGATTCCAAATCACACAAACTCAAATCTCACGGTTTTTTTATTTATGGGAAACATAATACATGCGATAATTTTGTGTTTAAGAAATTTAAATAGGGCTTAAAATATTCACAAAACAGGGTTGCGTGAATGAAATGCTATTAAATTTTCACAAACCATAATGAGCCCAAGTTGTCCTAGGTTTATGGATCGTATCGGAAACCTCCAACCTGGCTCTGATACCACTTGAAGGATATTGTAAGATCCTTAAGCTCGTCGCAGAAGCGAGAGGATCGCATCGTATGCAATCGAGAGCGACTAGTCGCACTAATTGCTCGAGGTAGTGAAATTAAAAAAATCATGCTATGAAACCACATGATCCAAGAACACTTCTCGGATCATTTCATCTCAACCACAAACAAGTATTAAGGTTACCTCTTGAAACGTGGTTGTGATAGAATCTCTAAACAAAGAGAACTCATGTATCAAGTCCAATTAACATCAACATTTAAGTAACAAATGTAAATTACAAATGGCACTCTCTTATATATTATAAATAACATTTATAATATATAAGAATAATATAGAAAGTGTTATCCACGTTATTCATAATCATGATAATTAAATCATATTTAATCATCTTAGATAACTCTCCTTATAACATGTATCAACTTCATATTATTCATGATAATTAAATGACATTTAATTATCCATTTTCTCAATGCTCGGATACATATATCAACAATGAAATTATCCATGAACTCTTTGAAGGATAATGTGCTTTTTCCACAGATATATGGAGATAAGGACATTGTGACTGTATTGTTCTATGTATAGTGACTTGGATATTGATATTATGTCTCAAATACAGATCTTGCAGAACTCTCATAGATGCTTGATTAAATCCAGACCACAAATCTAATGTTCTTGTTGTATCTGAATCACATTCAGATCAAGGTCCAACGTTTGGACTAAGATCATGAGAGGAGTCACTAAAATCCAGACATGTTTCATCACTCCCTCGGAATGGAAGCGTCATGGTTATACAATCATTTATGATCACATCACCCTCATGTATTACGAATTCCTATACATCCTGCATACTGGAAGACCCAGATTAAACCCACAGTATAAGATCAATTTTACAATATCTACTTCCGGGATTTATCATTAAGTTTCTCATTTGACTATTGGGAGTTGGTATCGATCATATACTTTCCAAAAGCATATATTATTCCAAGGTGTTGATCATATACTTTCCAAAAGCATATATCAAACCTACAAATTCAGTCAAGCTTCCTTAGCAAGACGACCGTACACGGAATTTGATTCTTCCCAATATCTCATGAGTGAGCTCATGTCTTCCATTTCAGTAACTGAACATGTATGATCCCTTTCAGAGATCATATTACTCATATGTCCTTACATGCACACCAGCGCATCGGTGTATAGACCTTTGTTAGTTCATAAAGCTATTAGTCTGCCAAATGTACATACTCAGATATATAGTAATACAGCTGTCTCCGATCAGAGGATGCGTGCCTATATCATGACATTTTACGACATAGGATTTGGTTATCTCGATCTCATTACATCAACTCTTTGACCTAACTTATCTAACACCTTCGAATCTCAATTCCTATGTAGAGGACCACCCTGATCAAGACATCTTCACCACAGGAGAAAAGCTATCTTCACATCCATTTGTTCAACCTCCAGATCAAGACTAGCTGCCAAGCTGAGAACCGCCCTGATAGAAGACATCTTCATCACAGGAGAAAAGATCTCCTCAAAGTCAATTCCCTTACTTTGGTTAAAATCTTTCATAACCAACCTAACTTTGGACCTTGGATTTGTAGAGTATTCATCATTTTTAACTCTATAAATTCACTTATTTCTTAATGCTCGCTTGCCTTTGGGCAACTTGACAATCTCAAAGGTATGATTGTCACGAAGGGACTCCATTTCATCTTTCATAGCTTCTACCCATTTCTCCTTGTTTGCATCTTGCAAAGCTTCTTCAATGTATTCAGGCTCGCCGTTGTCTATCAACAAAATATACTCATGTGCAGAATATCTAGTGGAGGGTCATCTCTCCCCCACGGGTCTCTGTGGTTGGAGAGCCTCGGAAGAAGAAGAGCCCTCATCATCATACCGACCATCATCACCATCGTCATCTACGTCATCATCATCAGGAGTGGAGATATATGGTACATCCTCCTCATGTCCTGCATCAGGTATCTGTTCATATGCATCATCTGGCACCACATGTGGAGCCCTCTGCAAAGGGACTAGCTCCATATCATCTGGCTGATAGCTGCTCGAAGGTGAGTTCTTAGCAGCCTTCTTGATGTCTTCAATGCTTTGATCTTCAAAAAGATCACATCCCTGCTCCTCACCAGCTTCTTATTAAATGGATCGTACAACCTGTAGTCGAGCTCATCTTGTCCATATCCCAAGAAGATGCACTGCTTTGTCTTTGCATCCAACATGGATCTTTTATCCTTGGGAACATGCACAAATGCGCGACATCCAAAGACCCGCAAATGGTTGTATGAGACATTCTTTCCATGCCAAACCCTTTCAAGAACATCACCATCTAAGAGTACATGTGGAGATAGATTAATAACATGAACAACAATATAAAGTGCTTCACACCAAAAAGAGTTGGACAACTAATCTTCAGAAAGGAGACATCTAACTCTCTCCATCAGCGTCCTGTTCATTCTCTCTACAACACCATTCAACTGTGGTGTCTTAGGTGGAGTCTTCTGGTGCCTGATATCATGAGACATGCGATACTCATCAAACGACCCAATATACTCACCACCATTGTCACTGCGGATGCACTTAAGTTTCTTCCCAAATTGTTGCTCCACTAGTGCATGGAAGCCTTTGAAAACACCGAGAACTTGGTCCTTCCTCTTTAAGGTGTAGAACCAAAATTTCATGGAAAAATCATCAAGGAATATAACAAAATAAAGTGCACCACCGAGAGAACTTACTTTCAATGGACCACAAACATCTATGTGAACAAGCTCCAATGGTTGCATCTTCCTACAAGGTGGATGGCTCTTGAAGGAGACTTTCGTCTGCTTTCCAACCAAGCAGTGTGTGCATCTCTCCAGCTTCTCTTTATTCTTAACTGTCAGCATATTCTTCCACATTAAATACTGCAACCCCTTCTTACTCATGTGCCTCAATCATCGATGCCTCAACTCAATGGATTTGGCATCTCCAGTCACATGTGCAACATCATGGGAGATGGATGCATTCATGATGTAAAAATTGTTGCTATACTTCTTTCCATGAGCAATAACTAAGGATCTTCGGGTAAGATTCTATTGACCACCACCAAAAGTATTAATGTATCCTTCATCATCAAGCTTGTCTGCATAAATGAGATTTAAGTGCATGTATGGTGCATGCCTCACATCTTTGAACGTAAACACAACTCCATTGGCATTCTTTAATGCAATATTACCAATGACAACAACATTGGACAAAGAACAATTCCCCATCTTCAATGTGCTAAAATCATCAGCTGTATATGAAGTGAAAAACTCTCTTTGAGATGTGACATGTAGAGCAGATCTGTTGTCAACAAGCAAAGAAGTACCATCCTATGCGACATTTACCATCTCCTCATCACAGATAATGAGGAGCTCATGATGTGTTTTTGCAGCAACTTGTTCATTCTCTTTCTATTGTTTGTTGCCACCATTCTTGTTATCTCTCTTAAACTTGAAGCAATACTTCTTGTTGTGCCCTTTCTTCTTACAATAGTGACGCTCCATATTCTGATATATGGATACGGACTTGCTTCTGCCATTATCGCTACCTTTATCAGTCTTGGTCTGCATCCTTCCCCTGTTCTCTGCGACAAGAATCTCCGAATGTAAAGAGCTTCCTTAGGTTTTTCTTTGCATCTACTCATTAAGAATGTCTCCAAAGAAACGACCCCATTGACTGTAGAATTCGTGAGTGAGACTCGGAAAGTCTCCCATCAATCTGGCAGAGTAGCAAGGAATAATAGTCCCAATATCTTATCTTCAAATTTCATCTCCATGCTCATCAACTATGTAATAATTCCTTGTTATTTAGAAATTATAATACATAGTTGCCTTCCTTGAACCTCAAGTTCACTAGTCTCTTGAGAATAAACAGTTTGTTACTTCCCGTCTTGAAGGCGTAAAGATTTTCCAGCTTAACCACAAGCTTCTAGTGTGACTTTAATCTTGGATATGGTTGTAGACATTCTCATCAACAAACTGTCTTATGAAGCTAAAAACCTGCTCATGTTCAAACTCTCATTCCTCATCTCTTTTGGCTTCGGGCTTCTGCGTGTAGAACACAGAAGGTGCATAGCCTTCACATATGAATGATCTTTCACCTTGTTCTTCCACAAATTGTAATTAGTCCCATCAAGACTAATCATCTTGCTCGAACCAAACTCTATCTTGTAATCTGCCATTGAACTTTTTTCTGATAGCACTTGTTAGGAACAGATTTCCCGTATAAATTGAATTGCGAAAAAATAACCAAAGGCGATAGGTGGATTCTATACGATATATCAACTACGAGAAAGTATCTCATCCATAGAAAATAAAATTAATCACAGATGCACCGAGAATTTTTAACGTGGAAAACCCTTAATGTGAGAGGAAAAACCACAGGGTTAATCACAACCCAAAACCAAGCACTATAATCAAAGTAATCTCCCGTGAGGGGCTTACAAAAGGCCTGCCTTTAATACGGTGCTACAAATAACCAAACAATGGAGAATAATAGAGAGGAGAGATATCACTAAATGGTAACTCCATCGCCAAATTGTAGGGAAGAATGCTGGAGAAGAACTGCTTCAAAGGTTACTCCTTCCACGTACTTTATTTCTTCTTCCTCTCTCTTATTTTCTTCTTTTGTTAGGAGAGCTTGTGTTGGGATGATCCTGCTATGCACCCCATACCCCCTATTTATACTCCATGGAGATGAGAAAATAAGGAAAATCTACACTCCTACTTCCAATAGTATTAGGAAAAGATAACTCCTAATCCTAAAAGATAATTGATCTCCTTCTCCAATCAATAATTGATTTTTCCTTTTCCAAAAAGGACTACCAATATCCTATATATATGGAATAGGTTCCCACAAGGAGAGGAACCCATTCAGCAGTTGTTGCGGTTGTTGGTTGCATTAATGTTCGTTTAGTTAACTTTGAAATCATTTTGCTATTTAGAAACCTACTGGTGAGGTCATGTATCTAGCCTTTCGGGGTTATCAGATCCTGATTTGGTGCTATGTTTTAATGTGGATCATAGCATCTGGTTGCCGTAATATGAGATTTCGTGTCACGAACCTGATTCAATGTTAGTAGATAACGACAATGGCAATCTATATTGTTTATATAAACAACGATCTGTCTATATAAATCCCGTGTCTTGGTTGTGTTTATATTTTTGACATCTTGCTAGTCGGTATCCAGAAGCATCACATGTTATCGTCGATTATTTTGAAAGCCAAAAGAATTATCAATAGAGATGTGGGTTCATTCCTATTTCGATCACATCAAAAAATTTTACAAACATCTCTCAATCCCTAGATCTACGTTAGTGGGACATAGACTGAATTGTATTGTCAAGATATAGTTTGGCCAATCTGATTTTTTCTATCTTAGTGTACACTTTGTATTATAAAAGAATGTCGTTAGTTGGTCCCGGAGATGGCCATGGAAAGTTGATTAAAACAAATATCGTTAGTTGTATGAAATTACACTTGTTTTATTATGACAATGAAACTAGATTTTCACAGAGTATAAGAACCATAGTTTAGATTAGTTTTGTACCTTAGCGTCCCACTGCTTCCGTTAAATTTACAAACATTATGTAATTAATGGTAAGAAAGATTTATACATATGTCAAAACCATTTACCATCAAGTGACCTAGTAGAACATAATCCAATCATTGAGGTGTGTTATTTATTTGAGATTGGATAATCACCAATAAGATCTACAATTTTGGTAGCTTGTTCATATGTTTCTTCTCGCATAAAGCGCTAAACTTCAAATATATGAAGTGGACAAATATACATACTACAATTACTCTTTCGGATCCTAAGTAGCCCCTTTGTGATATTACATTAGTATGTTAAAATATTTGAATCTCTTTTTAGATTTCTAACATTGATTATAATGCGGTGATTATCATTTCATGTGAAGGGACATGTCATGGTGATCGGATAGTGGAGTAGCTGCTTCTAAGGGAGGGGCATGCACCTTTGGGACCTCAGGTAGAATCCTAGAGAGCCGCGATCCCAACTGCTAATATGTAGCTGTGATGGTTGGGGACATGTTGCTTGGCAAATCGAGGAGTCACCATGCGGTGACCAGCCTCAGCATGCCTTTAGCCCAGTGCTTCGAGTGCGGGTCAAGTACTCATGGTTGATGGTCTAGTATTTCATTTGTCACTTAGACTTAACACTCATGTATGGACTACTGTGGGGTACATTGGTTAGTATCCTGAATGGGAGTACTAAGAGGGGAGTTCTGGGAAATATGGTTAATAAAGTTGAAAATGAGATATAATTCTCCTTGGCACACAGAGGATTGAGTTAGTCGCGATGATTGACGGGTTGGAATCTTAATTGTGAATCGGAAGTAGTATTGTGAAGTGGGGTTAAGTGGACGTGTTGGGAACTTCGTTAGGATGCATTGTGCCCATCACATGGCAACGGAGGCACCCCGACTCCTAAGGCATTCTTTTGTCTTAGAGTCATATTGTGAGGTCTCATCTAGACCAAGACCACAAACTATCCACGAAGCTTGATTACTCATATCCATATAGATAATAATAATTAAAATGTAATCATTGTTAGATCAGTTTACCCAGTTATTTCTTTTGCATACATTAATTATATCTTGCTTATTGTTGTATATTGTTATATCGTGTTGTGCAACTATGCTCATAACGTACCTATGTGTGAATCCGCACGTTCTCAGCAGTGAGCAGGTTTGGAGTCTTCACTTTTTGTGTAGCCTCACAACTCCTTCTTGTGATACAGTTTGTAGTAGCTTTCTGTTTTTCCTTACATGTAGCATTTAAGGGACATGGAATGTGTAATGTATGTTGAGACACATTTCTTTCATGCATACAAGTATATTTTGTGGACATGGATGGACATTGCAAATGTAATGGATGGAAATGGAAAACAGAATGTGAATGTGAACGGGTCATGAATGCAAATAAAGTTTTAAATTCCAATGTTTTGTGATATTTTCTCCTACTTATGTGTATGTCACGTGATTCGAATTTGGAATGTACGTGTGTGGTATTGATTCGCCGAGTACCCGGATCCTAGGAGACATGGTCGTTACAGCACGTGACTTGATAAATTGCAGTATTGGCCCTTTACTTTCCCATAATTGTGAATAATCCCTTCCGCCTTTTGTGTAATTTACATTTCAGCTCTTGCGGGTTATTATATTTGCATTTTGGTCCTTTTATCTTTTTTTGTAATAAAAATTTGTAGTTTTTCTTGCAAAAATGCCCATGGATTAAATTTTGAATATCTTTCTACATATAAATCCAAATGATGTGATTTTGGTCTTGTTTGAAAGGTCTTTTGATGATCTTTCTATTAGCTTGATTTGTTGCTAATTTTGATTTAAAAATCACTTTTAAACTATTCCTCTTTCTAAGAGCCTAATTTGAACTTTAAATAAAATTGAAAGAAGACCTTTGGTAAGAAATTCAATCTGACTTGCATATTGAATATTAATGACTCATTATTAGTTATTTTAATCATTGTCATTAGGATATTAAGTGATTTAATTGATTGCTAAATAGTTAAGCATCATAGTGAAATTAAAGGACATATCTTTTTGAGTTGCTTTTGATACTTTTGATCATCATTTGGCATGTTTCATGCCTTAATTTATATTAAATAAATTTAAGGAATTTTTGTACTTATTATAAGTCTTTTTATTGTGTGTCTACTTATATTGTGATTATCATAATTATATAGTTTGTGCATTATTGCCTTCATGTAAATTAATTCCATAAAAAATTGTGTTAAAAATCTGTCTTGTTGTGATTTGTGCATCCGCTAAATAAAATCATCCTATAAAGTGCTACTTTAAATATTTTACATTTAAAAATTATTCACTAAATTGCTCGTGTCTCTGTGTTCGACCCTGGACTTCCCATATTGTAAATTTAAGCCGAATCCTCCTCGTGGAGAACTTTCATTCGATTCTGCATCATCCGCAAAGTGTCTGTGCTACAACGGATACAATTTAATATATGCATTCAGTGATTTGTCAGGATGAAGACTCTTATTTTTGTCATCCATGTATACAAGCTGATTTGGGCAATGATTTTGTTGTAAATAATAACAATATTTCTACATTTGATTATGTAAATATTCCTTTTCCAAATGCTTTACAAAAATCTAAAAAAAATAAAAATTTGAAAAATGCCTTGTCAGATCCATATGTGGTTGGAAAAATTCAGAATCTTGTTCTTGAGATGCCTCTGCTGAATCCATAAAGAACATGCCAAACATCAAGAAAGGACTCAAGGAGGTATATACTTCAAAAAGACAGCTCTATCGAGCCAGATAGAGAAATGTGAAGCACATCCTGACTGCGACAACTATTAATGCAATCAGCAATCTCCCAAGTAAAAAGAAAGATATGGGAGCGCTTCTCATCAGATGACAGATGGTTAATAAAGAGTTCGACCAACTCTTCTAAACAATGGATCATCCATCAATTTGATAACCACTTCCCTACTGAAAGAATTTGAGTTGGGATCACTCAAGTCCACCAGGATGATTATGCAATTCATAGACACTTTAACTAAGTATCCCGGGGAATTTCGAAGGATGCCTTGTTACAATTCAGGTAATGCGGTTCCTTGTGGACTTCGTCGTTCTTGATATGGACACCTCAACTCCTCTTCTTCATACCCCTGTTATACTTGGATGGTTGTTCCTTCATAATGCCGAAGCAGTGTTGGTTTATGGCAGCAGACAGAGAATCTTTCACTCTAACAGTGATAAGGTAGCCATTCAGACGATCCAAGTGCCGAAACCTTGAGAATCTGCATCAAATGTGAGCATGCCTTCAGAACATATAGAATATTGTGACTTTCTTTCATAAATATGAGATATAAATCTATTAATGGACGACACTGAGACCCTCTCGGTCGAGGAATGAGTGGATAACAAATACAATTTACCCTCTATCTTAGAAGAAAAGATTTTTGCTGATTTGTCTGAAGAACTGATTGATGTCCACCTGTCCTTGGCAGAGGCATAAGAGATCATTGAAGATTTTTGTGAATAAGATTCTATAATTGTATTTTGTATGCATCATTAGATTCAGAGCTTGAACTGTCAAAGGTAGACAGTGTACAGTCAAAATATTTGACACCATTGACGCCCTGCATAGTTGTAAAAGTTGTCATTAATGTGATTCAGAATCCACCAGAGCTCAAGCTGCTTCCATCTAATATGAAATATGCCTTCCTTGCGGGTGCACAGAGCATGTTTCCTTTCATCATCAATTCCAGCTAACTCAGGAACAATAATCTTGTATGCTCGAGGTTCTAGAAAGAAACAACAAGGCAATAGGATGGAAAATATCTGATCTCCATAGAATTAATACATCATTGTTTTCCCATCACATCTACTTAGAATAAGATAGCAAGCCTTCCCACAAATTCCAATGTAGATTAAATCAGATTCTTCAGGAGTTTGTTATGAATTAAATTATAAAATGGTGCGATGCCAGCTTCATATATCCCATATCTGACTCTAAATGGGTGAGTCCCTTATTTGTCATTCCAAAGAAATCAGGGATCACCGTTGTGAAGAATGACAAAAGAGAGGAGATCGCAAACAGAGTTCCAACATCTTGGTGTGTCTATGTTGACTACATGCTCCTGAATTCAGCAACCAAGAAGGATCATTTCCTCATTCCATTCATTGGTCAGATAGTCGAAAGATTATCCATGAAGGAGTATTTCTGCTTCATGGATGGTTACTCTATGTATAATCATGTTACAATCGCCCCAGAAGATCAAGAAAAGACTACATTCACCTGTCCATTTGGTATATATATCTTCAGAAGGATGCCATTCCGATTGTGCAATGCTCCTACAGCCTTTCAAAGGTGCATGTTAGTAGTTTTCGTATATATGGTTATTAGTTTTCTCAAGGTGTTTATGGACGATTTCTTAGTCTATTGCGACATTTTTTTATCAGTGCTTATCTTATCTAGATCGAGCTACGAAGAGATGTTGTGAAATCAACTTGGTGCTCTCGTGGGAGAAGAGACATTTCATGGTAACCGAAGCGATTGTGCTAGGCCATGTCATCTTGAAACGTGGCATGGAAGTCGATCATGCAAAGGTGTAGATCATTTCGAAGATAGAGCCACCTACAATTTTGAAGCAAGTCCGGTCATTCCTGGGGCATATAGGTTTTTATCGTCAATTCATAAAAGATTTTACCAATGTTATCCGACCGCTGACTGAGCTTATAGGCAATGAGGAAAATTTCATTGTTGATGCTAGAGTCCTCCAAGCCTTTAATCGATTGAAAGATCTTATTTCTCAAGCCCCTGTTGCGCAACCGCTAGATTGGTCTCAACAATTTGAGATCATGATAGACGCATCAGACTATGCCACTGGAGCAGCTCTGGGACAAAGAAGAGACAATCTTCCATTTGCAATTCACTATGCCAGTAGAACTCTTGATGAAACACAAAAGAATCACTCACTGAGACAGAGATGCTAGCAGTTGTTTTCACCCTAAAGAAGTTCAGATTTCACTTACTCAGATCCAAAGTTATTGTCTATATAGACCACTTTGCCATCAGGTACTTGCAAGCCAAGAAGGATGCCAAATCAAGGCTAATCATATGGATCCTTCTGCTCCATCAATTTGATCTTGAAATCCGTGATAGACCTAAAGTTAAAAATATGGTGGTAGACCATTTATCAAGATTGCCATAGCCCGGCACTCTTGAGCAAAGCCTAATACTGATTACAGAAACCTTCCCGAATGAAGCAATTTTTTCAGTCACCTCGCTCCCCTAGTTCGTTGATATTGTGAATTATCTTGTGTCCAAGAGAACTCCACAAGATTGGCCTAAGTCAACAAGTTTTTATCAGATATTCATTTCGATCAGTGGGAAGATCCATATCTCTTTCATGAGGGGGCAGATTGATCTGAAGGAGGTGCATTCCTCAGGAGTAAGTTCACAGTGTCCTCGAGCTTACCATACCTAAGAATTAGGAGCACACCACTCTGGGAAGTGTACGGCAACAAAAGTTTTACAGTGCGACCTCAAGTGGCCAACTCTCTATAAAGATGTAGAAGACTTTATGAAGCATTGCACTGATTGTTAGAAGATGGGCGGAACCATTGGAATGATAGATACAATGCCCCTGAATTACATTCAGATTTCAGACGTATTTGATGCATGGGCATTTATTTTGTGGGCCCGTTTCCCAACAGACATGGATATGAGTATATTCTACTTGCTGTTGATTACATAAGTCATTGTGTGGAGGATATTGCAACCCAAGGTATCAATAGTTACATTGTCTGCTGGTTTCTAAAAGAACACATTATTGAAATGTTCGAGACCCAAAAACTCTAATAATAAATGGGAGTAGCCATTTTATTAATAGAGAAGTGAAGAAGCTGACTCACTAATACTGCATAGAACATCGAGTAGCTTCTCCATACCACCCACAATCTAATGGCTTGGCAGAATATTCGAATATGGAGATAAAAACATTTCTCTAGAGACTTGTACGTCCAGATAGAAGAATTGGTTTCAACTGCTCGGCTTGGTTCTCTAGGCCTATAGGACTACATACAAGTCACCTTTGGGAATGTCTCTCTTTTGCCTGGTGTATCTCAAGACATGTCATTTGCCCATCGAATTGATGCATAAATGTTTATGGGCAATCAACATCTGTAATTCGGATCTAAAGAAAGCAACAGTGAACATAAATCTATACCTGAATAGACTTCTCTAATTTTGCGAATAAGCATATTATAATAGCCTGATGTACAAGGAGAAGTTCAATAGGTAGGACAAGAAGCACATCCACCAAAAGACCTTCGAACTTGGTCAGAAGATCTGGTAGTTTGACGCAAAGTTGAAGCTTTTCCCTAGGAAGTTGATGACAAAGTGGATTGGGCCATTCGTAGTGAAGCATGTGCGTGATGAAGCATAGTGATATCCAGTTTGTCAACTGACACACAACCCTTCGTCTTTAACATACAGCTTCTGAAACCCTATCTCGAACATGATACTTTTCTATCCATGGTTGACCGCATCTAGGTGGCCTAAGATGCAAAACTTCCAGCAACAACATCTAAATATTCCGACATTGAATCCAAAAACATTTTTTATTAGTAGTCTTTTTCTTGTTTTCTTCATTCTTCCTCTCTTCTTTTCACTTTTCATTCTTTCTTTCCACCTAAAGTATCACTCATCATATTATCATTGTTATATTTAGGATATGCTTCATCCTAGGTATGTGGGGTATGAGTGTATATGGGTGGTCATTCTTTAATCCCCTCGCTTGTGTCCTCAACACTTGACATCCTTTCTATATATATGGATATTTTACCCTAAGTATAGGGGGAGACTAGCCGAGCTGTTGATTCTATTCGTTCCCACCCTCGACCCACCCTACTTTGTGTACAGTCTATTAAACTAGGATTAATTGATCCTAAGTATGGGGGGAGGGGGTCAGTCAACTTCCCATTCTTTATTCTATCGTTGTAGTATAGACTTTCCTATACGTAGTGCGAGTTATGTCTTCCTTTTCTCTTCGATCTATGAGGACATGGCTTAAGCTAAGTACAGAGGGTCATATATTTTAGCCATAACTTGTATTTGTCTATTTTTAATAATATGGCTTATTAATAAATTCAAAATACGCATTAAATTTTTTTGTAATTATACTTAATAAATCAGTAAAAATTATTTTGCAAAATATTTGAAAAATGATTGGATATTACTTTGAAAAATCTTTTGAAAAGTGTTTGGAAAATATTTTGTAAAATGATTTCAAACCTCTGTAAAAATATCTTGGTTATAAAAATAATTTTCTTTTATTCGAATATAATGTTTTGAAAATCTATTTGCAAATGGTTTGGAAATTGGCTTTAAAAAAACTTTGAAAAATCTATACATACTATTTGAAAAATATTTTAAAAATGATTTTCAAACTTTGTAAATGTTTGCAAAAATTATTTGTCAAAGTAATTTTTTCAAAATGTTTATCAAAAAATTTGTAAAGTATTTTGAAAATCTTGTACATAATTCAAGAAAATAGAAATTCTTTACAAACTCTGTACATAAAACCTGTGAATACCAAGTGTAAATTCTATCTCTAACCCTTGTAAATAACTAGGTGCACTTCTGTGTAGATAGATGCACCTATTTCTTTTACTAACTTTTTCTTTTTAAAAAATCACTATAGATTTGTAAAATCCCTAAAAAATTGCAAAATATTTCCAAATGCTTGCATAAAAATTTTGCAAAACCTTTTTCAAAATCCATAGAAAGTTCAAAAATCAAGAAAATGGTTTCACAAAAATAATTTCCTACATTGCATATCATTTGTAATTTTTGAAATTATAATGACAATTGAGTAATTTTAAATAAAATTCGAAGATTGGAGCTTGGTTTGACCTTAATCCACTTAATCACAAGAACCTTCAAGGAATTAGAATTGAGGCGCTTCAGGTCTACTAGACCTAACTCTTTGAGACCACAAGACTAGGTTTAGTGTTCTCTTGAATGCCTAATTACAATATTACAGAACATACACATGACTCTTATCGATAGTGACCTAACTTGTACACTTGCACCTTGCACGTTTCTCAACTCAATTGAAGTGGTAGAGGGCTGGATTCGTAGGCATGAGACACAAGCAAATGGAATCATACGAAGTCACGATACCGTGGTCATTGTGCCCCAACCTGATCCAGTCACCATGAGGACTAATGACATAATTTTGTGGGTTGCAATAATGCTTCAAAAGAGGGATAGTCTATTGGATTAAAAGGAAAAAGTCCTTATGTAAATGATGATGTATATAGTATTAAAAAAATAGTCAGGAAAAATCAAGAAAAATATGTACTTTTCGTAGTATATATGTATCTAATAAGCAAGCTTGAGCTTCAAAATCAAAGATACATGTGATCCTGCAGCCGGATGACTTATCTACACTAGTCAAGCTTCCTAGGATAGGTAGCAACATTGGCTACCATCCATTTTTTCTCCACCTCCTCTTCTTGAGCCAGTTGAACTTGAACTTAGATGGTAATACCCCGCTTCTTGAGAAAAAAGCTAGTGGATTGTGGGATTAGGGTCACCATATTGGAGAAGCCTGACTTTTACAGTTTTAGCCAAGAGGAGATACATATCACTAACACTATACAAGATAGACTCATAGTCATAAGGGATTGCGTATGACATCAACTCTTTGAGGAGACTTGGGTAGAGTTTTGTGATTCTCAAAGGTCGTTGCGTTTCATGTCTATTTCTCAATCAGGTTCCGACCTTACTAAAAATCCAAAGGTCTGATTGATCTCCAAACTTTGATTTTATGAAGACAAGTTTAAGAGTTGAAATCAATCCAAGTACTATTTTTTTCTTTTTCGTATTTTCTTTTCTATACTTATACGAATAAATGTTTTCTAGGGAGTAGCAAAGGAAAGTATAGGGAGGTGATGAATCTCCATTTCATCACCTTTATTCTTTTATTTTGGCCTTAAATGCCTAGATAAATGTAGGTATATATCATTAATTTGTCAAAATAAACATTTTGTAATTTGTACAAATATTTTAGAAAATATTATATATTTAATGTTTTTAATTCCAAAATTAAAGAATAATGGAAGAAAGGAAAAAGAAATAAGACACCATATGTGTTGAGTGACCCTAGACCTTAATACCAAGTCATCATGTTGACTTGGTCGACAAGGAATAAACAAGGAGGAGAAAGGGCAAATGAATTGTATAAAAAAGACCTAAAACACTAATTTATAATTCATCTATAAGTACTTTTTGCACATAAAACCCTCTACATGAATATTATAGAGGAAATATAAAGGAAAATACAAAATTGAGTTCACATAAAATAATGCACAATGTGCCCGGGACACACAAAATAAAAAGCCAAAATAAAAACTTCATGAACATGTATTCTCCATATTGTATAAAAATGGAGAAAAATAACTCTAATTGTGTATAACTTTTAATAATCTATTTAATGAATGCAGTTTCATTTAATTTGAAGTTAAGAAATGAATGCAGTTTTGGGCACCTATTGTGCAATATACTTGTATATTTTATTCAATATATTTATTCTTTGTATTTTTCAAATTCCTTTAATTTTATAAAATGTATATATTACTTAAAACATATGTACATAATTAAATTAAAATAAAATCAAAATAAATAATACATATAAACATATAGATAAAACATACATGTATATACCTATAATGTATATATACATAATTAATTAAGTGAACGTAAAACTAAGAAAAATACAATAAAAATACTTAAACGCGTATAAAAAAATCAAGTATATATAAAATACCTGCGTAAACCAACAAAATGTATAATACAAAAAATACCCAAATCCAGGTATTTACACGTTTATTTTACTTGTAAATATTAACTTACAATAAAAAGCCTCATAAAAATAAAAGTACATATAAAATAATACATTAAATTACAAACTTTTTTCATGTTTTATAAAAAATCAAGTATATAATTTATTATTTATTATTAATTTTACAAGGATTTTCTACCAAGGAATTTTCTGTTTGGTCCACGTGGACCAATTAAAGGCTATCAATAGTTGAGTCGGGTCAACTGACCCCTCTCTCTTCCTCTAGCTGTGAATTATTACCCTCGATCTTCACCCATTTATCTTCTCAAAATCATCATGTTCTATTTTGGCATGCTGCTTGATTCCTGGAGATTGAACATCCCTATTTCTCACTGCAGTCAAAGATCACATCGAACATACTCGATTCAACCAGCATTTTTTATCGAAGAACCTCCATTTTTAAGCCTATAAATAAAACCCTCCAACTCTGCTCCAATTTTGATACTTCTCTCATGTTTCTTACCCCCACAGATCCACTGCATTCCCCCTCTCTTTTTGACAGATCGAGCTCGTAAGGTTCTGCAATGAGGAGGAGGAGGAGAGGAGCAATCCAATACCATTGCCGAAGGAGTTGAGCCAGCTAGTTTAGTCTCCTTCATTCTGGTCGAGTCGAGGCCTCCTTCTTCCGTTCCTAGATATACCTTCAGTTCTATTTCAAGTCCCACATTTTTATTTTATAGCATCTTCATCATAATTCGATCGTTCGATCACCTCGACTTCCACTCCACTCGAACCCCTTTCATCTGCTCCATAGATTCCCCCATTTGTTCCCCCCAGATCCATCATGGATCTGGGAGTCAAGGCTCCCTTTGCTACCCTTTGTTGGAGCCCCATCTCCATTCCATCTTCGACTACTTTTTGCTCCACCCTTTGGTCCTGGAGATAACCCTCAAATCAAGGATGACTTTTATGCAAGCTTTGATGCGTGAAGACCCATCTGGAACCTCAACGAAGACATGCAGCAGCTCCAGGTCATTTGGAGCTATTAGACTCATCGATCGTCCTCGTCCTTTCCAATGACCACCATTGCACGCGGAGGAATACCAGGAAGTTGTTGGGCCCATCATATCAAAAGGACGACGACAGAGCAAGGAGAATCACACGATCAAAACTCGTCAGACCTGAGTTCATCAGGTGTTCATCCTCCCCCTTTACCGATCATTTGATCCAGAACACGACCCAAATCTAGTCTGGGTTGTTCATCTTATTCAAAGGGTTAAGTACGAGGTACTGTCGGATCAGCAACGTGGCGCTTCAATAATGACTAGATCACAATGCTTTAAGTGGTAAAAATTGCACCTTTACCTTCCGCCCTTTTTATTATTTATAAAAGGTTCTGTAATTATTTAATTGAGTACTAAACTTTGTGGACAATTTGCATGTATGTTTTTCGAACTATTCAATTTTGCACATTAGTTAAGTGCTACGTCACCTCACGTGGGTCCCCACATGAGTGGACATTTTGCAGGTGTACCTCCTAGCTTTTGTATTTATTATCAGTACCTAGAAATCAAGTTGTAGCGTAAAGTTTGTGGTTGTTTTGCATGTGTTCTCTAGGAATATATTTTATTTGTAATTATGCGCTTGCCAGATTGATTTATTTTTAGTTATGCATTTCTTTTTATTAAAAATAGGTCAAATGTTCTAAAAAAATTGCAAAAATAGATGGAAGTGCATGATTGGTTATTTATTCACAAAGTATATTTTAATTGACATTTTTCTTGCATTACTGTTTATTTATAATAAAGTAGAGCTATTTTATTCCCTGTTTAACATGAAAAATATCAAAAAATTATAAAACCTTTTTCAAAAATTCCAAAAAAATCCCTATAAACTAGTGACCAATTTTAAAACTTCAGACCAAAAATAAAAAAATCTCAAAAGAAATCCAAAAATTAGCAAATCCTTGCTAAGCCTAAAAAAAATATAAAATATTTTCAAAAATCCCAAAAATATTAGTTTATGTCTCATATGTTGATATATACTAATTTGTATGTATTAAATTTGTTTTTAAGAAATATTAAACCATTCTTCTATTTTTAAATCTCAAATTAATTTGGCCTATATTAAAGTTCTTCTTTTGCCTTATTTCTCTTTTAAAAATACAAAAAAATTTCAAAATTCCCCAAAAAATCACAAAAATAAAAAAATATAGAAAGATTTTATTTCAAACTTTTTGACTCTTTTTTCTATATTTATACATAATATACCATATATAGCCTATATTTACCCATATATTATTATATATGGCTTATATTTCCATTAATTATTATAAATACTTAGATATATTTTTAAAACCCTAAAAAAGGATTGTTCTTTGGGATATTTTTTGATTTTGTATATTTTTTTATATATATTCTACTATATATTACTTATATTATATATTATCTTATATACCTATATATATACACCTCTATACATATTCATATATCATTATATATTAATAAATTAAAAAGAAATTAAAAATCAGAAAATTTAAAAATATTTATATAATAAACATTATTATTATTTTATTTAATTAAAAATCCACAAATATTGAGTAGATAATGTTCATACTTATCTACACATACACTTGTATTATTTATAGATAATATACATTGCTACGTCCCTGGTGCCCTGTGTTTGACACCATACTATGCTTGTCACTATGCACACATTTATTGTAGGGTTATAATAATTTTTGATTCACACTTGCTTTTGATTGCTTGAATTTATTGTGTGGATTGATTGTTGAATTTGTTGCTCAAGTTCTGCATTGGTCACCACAGTGACTGTGGTCCCACCTTATGTGGACCTCAAGACCGCTCCACTCTATTCGGGCAGCTCTTTCACAACCCTTAAATCCTCACATGTCTGTGACTAAACTTGGTTCCAAACCCTAACTCATGATGAGTTTTGGGCTCATACTTGCATGGAATCTTATTAAGGATATATATTGTAGTCTCTACTACAGATATACCTAGAAACTAAGAGGTAATTATGCAAAGTGTCATAATTGATCAGATCATGTCTAATATGATCCCATTGCATCTCTTTACAAATCCATTGAGCTGAGATGTATTAGGAGGAGTGAGATAGGAACGATATACCTTTCTCTATAAGGTATTCCTTGAATTCATCTAACAGGAACTGGCAACCTAGGTTAGATAAAATTTATTTCATCTCCCTTGTAACTTTAGTTCTCAACTAAAATTATGAAATCTTTGAACATTTCAAAGTTTTCAAATAGGTAAAGGAAGAAATCTCATACCATGAATAATCATTAATGGATATCACATATCATTAATGTTCACTATGGTATAGAGGGTCCATATACATCAAAATGTATGAGGCCTTGAATTCCTCGACATCTTACAATATGTTGAAAGAAAGATGCACCAGACATTGTAACTTTGAATGCAATATTCACAAGTATGTAATATTTGAAATTCCATACAATCTAAAGTTCCATCTCTTACCACTCTATTGATCTTATCAATAGTCATATGTCCAAAGCTTGATGACATATCATTGTAATGATCTTCATCCTCTTGATGATCTTTTAGGGTTTATATTTTCGGTATTGGAAATGTTAACAAACCATTTATTAATATTTTAATTTAATAGAGTCCTCTTAATCTTAGAATACAATATGAAATATATCCATCCTAGCCCTTTATGATAGGTCTATTCTAGAATATATGTCCATTTATAACAAGTTTAGAAATAAATAGTGAATGTATTATAATATCTAGATTATAGAGACATTCTCTAAGATTGATGGCTCTCCCACAGAAAATATGTATTCTTTCTATCAAATAGAGATGGTTGAAACAATTGCATCAACTCCCATGTGGTAATTGTAAAACCTTAAGATCACATATTCTAGTCTTCTAAAACATATGCAACCAATTACAAGCATTATTAGAAGGAGAGACAATTATTAGACTTTATTCTTATCTAATAAGTCAATTTCAATGATGATATGTAGATGTATAATATCCCATTGCACTATCTGGGTCCTTCTCGAAAGATCTTAGATAGTCTAGATAGTCATACTATCAATGCATCGACTTGCTGAATTATTGGCATTCATCGAACTCTTTGGATGTCATGTGTATGGAAGTCACAGAAGTATAGTCAACTCTTTGACTCTCCTTCTTACATGAGTCAGACCAATGCTTCCACCGCGCTTCCTTAACACTTAAAAAATCATTGCTTATGACAAAGGATCTCTTATATTGAATATGTCCTCAAGGGAATTCAATATAAGAGTATTTCAACTTTTATTCTTACTTCATTCTATTCATACAATGTGAATAATATGATGCATCGTGAAAGTCTTGAGTAGAGATAGCAGAATGATGAAATTCATCATATCCACATTCATCTTAACTCAAAAGGACTTTGGTTCAAGCAGGTACTCAAACATTTTAAGTACATCATCTCTTATCGAGCCACCATTCTGCATAATGCAGCGAACCATGTCATTCATGAGTAAATGTTGAGAGCACATATGTTTACGAAAACATCTTCTTCGATTTTTAAGAATGATCTTGACAACTGCGATCATCATTGCCATGTTACTTCCAAAGCACATTTGAGGAGAGACAAACTCTAGGTTGTTATCCTATATAAATTCAATCCTCATAATTGTGAGGAAATTTGCACATTGCAACCACATACATTATGTGTCCAATTGCATGTACTTTATCTTGATCATGGGTCCAATCCATGATATTATACTGGTTATGATTGAGTATAGATTTGAGTGGATTTAATGAAGGTTATCTGAAATAAGATAATTTGCATAAATATGTTTTACTTTAATTAAGGATATTAAAGTTTTAAATGAAAGTAGTCTTGCCTTTTAAACACTGAAAGTTCATTCCCTTATTCACTTCCAGAGAAAGAGATACATTTACTGATATCCAATAATATGAGAAACTACAACTCGGATAAAAAGAAGCGGAAACACATTCAGCGTTGGAAGTCCAACTTGTATTTCCATATTCGACCTTTAACACCTGAGCCCAAAACCCATAAGGTGATGTTGACCTATTGTTCATTGAATCAACAATCAACAGGAATAGAACTAGCTATGAGCAATTCAATATCACCTTAATAAGAGATTAATCGGGCTACCACTGTGCCATTTTTGATATTTTTTTATTTTTTTGAAAAATATCACCATGTATATTCATCCCTATATCCATCGTGTATGCCATTCGAATTTCATCAGAAATAGAGACTCATACGGCCCCCATCTAGACAACTATTTTTAAATGGTCGTAGGATTTTTAAATCAACACTATCTCGATGGATGTCGTAGGATTATCTGTTTCTAACAAAATTCGAATGGCATATAGGAGGGATATAGGGATGAATATACGTGGTGATATTTTTCAAAATAATAAAAAAACGTCGAAATCAGGGGGGGACCATGTTGGCTGCCCCCAGGGCAACCCCATTAAATCCTTAATAATATAGGGAACCAATATTGGGGTCACTACGCACACAACCTTCCTCTTTCGAGAAGCAAAGAGCACGGTCCATGTACGTGTGTATATAGGAGCTATCACATCAGATATGTGTCTCCAACATACAATCCATGGTAACAGAACCCTTGCCTTAATGGGAGACCGTGGATGCCATTTATATGATCCTCTATATCCCATTCAAATTTTAATTAATCATTATGAATCGTATTCATTACGATTAAATTTTCCAAGGGAATTACATCTCCATTCATAATGGAGTGTTTATTTTATTTTGATCTAATTAATTTAATCATGTTAAATTAATTAGCAATCCAATTCAATAAACTAACAAACAATTAGGGTTTTCATGATGTTACCATATAGTATAAGCTCTACTAAGTACGCATTATTTTATATTTTAATAATTAGAGTACAACTTGACTTACTCATATTATTCTTTCCTCAAAACATGATATGACCAGTACACACGAGTTATGCTAGGAGGGAGCATTCCTTGGCATGCAAATCACTAACTAAGGAACCAAGCTAGCATACCCGGACTGGACACCTTCACCATTACAATTGAGAACAACACAAAATAATATCAATGTACTTGTGATTTTATTGATCAACATTGATGACAAGCAATATACTATATATAGTAATCACTCAAAAATATTAGGAAACTTAAAACACTTTTTAGATCCTAAATTTTAAGCGTATAAAGCAAACATGTTTTTGGTTTTGCATGTTAAAGTAGTCCTACAACTATCGTAGGAGAAACTAGGGTTTTGTCATGAAACACACATTCAATGGCCATTGATGTTTAATAAACTATTTTCATAAAAATAAAGCATTACTTTAATCAAAGCAAATTCATTTTTCATGATTAACATTGAATGATAAACACAATAAACAAGAAGACTTGATGATAAAATCATCATCCGACCCATTGCCACTAAATATGGAATATCTATAGCAAACGGAGTCAGAATCGTACGAATTAAATTCATGTAGTTTGATGGTTTATTACTCTACTTATTTAAGGTATTTATTTCACATATCAAGATAGGAAAAAAGTAGGCAATAAATAAATTCCTTACTGATAAACGGAATTTTGTGAGGGGTCTAAATATGTTTCACACAGGGCGGACACACAGTCGTTGTGGAGACCACTCACGAAATCCCAATTAATCAACAGTTAACTCGCAATGATGATCAAATAATGACAAATAAGTGTGGAGTTAAAATTTATTTATTTAACTCTACAACAAAGATGTGTATAGTGTGCAAGTATGTGTAGAGTGTCGACCATGGGCATCGAAAAAGCTAGATCAGGCTATTAATGCACAAAAGTGATTGTGAAATATTTGTTAAAAAGTTTTGTGGGTTTTAAAATTTTATTTTTTTAAATTTTTATTTTTTTATATTTTTTTATTTTGATTTTTAATTTTTTGAGTTTATATTTTCTTTTTATATTTTTATATTTTTTGTATATATAATAAGACTATATATAGAGTATATATTCAATTTGGACTAATATAGATATAAATATTAAAAAAATAATTAAAATAAAAGAAATAAAATCTTTTTGGGTGTAATTACTTTTTTAATGTTTTTATGACTTTAGGATTTTTTGCTCATTTTTGTATATTTTTAAAGTAAAAGTACACTCAAAGAGGGTTTAATTAAATACCAAAAATTAAAATGATGATGAAAAATAAAAATCTGTACAAAAATTTCTCCAAATAATTTTTCATATAACAATAATAATATATAGAAAATTATAAAATAAAAATATTTTTTTGGAATTTTTAAGGATTTTTTATATTTTAGAAGGGTTTTTAGATCTTTTCTTTTTTAGAATTTTGTTTTATAATTTTTAGGGATTTTTTGTCTAGAATTGTAAAATAACCAAATAAATTAAAATACATTTTTGGAAATTTTTCGAAAACCTTTTATATTTTTCATGAATGTTCTAGTGCATACTAGGATAAAAAGAATTGTCTTTTATTTCTAATAAATATTAAAAAGTCATAAAATTGCAAACTAAAATAATGGAATGAAAATACAATGCAACAACAGTCTACAACTATTTTTTGAGATTTTTTGAGTTTAATTTCTATTTAAAAGAAATACTAGAACAAAGAGAAACTACATTACTAGTTGGGGTAGAAATGTAAAAAAAATAAACCATACGGGCCAAGTTGTAATTTACACAAAAAGTTACAGCTTCGATTCCAAAATTACTAACTAAATAGTAAATAACCAAACCCATGAGGGCTTGATTGCAAATGTACTAAGGTTTGTCGGCTAACTTATCGTTGGACCATTATGTAAATAAAGTAACTACGAGGATTGGTTAGCAAAATACACAAAAATAATATAACTGCCTATGAATGATCGAGTTCCAAATAATAAATACAAAAACTAGTGTGGGTAAAATAGCAAAATACCCACACAAAGGCGCGGATGAACGACAGATATTGATCCACTTGCCACGTGGTGCACTGTCCATAGATGATACCTCTTCAAAACAAACGGATGTGATTAAAAGATCCAGAGACATCAACGATAGAGACACGGTGCATTCATTGGTGGTGGCAATGACTGGAGTGCCTTCTTGATCCAACGACGGAGAGGGATGGTCGACAAACAAGGAAGAACACCACCGTGACGAACTTCTCCCGGCAAGATCCCGCTCCTCCGTCATGCAAAGCTGCTCCAAAATGGCTCCAGACACTCCTGCAAGGATCCTCTGCCAACTGGAAGCTTCAAAATGCTCTAGTGATGACCGGAGTTCCCCCAGGAGGACGGAGGAGAACAAATCTCCAGGTATCTCTGGCAGGATGTCAAAATGCTCCTGAGACGTCCTTGGTCTCCCAACTTGCACAAGAAGCATCCCTGGTTCGAGGGCAAACTACCTCGACCTTGTTAGAGGGGTGGATGGAAGCTGCTGGGGGGGGGGGGAGGAATGGCGAACCTCTTGTGAGGGGGAGGAGTCAAGGTTCATTTTTTCCTGATCCCCGATGGATCATGTTGTCTGGAGGTGCAGGGGTTGTGGTGAAGCATAAAGGGAGGAAGTAAGGGTGGAGTGGTGTGTTGGAAACAAAGGGTTTAAAGTCGAGAAGTTAGCTCCTGCGAACTACAGGTAGGGTGATTATGGCTAAAACACGCAAGTATAAGATAAAAGATTGCGGGGAATAAATCCTAGAATCTAAGCTGACCTAGAAAATGCATGAAAATAAGTACCTCCTTCGCAACGGGTCGGAGAGGCCAAGAAGCTGACCTTGACGGTGAGCTCACCGGAGCTGGTGGAAGCGCCCGAAGACCAGGCTCAACTCCTTCGCAACGGGTCGGGGAGGAAGCTGTCACCTTCCTCTATCTAGATCTCTAGAAGGGAGGCGCTAATCATGGTCAAACTATGTTCAAAATGGATGAGAAGGTCGTGGGTAGTCTATGTACATGATGTTTAGTAGGTGGAAAGATCGATGTGAAATAGGAGATGCAGTGATCCAAAGCCCAAGGAAATCAGTGGGCGTGAATCATTGATAAGCGAGGAAGAAAAGTCGTGAAGGTCTCGATCCAAAAAGACGCAAGGAGCAGGCTCCAAAAAATCAAGAAGAAGACATAGGCACTAGGTTCTGACAGCTACAGAAGCCGGTCAGAGAGTTGACCAGAGTCAACTCTCTGAATTACTTGGTTGGTCCATGTGGACCAACCAGGAAAAACCACCTGGAAATGATTTAGAAAATCAATAAAAAACAATAAATTATTTTTATTAAATTTAGGTTATAAAATAAAAAAAATGTTTATTATTTTATGAAGTATTTTAATACGATTTTTATTTGTTTTTAGGGGTATATAATTACAAGTTAGTTTTTAGGGTTCCATTATGAGTACATTCATCTATGTTCTTGAGCCTGTTATTTTTTTGTGTTTTTCATTTTATTGTTTTATTTTATTAATTTATATCTTTATAACTTATTTCTAAATACTTATATATATTTTTATTATATTACTCTGATATATTATATACATTTAAAAAATAGATTTATTGTTTATATAAGTATAGTTATAGGCATTCTACCTATGTATTATTGTATTTTATTTTATTCTAATGTTTTATTTATATTTTTATTTTAGTTTTAATATGTACTTATATTATAAATAATATTTACAAAATCATAAAAGTATAAAATTATAAAAATAATAAAGAATAAATAAAGTGGTTATTTTAATAAGGTAAAATGTACAATAGGGGTCCAAAACCTAACTTTCACACCTTAACTTCAAAAAATATAAAACCACCTTCAATAAATAGCTTATTAAAATTTATATACAATTAAAGGTGATTTAGATATATTTTGAGTTTTTTTTCAGTGATATGGGTCTGGGAATTTGGGATTTTGGAAATTTATTAAGAGTATATCTTTTTCACAGTATATTATTTTTGTATGAAATACATTTTGTATTTTTATATATTTTATTATATACAACTTTCATGTACAAATTTCTTTATTTGAAGTATAAAATATAGAAATTAAATCTATCCCAAAAATGAATAATAGAGGAATAAATAAAAGGGAATTTTATTATATTTTGGACCCTTATCTCCCCCTGCTTTATTCCTTGTCGACCTTGTCATCAAGATGCCTAGATCTCGATGTTTAGGGTCATAAAATATCTTTAATATTTTATTCTTTTTCTTTTCTTTTCTTTATTCTATAATTTTGGCATTAAAAATTATATTTTATACACCATTTACACAACATTGCATGAACGCTAAATTTCCTAAATTAGATGTATTTACATGCATTTACTAGGGTTTTAAGGCCAAAATGATAGAATAAAGGTGATGAAATGGAGATTCATCACTCCCATCCTTGCCTTTACCAGTCCCTAGCAAACATTTATGAAATAAGTGCATAAAAAGGAAAACAAAGAAAATAAAAAGAAAGAAAGTGGATAAAATTTAATTATCAAACTTGTCTTCGCAAAATCAAAGTTTGGAGCTTAACTCGGACCTTTGGAATTTTAGTGTGATAGGAACCTTATTGGGAATCAGATTTGAAATATAACATCCATCAAGAATCCCAAAACTCTGCTCAAGTCTCCTCAATAGCCAGGTCAGAATACTTCAACTCATTCGCAAACCCTAATGACTGTGAATCTGACTAGTATAATGTATGTGATAGTGTCTCTCCCCAAATGAAGAGACAAAGAGACTGACTTCTCCAGCATGACAACCTAATGATTCCCCAATCCAGCAACTCCTTCCTCGGGGAGCGAGGTATTTCCTTCTAAGTTCAAGTGGCAACCAACTCAAGAGGAGGGGGTAAAGAGAAGAATGGACGGTAGCCAGTGTAGCTACCTATCCTAGGATGCAAGACTAGTGTAGTCAAGCCATCCATCTGCAGGCTCACATGATTTGACTTTGAAGGTCAAGCTTGCTTATTGGCTATAAAAATATGTACACTTTGACATGCATTTTATTTTCAATAAGGCATGTCCACTTTTTTGGAGTTTTGGTTTTTGTTTTTTTTAAATACTATTTATAGTAGCATTTACATATGGAGTTTTTCTTCTTGAGCCAGAAGACTATCCCTCTTTTGAAGCATTATTGCAAGCCACAATCTCCTGTTTGTAGACATCAATGCTACTGGATGGGTTAGGGTTCACTTCCCTCTCTAGATGAGGACAAATATTTCCACTTGTGTGCGTCTCATACCGGCAAATCCAATCCCCTCACTACTCCAACTGAGTTGAGCCAAGTGAAAGGTGCAGGTGTCCAAGTTAGGTTATTATTAGCAAGAGTCGTGCGTGTGCTCTTAAATACTCTACTTAGGCAGTCAAGAATCCATAGAACCAAGTCTCGTAATCCTAAAAGAACTAAGTCAACTAGACCTAAAGTACCTCAATTCTAGTTTCTATAAGGTTCATGTTATTAGGCAGATTAAGGTCCAACCAAGTTCCAAACCTCAGATTTTTCTTAGACTTGTTCAATTATAAAACTTAATCTGAAAAATTTGAATGTCATGCAAAAGCTAGGCAGAAAATATTTTTGGGATGCAATTTTCAAGGATTTTGATCTTTTTATGGATTTTTGAAAAAAGATGATGCATATGCATGTTTTTGGTATTTTTCAAAAAGATTTTGAAAATGTTTTTTTATTTTTAATTTTGCAAATGGTTTTGTGATTTTTTTGAAAACAATAGATTTTTGATAAAAACAACTAGGTACAAATATTTACACAAAGATGCATCTTATATTAACAAGAGTGAGATTTTTAAGAATTTACAAGGGGTAAGTGGAAATTTTTATAGATATATAAAAAGAATTTTAGGATGATGTATATATATTCCTCGAACATATTTGAAAATGATTTTTCAAACATTTTTGAAAACTATAATCCAAAATAATTTTGACAAAAATTTTGACAAGCATTTACACACATTTGAAAATCATTTTGCAAAGGTTTTTTGAACAATATATATATATATATATATATAGATTTTTCAAAATATTTTTGCAACCATTTTCCAAACATTTACACACATTTGAAAATCATTTTGCAAAGATTTTTCATAAATTTTTATTTCACACAAAGAAAAGAAGTTTTTAGAAACAAAATGTTTTAACATTGGCTGAAAATATTGGACAAAATGTTTTCGAAATAGTTTCCAAAATATTTTTCAAAAAGATTTTCAAACTATTTTCCAAATATTTTGCAAGAAATATTTTTACCAGATTTATTAATAAGTAAATGCAAAAAGAATTTGAGGAATAATAAACATCTTTTGACTAAGTGTTTTTAATGAATTTTAAAGGTATATAATATAGTATTTCTAGCCATATTATTTTTAAAAAAACATGAAAGCACGAGTTATGGATAAAGTATATATGACCCCATTATATTTAGCTTGAGCTATGTACTCATAGATCAGAGAGAAAAAGAGAAGACATAACTCTTATTGAGTATAGAAAAGTCTAAAGAATAAATGAATGAAGAAACAAATGAACGAATGAGAAGTCGACCGTCCCCCTATACTTGGATCAAATAATCCTAAGTAGCAGACTGTACACAAAGCAAGGAGGGTCAAGGGTGGGAATGAATAGATCGTACTCAGACTTGTCTCCCCGTATACCTAGGATAATATATCCCTAAGTATATACAAGAAAAGGAGGCAATGGAGTGGATCAAAGAATGAAAGAAATCGAGGTGCACACCCCTTATACTTAGGATAAAGTTCGTCCTAAGATATAAGACTAACAAAAAGGGGCAACACCTTTTTGGTAGAAAAAGAAAAATGAAAAGGAAAAGAAGAAAAGAGAAGTGAAGATGGAAGAAAATTGAAGAGATCGACAAGAATGTATGCATTACTCCCCCTATACATAGGCTAAAAGAGCCCTAAGTATAGGCAACAACATGGGTGATGAAACATAATGAAGAATGGACACTCGACTCGTCTACCCCCTATACTTAGGACAAAGTACATCCTAAGCAAGGAACAGATGAGAATGGGGTAGATGAGCAATACAGGAGATGGACAGAAGAAAACGAGAGCGAATGTACAACAGAGCGGATGTACAGAGGTCAAGAAATTTGAAAGAGAACCTTCTTGCGGGATCGCTGAGGGATGGATCTGTTAAGGTGCAGGTCGATATCGGGGTCCATAGTGGACGGAAGTCGATCATGATCAACCTCGTGAAGATCCTTAGCAGTTGTAAAGTGAGAAGGCATAGACGGGTCAGTGGAAGTAGTGTGGTTAGGTCCGGCCTTGGGTGTCTCGCAGATGTCAAACTGAAAAAGGACGACCTCATCATAAGAAGAAGTAAAGTCAAGGTCATCCTGCAAGGTCTCTCCTAGGTCAAAACTAAAAGGAACTAACTCATCTGTGGAAGTAGTCGAGTCATGTTCGTCCTCTACAATCTCAACCAGATCATCATTCTCATCAAAAGGCCTGAATTCCAGGATAAAAGCAACAAGATCAAATTTGACCTTATCAGTCTGATCAGTATCTGCCCTCTGCTCATAAGTGACAATCGTATAAATCACATGGATGTCATCAACACATCGCCAAACACCAGAAGAAGGAACTCAGAGGTCCATGCTTTTTGAGTCTTCCTTCATTGGGAGGAATTCTCTGGTATTAGTTGAATCCAACATGCGGCAAAAATCTTTGATAGTCTCATTAAGGTCATGGTCCTTGGGGTTAGCTAGGATAGGTGAAATGGCATCAGGTGCATGTCTCTGATCGGCAATGGGTGCAATGATGATACAGCACTCCCGTCTATAGGACAGAAGCGAATCTCTCCTGATCCATAATCAATAATGACTCTTGCAGAGGCGAGAAAAGGTTGTCCCAGGATGATTGGAGAGTGCTCCCCTGTGGAGGTCTCCATTGGTGATACGACAAAATTAACAGTGTAACTCATGCCCCGAATTGAAATGACGACATTCTCTAGGATACCCTTCAACCTCTTGATATATCCATCACCAAATTGAACTATCATCCCAGTCGTTTTGAGAGGACGGAAGCAAAGAGATTGTACTAGCGAAAAGGGTATGATATTAGTCGAAGCACCTCCATCAAGGAGTGTGTGATCACATGTGTGGTCATGGATGGTGCATCAGATGAATGGGGTAGCAGTGTTCCTTTTCCTAGAGATTGGACGGTGTGTGATGGCGTGGGTAGTGGCCATGGTCAAGATATGATGCTCAAATCTGCTCCTTGGCTTTCTCTTCTTGGTTTGAGGAGTAGATAATTAGGTCATGGCCTGTTGAAGTGGGGCTTGAATGATCTCCTGAATAGTGGCCACCACTTCGTGTTCAGTTAATATTTTTTTGAATTTTTGGATCTCTTCTATACAAGGGATGATATCAGAATCATCATCTACACGGAGATAGCCAATAACAGTCTGTACAGTGGCATCCTCAACGTCAAGGATGGGAACAAACGTAAGTGGATGTGTGGTCAAAGGATCTGGCAAGTGGTCCATCTCCTTACAGTCTGAATCAACCATATATCTCTCAAAATATTTTTGTATTTTTAATTTTTTCTCATTTTTTGTATTTTTGGTGATAGCTCTCATGATAATCCTCCAATGAATTGTTATCGTCATATCGTGAAGCATCAATAGGGCTCTTTTTAGGCAAGTGGAGTCGTCAATCCATGAATTCATATGCTCCATGAACTGGGACAAGGTCTCAAGTGTGGAAATCATGAGAGGTGACTCCAACATATCACTCTCGGGTGAATGTGAAGGGAAATGTGAAGGTGGGTAAAAATCTGAGGTCTGAAACTGTAGCTGAGGTGGTTAGATACAAAAGTTAGGAGCAAAGTCCACTAGGAAAATATGACGTGGACCAGCTAGAGTGTACGAGGGATATGCAAAGTACAAATAAAAAGCGCTCTAGTCAGTCATCTTGAAACAATACGAAAAGATCGGGAGAGAACGATGGTCAAGTCAAGAGGAATGAGAAAAAGGCGCAAATGTGCGGAGACGATCTAGATGGCACATAAACAATCACAAAAAAAGGCAAACAAAACAAACACACCCCTCAATTCACGTACACAACTCAGTGAAGACCGTAAAAGTTCAATCTTTTTATATTGTTTGTTTTGGAGTTAGGTGAGAAGTCAAAATTGTAGAAACACTTAGGGGCGCTAAATAGGATTTGGGCACTAGTCCTTAGTGTGTACGCAAGCAATTAAAACAAAGACAATGAGGGGATTACTTGCCCCAAGACAAATATTTTTCTTTTTAGTTGATTTTAGGATCAAGTAATGTTAGCAATCCCAATTTTATTGATTATTACTTTTTTTTTGCATTTTAATGAAAATACACGATCCTAACGAGGAGTCAATTCTGCTTAGCTTCTAGGTGGTCAAAATCAGAGGTAGAGTCGGAAAAGCAATGCAAGGCGAAAATGATGATGTATGCTAAAGATAAATGCTCACCTGCGTCGAACACTCTACATGCAAAGATGATCAACAGAATTAAAACCTAACTTTATGCAAATACAAGCCGATGAAATCGCCCTAGATGAGAAACTGCTATTATTGTGAAGAACAAGATGCTAACTATCTAGAAGTGAGATCCAAAAGTCTGGTCTCTAAAGTGCATTAGTGTCCGCCACAACGGGTCTTGCAAGCGTTGTATAACACTTCTCTCGGTGCTCAATCACAAATCTAAATAAGAAACAATATATAATTTGACTAAGTCCAAACGTACACTATAGGAGCATGCAATAATAATTAGGTGTTTAGACCTGATGCTATCGTCAAGCAATTCCTATGTTATGGATCAATCACATAAAATAAGGAAAATAAAATTAGAAAAAAAAGACGGAAAACATGACAAAAACCGACGAGGCCCCCAAGGAAACAATCCCTCGGGTAGTTGGCCTCGTGAAGTGTCTTAGATTCCTGAATTATTACAATAAATGTTGTCTCTCTCTCTCTCACTTTGAATTACAAAGAAATAAACTGAATAAAGGAATGCTAATTGTCTTCAAAAATTCCTCCAAGCTTCCTTTGATGCTGCCTTCTGACAATTAGGTCAAAAGACCAGCTTGGCTTTACGTGGGTGCGTAGGCGCTACGAGTAGAATGCCTCCCTCGATCTGTGGTACCTTGCAGCAAAGTCAACAAGGAGAGGTGATTAGACAATTCATCAAGTATATTAAATAAATAATAAAATAAATAAAGCAAAAATATGAACAAAAGAGACAAAGAAGACACAATATAAAACCAATATATGTGTAGTTACTCCCCGGCAACGACGCCATTTGATAAATGAAATTTTACGAGGGTCTAAATATATCTCACACAAGGTGGAGACACAATCGCTTTGGCGACCACTCATGAAATCCCAATTAATCAACAATTAACCCACAATGATGATCAAATAATGAAAAAGAAGTGTGAAGTTAAAATTTATTTTATTTAACTCTACAACAAATATGTGTATAGTGTGCAAGTATGTGTAGAGTGTCGAACATAGGGAGAAAACAAGCTTGATCGGGCAAATTAATGCACAAAAGTGATTGTGAAATATTTGTCTAAATGCTCTTTTTTGTGGGGTTTCAATTTTAAATTTTTTCATTTATATTAGTTTTTTATATTTTTGTTTTTTTTATTTTTCATTTTCTTATTTTATATGTTCTTTTTATATTTTTATATTTTTTGTATATTTCTTTTTCTTTCAAAATATATAATAAGACTATATATAGAGTATATATACAATTTGGACTATTATAGATATAAATATTATTAAAAATAATCAAAATAAAATAAATAAAATCTTTTTGGGTTTCACTTAAATTTTTAATGTTTTTGTGATTTTTTAGGATTTTTTACTTATTTTTATATATTTTTAAAGTCACAAATACCTTAAAATAGGGTTTAATTAAATACACAAAATTAAAATGGAGTTGAAAAATAGAAAATAGTATTAAAATTTCTCCAAATTAATTTTAATCTAACAAAAATAATATATATAAAAAAATAAAATAGAAAATAGATTTTGAGGGATTTTTTATATTTATTGAAGAGTTTTTAGATCTTCTTATTTTTTAAGATTTTTCTATTATAATTTTTAGGGATTTTTTGTTCTGGATTGTAAAATAACTAAATAAATATAAAATAAATTTCTAGAATTTTTCGAAAAACTTTTGAATATTTTTATGTATTTTCTAGTGTAGACATGGACAAAAAGGATTGATTTTTATTTTTAATAAATATTAAAAGTCCTAAAATTGCAAACTAAATAATGACATGAAAGTACAATGCAATAGGATGCTATACTATTTTTTGAGATTTTTTTAGTTTAATTACTATTTAAAATAAATAGTAGAAACAAAGAGAAATTACATTACTAACAGGGGTAGAAATGTAATAAAAATAAACCACAGAGACCAAGGTGTAATTTACACAAAACTTTATAGCTTTGAATCTAAAATTTCTGACTAAACAGTAAATAACCACACCCGTGAGGGCTTGCATGCAAATGTACCAAGGTTTGTCGGCTGACTCAACATAGGACCATTTTGCAAATAAAGTAACTACGAGGACTGGTTAGCAACATACACAAAAATAGTATAACTGCCGACAAATGATTGAGTTCCAAATAATAAATACAAAAACTCACACAAAGGCATGGATGAACGACGGATATCGGTCCACTTGCCACATGGCATGTTGTCTGACGACGATACCTCTCTTCGGCTCGAATGGCTGCGATTAAAAGATCTAGAGATGATCAATGGTCGAGGCGCGGTGCATCCAACGATGGTGGTTGCAACTGGAGTGCCTTCTTAATCCAATAACGGAGAGGGATGGTCGACGATCATAGAAGAATACTACCGTGGTGAAATTCTCCCGATGAGATCACGCTCCTCTGTCGTGCAAAGTTGCTCCAAAACGGCTCCAGACGCTTCTGCAGGGATCCTCTGCTGACTGGTAGCTTCAAAATGCTCTGGTGATGACCGGATTTCCCCTAGGAGGACGGAGGAGCACGAAGCTCCAGATATCTCCAACGGGATGTCAAAATGCTCCAGATACGTCTATGGTCTCCCAACCTACACAAGAAGCAATCCCGAGTCGAGGGAAAACTACCTTGACCCGGTTAAAGGGGTGGATGGAAGCGAGGGGGGGGGGTCGAAATGGCGAATTGCTGGCAAGGGGGAGGAGTCGAGGTTCGTTATTTCCTGATCCGTGATAGATCTAGTTGTCTGGAGGTACAGGGGGTGTGGTGAAGCGTAAAGGGAGTATGTTAGGGTGGAGTGACGTGTTTGAAATAAAGGGTTTACAGTGGAGAAGTTCATCGGAGCTCAGCTCTGGTGAACTACGGGCATGGTGATTACGGCTAAAACACACAAGTATAAGACAAAAGATTATGAGAAATAAATCCTAGAGACTAATCTAACCTAGAAAATGAATGGAAATAAGTACCTCACTGGTCGGGAAGCCAGGAAGCTGACCTCGATGGCGAGCTCGCCGGAGGTGGTGGAAGCGCCCGAAGAACCAGCTCAACTCCTTCGTAATGAGCCAGGGAGGAAGCTGTTACCTTTCTCTATCCGGGGCACCACGAGAGAGGCGCTAATTATGGTCAAACAACGTTCAAAATGGAAGAGAAGGTTGGTGGGTAGACTATGTACAAGATGTCAAGCTGGTGGAAAGATCGATGTGAATCAGGAGATGTAGTGATCCAAAGCCCAAGAAAATTAGTAGGCGTGAATCGTCGGTATACGAGGAAGAAAAGTCGTGAAGGTCTTGATCTAAAAAGACGCAAGGAGCGGGCTCCAAAAAATTGAGAAGAAGACCTAGGCACTAGGTTCTAACAGCTACAGGAAGCAACTCAGAGAGTTGACCAGAGTCAAATCTCCGAGCCACTTGGTTGGTCTACGTGGCCCAACCAGGAAAAACCTCTTGGAAATTATTTAGAAAATCAGGAGAATAATAAATGATTTTATTAATTTTAGGTTATAAAATAAAAAATGTTTATTATTTTATATATTATTTTATTATTATTTTTTTATGGGTTTATAATTACAAGTTAGTTTTTATGGTTCCATTATAGGTACAATCATCTATGTTCTTCATTCTTTTATTTTTATTTTGTGTTTTTTATTTTATTATTTTCTTTTATTAATTTATATCTTTATAACTTATTTTTTTACTTAAATATATTTTTATTATATTTTTCTGATATATTATAAACATTTAAATAAATAGGTGTATTATTTATGTAGGTAAGTTATAGGTATTTTACATATCGATTATTCTATTTTATTTTATTCTAATGTTTTCTTTATGTTTTTTAGTTGCAATATGCACATAAATTATAAATAATATTTACAAAATAATAAAATATATATTTATAAAAATAATAAAAATAAATAATTGATTATTTTCATCGGGTAAAATGTACAATAGAGGTCTAAAACCTAACATTTAGACCTTAATTCCAAAAAATATGAAACCGCCTTCAAAAAATAGCTTAATGAAAGTTATATACAATTAAAGTGATTTTAATATATTTTGAGTTTTTTATTTAAGAGATACAGGTCTGGGAAGTTGGGATTTTGGAAATTTATTCAGAGTATAACTTTTTTACGTATACTATTTTTGTATGAAATAAATTTTATATTTTTCTATATTTTATTTTCTACAACTTTCATGTACAAAGTATCTTTATTTGAGATATAAAAAATGAAAAATAAAATCGGTCCCAAAAATGAATAATAGATGAATAAATAAAAGGGAATTTTATTGTATTTTGGACACTTATCTCCCCATATATTATTCCTTGTCGACCTAATCATCAAGATGCCTTGGTCTCGGGGTTTAGGATCATAAAATATCTTCAATATTTTATTCTTTTTCTTTTCTTTATTCTATAATTTTGGCGTTAAAGCTTTATTTTATACAATATTTACACAACAATGCATGAATGCTAAATTGCCTAAATTAGATGTATTTACATGCATTTACTTGGGTTTTTAAGGCCAAAATGATAGAATAAAGGTGATGAAATGGAGATTCATCACTTACTGATCCATGAATACATTCCAAACAATTTCATCGCGGGAACTTTTCGAATTTTAAAATGTGCACCTTATGCGCCAGCAATTGGCTATTATTTTGAGTACATACTTAGACAAACTAAATACATTTTATTATCCAAAAAATGCTTCTGAATTGTGCATAAACAGGGGCTTTTCAATTTAGCAAAAAACAATTTGAAACGTGCATTATATGCATAAACTACGAGTCCACACGTAACTGATGTGCAAAATCTTGTTCCCTAGGATTTGGGATCACATCCAAGACCATTGACCATTGCTCTGATACCACTTGAAGTCTAGGGTTTTGGCCTTAGTGCATCACAAAAGCTTGTAGGTCGAATCTCATACGACCTAGGGGAACTAGTCACACTAGTTGCATTGGGCAACAAAAAATAAAACTTTTCAAAGAGATGAAGCCACATGATTCGAGAATACTTCTCAAATGGTTTCATCTAGATCACAAACAAGTTATAGAGATATATCTTGAAGTGTGGTTGTGATCCTTGTCTCTAAAGTAAGAGACCTCCTGTCTCAAGCCCGATCCGATGGAGGATATGCTTGTGAGTGCATGGATGAGACGTGTACTTATCGCAAACCAAGTTGAACATCCGAGCAATGAATCACCTGATTTTGTCTCACATAATCTGAAGTCTTATTTATAAGAAAGGAGCACCGAAGAAGATGAAGATCCACGAGCAGTCGATCCGTCAGCATAACGGTGTGGAGATGACAACGACATTCGCTAGCTTATGATGTAGACAACCACACTTAAGAGTGAGAGAGGGAAAGTAGAGAGAATGGAGGAGAGAGTTTGCCCTTACAATTATGTTGTTAAAAGAAGAGCTAGAGTTTCCCTTTCTTTTATAATAAATTGTATGTCCATGGATCCTAATCCTTGTGCTCACAAAATTAATGGTTTAGATTATTTTGTGATTTCAATCAATGGATATGATTTTGTTGCATAAATTTGCAATAATAATTACTAATTTAAAATAATTCAAATATGTTTCAAATAATTTACAACACATTAGATTTAATTCAAATCAATCTCATGTCGATTTAAAGGAAAGAGGTGGAGCCTCCTTGCCTTAATAGAGGGGGACTACAATACAAGGAGTAGGACTCCTTGGTCGTCCCCCCTCTTAAAGGGTATGGTGTTCCTTTTTTTTCTTAATTGAGAGATATCACATCTCTCCATAAATCCCACATATACAAGAATAATTGTTACATAAATATTCACAAAAATAATTCCAAATTATTTTTGTGAAAATTTCAATAATGACATTGACAATTGTGAATCATATTCACACATCCAATATAAAATGTAAATTGTATTTTCAATTAATTGTTCAATGTGAATCCAATACACATCAACTTTTAATTTGTAAATACTATTTACAATTAACTCTCTCTAATATATTATAAATCATATTTATAATATATATGATTAATATGGATAGTGATATCTGCACTTTTCATATCCTCGATAATTAAATCATATTTAATTATCATGGATCTCCATTCTCATGTATCTAAGAAATAGGGATAGTGATTCATATTATTCATGATAATTAAATCACATTTAATTATCAATTTCCCAATGCTTAGATATATTATCAACAATGGAATTGTTCTCTCTTTCAAGAGTAATGCGCATTCTCCACATATACTTGGAGATAAGGACATGGCGATTGTACGTTCAATGTATAGTGACTTGGGTATTGATATCATATCTAAAACCTAGATCTCTATGACCTGTCAAAGATGTTTGATTAAATAAAAGCCATAAATCTAATCTTCTCATTGCATATAAATCGTATTCAGATCAATGCCAAACATTTGGACTATGATTAACTTATCTATTGAGAGAGTCACTAAAATCCAAACCTCTATCATCACTACCTCGGAGTGGAATTGTCATGGTTATACAATCATTTATGATCACATCACCCTTGAGTATTCCTAATACATGTAAATCCTACATACTCGATGACCTAAAATAATCCTGAAGTTTTAGATCACTTTTTGACTTTCTTCTTCAGGATTTTATCATTAAGTTTCTCATTTGATCATTAGGGTTTGGTATTGATCATATACTTCCCAAAAGCATATATCATCACCAAGTATTGATCATATAATTTCCAAAATCATATATCATACATACAAATTCTGTCAAGCTTTCAAAGCTAGATGATAGTGCACATAATTTTATCCCAATATCTCATGAGTGAGCTCTTGTCTTCCAGTTCAATAATAAACCTGTATGATACCTTTGAAAGATTGTATCCTTGTATGCACACCCGCTCGTCGGTGTATAGACCTTGAATAGGTCATCAACTTATCGGTCTGCCAAATGTACATACTCAGACATATTGTAACACATTTATCTCCGGTTAGAGGATGAGTGCCTATATGATGACAGTATATGACATAGGTCTTGGTTATCACGATATCGTTAAGTCAATTCTTTGATCTAACTTATCTAACACCTCCGAATCTCTATTCCTATTCAGAGGACCTACATCAAGAGGTCGGTTAGATATCAACCTTTAGAGAAGAATTGCCATCTTCTTCTCAGGTTGGAGATCCTTTCTTATCAATCACTTGATGGTGCTTGATGAGTCCTCAATATAACTCTTTAGATATCATCCAAGCACCAGCCTCTATGATTCAACATTTGAATCAACAACTATATGATCATTAAGATGGCCATGGCACATAAGCCTAATTGTACTAAGGGAACTATTTTGCAAATTATAGGTATTCTCCATTTCAGATTAAGGAGTGAATTGTAATAGCATTTATTGCTAAATGGCTCATCATGGGCTCAAATGTCCATGAACCTATTGATCAACAATAAAATCAGTCTCCTTGCATAGAAGCTTGGTGAGAGGTCAGGCAATCTTGTTGAAGTCTTTAATAAATCTTAGATAAAAACCAATATGCCTAAGGAATGACCTCACGTTCTTGACATTTCGAGGTGGTTCTAGTTTTGCAATCACATCCACCTTCATCAGGTCAACTTCCATGCCTTGCTTGGAAATGACATGACCCAACACAATGACTTTAGTGACCCTGAAGTGGCTCTTTTCCCATGATAAGACAAAATTAACTTCATGGTAGTTCTGCAGTACTCGATCTAGGTGCTCAAGACAAGAATCAAAGCAGTCACCATAGGCTGAGAATCAACCATGAAAACATTGAAAAACTCCCGACCTTAGGGGTAATCGCCACCTGGTTGTCGCTAGACTACTCATCTGAGAAACAAAAGAATTCCTTCCCAACCAATCTTTCAAGAACTTCATCAATAAAGGCAGAGGGAAGCAGTCATTCTTTGTTGTTGCATTCAAGCTACACTAATCAACACACACACACACAACACACCAAGATATCAGTACTCGGGTAGAGATCTCCTCTCCTTGGTCATTTGTAACCATGGTAATCCCTAATTTCTTTGTTACTACATGCATGCGACTCACCCATTTTGAGTCAAAGATTGGGTAAATGAAGCCTACTTGACACCACTTGGTGATTTCTTTCGTCACCACATCCCAAAGATTAGTATTTAATCTATGTTGAAATTCACAGGATGGTTCGCAGTCATCTTCAATGTAGATGTGGTGTGAACACAAGGAAGGATTTATCTCTTGGAAATTCAATACTTTCCAATAAGTGCCTTACAGTTTTTTCTAGAACCACGATCAACTAAGATTCTTGATTTGGGGTCAGGATTTTGTTGATAATTATTAGATTCATGTTTTCTCCATCCATAAGGAAAGTATACTTCAAATCTACAGGGAGTTGTTTTAATTCAGGTAATTGTGGAGTTTGCTCCGCGAACACTTCAGAAACTGTGCTGGTTAGTGAACGGTTTGTTAAAATCAATGAGGAGATGTCCACCTCTGTCATTTACAGCTTTGATATGAATGTATCGAACATGTATGCAATGAATTCTTCCTATTTGGTTTGGCATTAATTCTCTACAAACAAGCTGATCAGTGAATCTTAATCTATTTCCCAACTGACAATGGTGCAGGGGTCTACTTTGTTATCTATGCCCTCCTCCGAAGGGAGGATTTCTTGTGTCAAAACATCATTCAAGGATATTTGTTGATAACAGATATCAATAATGTCACACTCTTTAGCGGCTGATTCTAGCTTCCCTTCATCAGATGCAACTTTTAGCTCGACAATCATGTCCATTATGACTCTATCACTGTAGGAGCAAAATGTAATCTTTCCATACCAATAGTCAACGGTTGCTTCGACGGTTCGAAGGAACAATTGACCAAGAATAATCAGGATTTGAAGCAACAGTGTAGGAGAATCCATGTCCAATATGACGAAGTCCACTAGGAAGTGCATGCCATGTACAATCATGAGAACGTCCTATAGTAAACCCCTAGTTCACTTAATGGATCGATATGCAAACTACAGAATCATACGAGTGGGTTTAAGCAGACCCAACCCAAATTCTTGAAGTAGTAAGGAGGGCATGAGGTTTATAGAAGAACCGCTATCAAGCAGAGTTCGCTCAAAAATCTGATCAAATATCTAGCATTTGATTAATGGTGCTTTCTTATCTTTCCTCTTTTGTAGGAGATCAATGATAGCATTTACAATGGCCATGGTTAGGATGCGCTTTTCTCCTCTGTCGTGTCTATTCTTGCAACTCAGATGCTTCGAGGTACATGCCTCTTTGAAACCTTTCTTCACAGCTGGCATGTCCTCCATGTCATTCATCAATGGCATATTTAAAACAAGATTTTTAAGTTCCAAAATACTAGGATTTAACAATGCATTTTTTATTTTTCTGTTATTTTGGAATTTTTCATTGCATCTGGAAAAGGAATATTCACAGAAGGAAATGAGTTGTTCTTAATTACCTCTCTATTTTCAAATGACCAGATAGAAGAAGAGTTTTCATTCAAAACAGGCAAAAATATATCTACATGAACTTCAGCTTCGTCGGCTGGCTCTTGAGTTGTTGTTGGTGTTGTCTCCTCTTGGGCTAGTGCGACTTCTCTTCAACTCTTATTTTCTTTTGAAGATTTTCTTATTATTATTTTTTTGTATTTTTTGATGAGTATGGTGGTGGATGGTTGGTGCTGCTCCTCCATCATCTTCTTCCTCACCGACTCTACTGTTGGTCCGGCTGATGCAAAAGACGACGACTCGCAAGAAGATGTTTTATTCTTCTCATTTTGTGCGCTAGACAACTGAAATGTCCTGCTGCTTCTAAGATTCATTGCATGAGACAACACAATTATTGAGGTTCACCTTGACCTACGTTGGAATGGGATTTTTTTGGCAAATGCAGGAAAATTGCTGGAGATGGATATAAAACTCTTAATTGGTGTTCCCTTGGAAAGAGGGAAGAAGTGCTAAGAATTAAGGCTTCAGTTCAAAGTGTCCATGGACTACATGAATTTGTATCCACTCGATCATTTGGCCAGAGCCAGGATTGCATGTCTCCTTGAGCTTAGTCTTTTAAGCCTCTCTTCTTGGTTCGTATACCCCTTCACGAGGTCCATCTCCTTGTTCATATTCATTTTCTCCTCCTCCTCATCCTCCCCGGTTCTCTCTATCACTCATTATGTCATTAACCATGTCCTGTAAGGTGAACATTCGGTATGAAGATAAATCGATCTCCATCCACTAGGGACGAATGTCGGGACAATAGTGATCCTAGTTTATTGGAGAGGAAGACTAGGAGTCTGAAGATCAGTTTTAAAAGTCTGAGCCGGATTCTTCGGAATCGACTTCAATTATTGAAGACGTCAAATTCATGGAACCAATGTAGGTGTCGGCAGGGTCCCAACTAAACCATCCATGAGTCGACTTCTCGAGAGAAGCGGAGTAGATGAGGAATGGAATATAGTGATAAGCAATGGATGAAATTAAGAGGAGAATAGAATAAGGCTCAAAAGGAGCAAAGCAAAAGAAATGAAAAATACATGAAATGAAAAATGGGACAACTATGCGAGACTGATCTTCAACCTAAAATCTAATTCAAACAAACACAATACAAATAAGTTCACCAACTCACACCAGTGAAGTCGTATGAGTTCAACTATTTTTACCTTTCCAATTTTATTTTGTTATCAGGAAATCTTATAACAAGTCCTTAGAGTCTAACCCTATGGAGTGAGTACTACAAAAAGAGCGTCACGTACTTCCCACTTCCTCTGTAACCTGTAGCATGTAATATTAAGAGAATCGTTGCTATTGGGTCTGGATCCACTACTCAGCCAAAGAATAGCAGAGGAAGCCAATAAGCAAAACCAATACTTCCCCCTAGTGAGGTATTCCGATGTGGAACGGTAAGATAGGCACCCGTATGAGTATGAGTATATGGCCTATGCTCAATACTTCAAACTAAGTCTTCAAGCAGACGAAGCCCTACTCACACACGTATGATAGAAGCGCCAATACTTCATGAATTTAGTCAATAACAAGGCAACCCAGGATGGGTTTTGGCTCTATTTTCCTTGGGTCATGCGTCACTCTGTCTAGTGTGTACCTGAAAACAATGTGGGCTTTATGAACCCAATACAGTGAATGTCTGTTACAATTTTTATTTTTGGTCAAAGTTTATTAAAGAACCCTCTTATTTTAATATCTGAGTTTTCACTTTTTGAGTATTTTTCAAAATAATTTGCCTAATGATTTTTTGGATTTTCTTTAAAACATAAGTGATACAAAACTTGGAGAGGATAGAAATGCCCATGCAAGTGACACTATAATGGAGACCTCACCATCGTGTCTAATGATGCATGCTTAGTTGGAAGACTTACGACGCTTCCCAGCTCTATCACTGTGGGATGCAAGACAAGGAATTTAAATTACACTACATGCAACGCAAGTTGGTGAAATCACCCTAAGCAGTCTTTGCTATTAGTGTGAAGAACAATTTTAATTTGATATAGGTCCAAACATATTAGAGACTATAGGTGGATGTAGATATTAGGGATTGGGACCTAAACTACCGAGTCAATCGAGGCCTATAATTCGAAGGGATCATTTACATAAAGCAAATAAAAAGAAGGAAGAGAACACAAATCATGGAAAAAAAAAAACAAGTGGAAACATAGGGAGGATAAAAGTCAAAATGCGATAAAATCGTGGTGAAAACCAAGCGGGCCCCCAAAGGAACAAACACTTGGTTAATTAGTCCCGAATAGTGTCCAAATGTCCTTGTACCTATATTATTACAATTTAATAATGCAAAATAAAAGGTCTCTCCCACATAAAAATAAAACAAAAATTCTAAACGAAGCTAAGCTATTCTCAATTATTTCGTTATCTCCTCCTTGCTCTCTCCTATCGTCATAGCGATGAAAGCCGGTCTCCACTCTGCTTGGCTATGTCGACCCCCTAAAAAGCCATCCTCACGTAGTAATCCCTCACAAAGAAGTAAGCAAAGAAAATAGGTTATAACAAATAAAAAATTATTTATAAAAGAAATAGAAATAGAGATATATGCAAATAATATATACAATCCTATCCCACGTTGCTCCCTAGCAACGATGTCATTTTTGAGTTAATTTATGAGAGGTTCCTAATGCCCGATTTTGGAGGGTCTGTGGTGTCTGATAGGTAGAATCTGGCAATTGTTGTGTTGACCGCTCTCGCGGTACTCAGAACATCACCAATCAACTAAGACAACAATCAACCCACTATATAGATAAAACAATAAGATATGGGTGAAATTTATTATACCTTACAAATATGTGTATAGTGATAAAGTGTTCGGTGACGAATATGTGATTCATCACTCTATAAGTTAAAAATAGAGCTTCGTCCCCAAGTAATTAACTGTGTTTCTCCATTTATTCTGCATTATTATCATTCATGCTCTTGTACATAATTTCTGCATTTTAGCATTCTTATTTGCATTAAATAAGGAGCCAAAAATCACTTGTACATATTCACATGTATATAGCTAAATTTGCCTATTTATATCTATTTTATACTAACTCTAAATCTAATAAATTCAACTATATAGTGTATATATTACTAACACTAATCAAGGAAAAATATCAAAAATATATTAGCTTGTAAAATTGTCCAATAAAACACAAATTCGAGTTTAAGATTAAGAACCTTAAAATGCATATATCTCTCTCTCATAAAATGTCTGATTTAGGTCTAATCACTTTTAAAGTAATATACATTCAAAGATCTTCAAAACAAGACCAATTTCATAAAAATCGGAGATCGTATGTGAAACTTGGGTTTTGGGCCCCTATTGTATATTGTACATATTGACCATAATACCCTCCATTTTTATCTTTTTATTTTCTTAATTATTAAAAATCTAAAAAAAATATAGTAAGTTGTAAATATTTCTTTCTTATTTTTTCTAACTTTATTTTGATTTTTCTCTTATTTAAAAATAAAAAATATGCAAAACATAAAAATACGGTATTTTATAACTATAAAATATCACCCAAAAATACACTTTGTACATATGGCTTAGTTCGATTTTCAATCCTTCACAAAAGTTGTAGATCTCGTCAAGACAAGCAACTTTTGTGTTTACCACATTTTGATTTGACACCTTTTATTATTTCTTTTTGTTTATTTACATTTAATTTGTGATTTTTCTAGGAGCGACACGTGGCACCTCCGGGAGCCGCCACGTGTCACCCCATTTTTATTATTTTATTATTTTCATAATTTTATTTATTTATTTATTTTAATTTTTATATTTCTTCATTTATTTTTTTTCTCTTATTTAAATTTTAGCCTACTTATTTTATTTATTATTTTCCCCCCTTTTACTTCTTCTCCCTTTATCTCATTAATCAAAGGCTGCTTCGACCAGTATTGCCACTTTTTCTCTGTGCTCAGAGGTCAGAGTTCGGAACCACTTCGCCCAGAAAAAGAGGATGAACAAGACCCATGCTGCTCACCAGGATAGATAGAAACCATCTTTCATCTGATCTTTCTGATTAATAAATATATCGCGTGGCGAGGTTTCGAGCTTATTATATGAAAGTCTAGTGGCGGGGGGTGGGAAGGGGCAAAGGGGCTTTGGGGGGGGGGGGTCTTCCTTCAATTGTCATTTAGAGGGCGAGAAAGAAATGGGGGGAGTAAACTAGGTGACTTTAATGCCCGACTTCTTCTATAATCTACTAGAAAGAATTTCGTCCATACTAGAAATCTCGTTGGAGTCAGACAAAAAGCTAAAGAAAGACCCTGACCCCCACCCTCGAGTCCCCCCTAATTAATGCGGCAGTGCGGCCCGGAAAGAGAGACCGACCGATGACTTTTGACATAGATCTTAGACTGACCGAGCCCCTGTAAAGTGGGCTTCCCCTTCTTTCAGGAGTGGGCACCCTCCCGTCCAATATCTAGTAGGAGAGTCAGAGCGCGCTTCTTCCGGCTAATTCCACAGTTTGACCCTGAAGAGGTGAGGCTAGCGGAGGGGAAAGGAGGATCTTTTTTCAAGTAGAGAGTCTGTTTCCCTATTCATCACTTAAGGCAGAGGGAAGGTCTCATCTTTCTTTGACGGGTCATACCTGATGGGGACAGACAAAGAGTATATTCCCGTGCCGTGCGAAAGGGGGTGAGCCCGCCCTTAGTCCTTGTCCTCCACTCCATGTCACCAACTCCCCATTATTCCCACTTTCTCCGCTTCTTTTCTAACCTCCCTCTCCTCCTTTTTATTCTCTCCTCCCCCGATTCACATCATCTGCCAGTTAAGAGATGGGAGCCATTAGTCCCCCTCGTGTTGTAGGTGACAATTGCGACACATTTAGGTAGAGCGACGACGACCATTCCCTTCGGCAAGATCTGTGAATTTTTGGTTCACGTTGCAGTAGAACTCCACGTCGACTGCCAGAGCTTCGGAGCACCTCCATCTCCTTGAAGCGACGATCAGGGTTGAGGTCCACCTCCTCCAATATCGGCGAATCACATGTAAATTTCTCTCTCTTCACTTTGTTGTTTTTTTAATCTAACGTCCATTTGTTTTTCTTGTTCAATATTCACAATCACCACATAATTTTCAAAACCACCACAATCACCACAATATCCCCACCTTATAATCATATTTTTATTTTTTCCTACATCATTATCATCCTCATACATCATCACATCACATATTCACTCATTCATGTTTTTTCCAAACAAATTGCAAAAAATATTTACGAAGAAAAAAATAAAAAAAAAGAGAGAACCGGGGGAAGCAGCAGGAGCCGCCTCCCCCTTCCTCGACATCACCACGTCACATGCCTGCAGCCATCCCTCATCACGTCCATCAGCCACGCCTGCAACCCCGGCTTCCGCCGGCGCCCCAGCAAGGGTCGCGCCGCCACGTGCCTTCAGCCCCTACTTTCGCGCGAGTCAGCCCCCGATGTTGCAGCTGGCTCTCTGCTCCAAGATACGCAAACATGCGTACCCCCTCTAGCAGCCCACGCCCCAATAACGCGCAGGCCACTGCCCTCCAACCTCCTGCCGTACGTGTACTCCTCCCCGCCAACCAGGCCACGAACACCCCCAGACGTCGCCCCTTCTTCTCGAGCCACTCACCAACACCGCCCTGCGATGCCCTGCGCACTCGGCTGTCAGCAGCTGCAACCCACCTGCGGCCGTACATCTCCACGTGCCCCAGCGAGTGACTACTGCCCGCTCCTTCATACTCGGTCGCCCGCCGCCATCCTACTCGGCCGACCACCCCTTTCTACAACTCCGCCAGCATCGTGCTTAGCGCACCACCAGCCGTACTTCGCAGTGCCGCCATCGCATGCACAACCGCGTGCTCCGCCTCCCCTAGCTGTTGCCCCCCGCAGTGCTCAACTGCCCACTGTCGCCCCGTGCACGCCCACCTCCGTGCTGCCCTCCAAATACGCCTCCAGAGCTAGCGTAGAAAAGGAACTAATGAAGGTCCATTTCTATTTTTTTATTTTTTTGGTGAAATTGCGTTTATTTTCCTTCAGATTTTTAAATTTACAAAAGTGCTCTTAGGTACAGTTTTATTGTTTATTATACTTTCTACATTCCAGAGACGCCCTGACTTTGCATGATAATTTGTACATCGTTCTTACATCATTTATTTTAATGAAAAATAACACATTATTGAGCAACTAATTCTTTATCATTTGGATATTTATTTGCATTTTGAGAGCATTAGATAATTTAATAAAAATCAAAGTTTGAAATTCAATGTTATTTTGCCCATTTAAGCTCTGAAATTTGCACATACATATATCTTGCTCCAAAAATTGTGAAAGAATTTTATAGGATGCTACTCATTGCTCTTTAATTACTTTCCAAATTTCATCTAAATTGGATTTGTCTTGTGCATAAAATAAATAGTTGAGTGATTTCTGTAATTGATTTTTAATTAAATCCATGAATACTATTTTTGTGAAACTCCAACTCTCCTAGACTTATCATTAAAATACTTTTTTGAGGTAAATTGGTTTCTAGATATTTGTATTTCATGGATTTATTAAAAATAAAATACTCACAGTCAATCTGTTTCCATTAGAAAATTCATAAAAAATAATAAAATTTCCTAAAATTTCAAAAATATTATTCTAGCTTCATTTCATAATGTTTAAGTTCCATAAAATTTTTCATAATTTTTGCATATCGTTTGCACGAAAAAACTGCCTAAAACTCCTAAAAAGTTTGCATTTTTCATCACTGTATCTTAAATCCAAAAATTCCAAAAAATACATTTTGTATTCAATATTGGATTAATTTTTTAGAAAAAAATATAAGTTAGTATATTGACTTAATTTCACATTAAAAATTAATTTTGCTAAGTGGCTTGTTTTCTTAATAACCTGGTTCAATCGCATTTGTGCACTTGCATTTTTACTAAATAAAAATTTAAAAAAATATGATTGGAAAATTATGAATTAATTCATCTAACTTGATCTGAAGTTGTTCCTTTGCCTCTTCGAGTCGATCCTAGAACTTGCCCAGGTTAAAAATTTGTAAAACTGCACTTTAATTAACTCGTCGATTCATCGATTCGTGTGGTTAATTTTTGATCGATCCTGAATACCTGGCTACAATAAATTGACACATTTAAATTAACAAGGGTGATTTTCGGATCAATCAAATGGCACTGTTGTCGGGGAGGCAATCGACTTAGGATTACTTTAGAAAATTAGAATTAGGTTTTCCATTCATTCAGGTTGTCTGACTCCAGAACACATTTGTAATTATTCCATTTTTTCCAATTATTTCTCTGCTATTTTTTTCTCTTCCCATCTCTCTTTGACATAAAATTCCATCTTTTTGTATGAGGTCACGGTGGATTTGGAGCGTCTTTCTTGAAGTCGACGCATCTCGAAGTACATCTGAGGCCGACGATTCGTGGATCAAGTCAGTTGTTGAGACACTTAAAATATTTTCATTTTCATTAATTTACACTCGCATGTGTAACCAAATAAAAAGACTCTCTGTGTTGTGTGGTTGCTTGTTGTAGAATAGATCCTGCACTCGCAACCCTTAGAGCTTCCTAAGACTATTTGCACTCGTAATTTCTAGGACCACACTTCACCATTAAAAGACGCACTTAGACCATAGGACTTTAGCCAAATTTAAATCAATTCTTCACTCGCTAATAGAACTGCTTGTCTAGGAGTGGCTTTTCATCGCCTGCATTCATTTAGTGTTTAATTTCAATTCAGTATTCCATCCTGCATTGTAGAGATCTAAAGGAATTGTAAGTCTTATTAATCAAGCATTCATCATTGTTTTCTCGATCGTTTCAGCTTTTTCCGATCCATCTCTCGATTTTTCTAACTTAGGATAAAGGAATTGGGACTGGACGATATACATTGTTTCTTGTGTAAATTAACTACAATGACAACTAATCTAAAAAATCGGGACCGCTAGTTGAATTGGACCAAAATAATTGACTAAAATTAACCTCTGTTCGTGGGAGAGCAACCCGAACCTTGATTTCAGGTTGAGTGAGGGTATAGAGAGTGTGTGCACACACTAAGATAGAGCCCAAATCCCTGCCTTCCATATAAATGTACCCCATTCTTAGTAAATATCACGGCTGAAGTATTCGAAGTTCATCAGACCAACACCTAGTAGCCTCTGCTTGCTTCAGCAAGTAGATAGGGGTGAAGTAGCGGTGTACCGCAACAAGTTGCTAGTAACCCTCCGGGGTGAAGTTATAAGCCTTGTCAGCCTCCGCCTACTTCGGTAGGTAGATAGGGGCAGGTCCCTAAACTTTATAGGTATTAACCGAGTAAGCCCGTAATAAGAGCTAAGAGTGGAAGGACATTGGTATCTTAGACGACAGGTTAAATAGGGGAGACGCATCCGGCATTGAGCCAACTTCCCTATAGGCCATCATGTAATCCTTGCTACCTTGCTTGAATATCACACTTAAAATCAACCAGATTGATCGGACCCGATTTTGGGTCCTTCGCCGTATTGAGTGTGAACTCAAGGTTTGCTCTTGCATTTGTCTTGGTGTATGTTTGTGTGTGTTCTCGCCCTATGTTTTTGGATGTTTTCACATCAATCCTCTCTCATTCCTTTTCCGAAGATGTCGGCTCATCAGTTTCTGCACCGACCATCTTCATCATCTTTCTCCTCCATGCACCCTCCATTTGAGATGGTTTCTCCACAACCAGCCTTCTTCTCTCCATCTCACACCAGTTATGAAATCATAACTTCGGCTGACTTGTCCACTTCTTTGCATTTCTCACCTACTCCGTATTCTAACACTCCAGATCCACTTCCATCTTTCGCTGACTGTCCTTATTCTCAAGAGCTTGCTACAATCAATAAACCGAATGAAGATCAAGCCACTATTGAGATAGATGACTGGCAGAATTATGTGCCCCGACATACTTCATTCTCATCTCAAGTAGGGACCGGACAACAATTTACATATACACGTCCTGACTTGACCTTAGGGCAAAACATGGTCGATAGAACATACCGAATGGAGAGGCATGCCCCTTATGATCTTCTTGACTTGATTGACCCTAGTAATCAAGACTACATTAACCAACCTTCATATCACACATTCGGAGAGCCTACACATTCACAAGATTAGACTCATGAGCTAGACTTAGCAGCCTCCCATTCATTGACTCCATTATATGAGGCTCTTACCAATATTTTCCACACAGATGGTCCATACTCGACTCAGAATTACATGCCTGAGTCTAGGTATGTTGAGTATGAGACACCAAGTTATCAGCAATATCCTCCAACTTAACAAACTTCTCCCATGATTTGTCATGAGAACTTTATGGACGATGATATTTCGAGACTTATCGAGAAAAATGAATCATTTCTTGACAGGTTGAGAGATGTCACTCAAATATTGAATTCAATTTCTACTAGCCCGGGTATGAAAGTGGGGAACACCATAAGTAGATTTGATGTTGAAAATCGAGCAAACATTAGGAAACCCACACACACTTTACAACTGGAGTCTATTCTACCCCCCTATTCTACTAACCACTTATCCTCCAATCCAGAGTGTAACCATTTGCCAGTCAAAAACACCTAAAATTTGAAAATCTCAAAAAGAACAAAAAATTGAAAAACCGTAAAATCTCATAAAAATAGAAAATGACATAAAAAAATTGGATCCTTCCCTAAGGGAATAACTCAATAAAGAACTGATTTTTAATTTTCCCTTAATAAAGGCCATGGATCATTTCCCCGGCCTCAAATGATTTGTGAGAACTAAATTCATACCTAAGAGGTCGGGCAATAAGAGGATAAGGACTGAGAGACACATAGTGTCTATGGCCACCTCCTTGGTGATGTGGAGAAAGACCAAGAGCCGTAGAGTGAAGCGGTTACCTAGGATTGAATGTGAAATCAAGACACTAATTTTACCCATGCAAGAATCGATGGTGACTCTCCGATAAATATCCTCCTGAACTATGTGTTTGACAAGCTCAATCACAGGCCAATCTGAAAATCGAGAGGGATAATTTAGCTGGCTGATCGATCTATTAAACAGTCGAGAGGAACCATTTCAGTCATCATTACTTTCCAAGGTGCTCTATTCCAGGTAGACTTCACGGTCATTGACATTGAGCACGAGGAGAGTTTACCAAGTCTCCTATTATTCTCGGTAAGCCGTTCTTAGCCTTGGCTAAGGCGACTATAGATTACGACACTCGGGAGATCGATTTACAACATTAGGAGCACTCCGACCTCATCCATTCTTTTATATACTTCACTCTAAGGTGACTCGCATATATGCAGACAGTCGTTACCACTGATATATAGATGAGTCCCGTCTCTCTACTACACCTGAGTTACTGACTATCCGAATGAACGTTGGTTCAGAGACTCCCCACATCTCAACTTCATCAAATGCTTGCACCACCACCATGACAACTTCTAAGGAGGACTCACAACCTGAAGCTATCATTGAGTTGGACACGAATTTTGCTGATTGCCTTGATCATTTTGATAATCCGACACAAGAGCCCACTATTGTCAATTCAACTGAGATCACTAGAACCTTCCTGAGACGTGTGCTGACCCTTCAGGAATATTACAATCTATATGGTGACTCATCTGATGAGGAACCCATGGTCAACACCGCACCACATCTCGGACCTTCAAAGGAAACAACTAAGACTAAATTGACCCCACGCAAAAACATGGTTTCTCCCTCCTCTAGTCGGTTATCTACTGAGAGGAGTCGAGAAATGATTCCTCGAGGAGACCCCCCAAACCCCTCAAGGCGCATCGCCCCCCACTCCCTCTCAATGATTCAGATTGTAGAAAACCAACTAAGATAGTTTCATTCAACATATCGGAGAAGGAATTTTCTGAGGAATCCTCATCAGGTCCGGATGACGTGATTTATATGAGTGAGCCCATTTCGGCTGTTCTTAAGCCCTATTTGAGCAGGCAGCCATGTGTCGACCCTCGTTGGATGATCCCTACACTATTATTCATCTGAGGACGATTCTGACAACGACACATATGTATATTGTCCACCTCCTCGCTCCCGCAAGAAGGTTCATCACAAACCTTCTTGATCATTGTATATTCTCACTCCTCCCTGTATATATTTTCTTTCTTTCATTTCCCTCCCTCCGAAATGATTCGAATCACTCGCCCCAACTCCATATCGTATCATTTTATGGTTGTACATAGGATAACCAGATCCTAAGTATAGTGGGGAGTGTGACTCAAGTTTCTTCATCGTTCTCCATACATTCTTTAGATCTCATCAGTTCTCACACTAATTCCTCTCCTAGACTTAGGCTAACCAGAGCCTAAGTGTAGGGGGACCGATGCCCATCATGTATATATACTCATCCATTCCCCCTCTTGACCTCGCCCACCCCGTTTTTGATCTTCTTCTATACTCAAGCTGCCAGAGCTAAAGTATAGGGGGCGGAGCGACTTCTATGTTTTTTTTTGTTATTTTATCTCTCCTACGCTTAGCACGAGCTATGTCTTTTTCCTCACTTCACATGCTTTGAGGACATAGCACACACTAAGTATAGGGGGTGTGTCTATATTACATATATACTTACCCGTAGCTCGTACTTTCACGTATTTTTGTATATATTATGCAATAATTACCAGGTGCGTAAAAATTGAAAAAAGTTTTTGTAAAAGACATGTAAAGTATGTATACTGTATAATATGTATAATACTTTTGTATAATACTTATAAAATTCTCGTAAAAAAATACTCTAGTAAAAATTGTTGTAAAATAGGAGGTATATGAAAAAAACAAAAAAATAGGCTTCTTATTTACTCTGCATTTAAAAAAAACGTGTCTTGCACTTCATTCATCCATATAGCGTGTCATCTGCATCTCATCTGCATGTCTAGCATTTGGAAAGTGAAAAGTTAGTGGGTTCTGAACCAAGTTATGAATAGATGTCGAGGATGGATTTGATTTGACGTTAATCTACCTAATTTCGGAGGAACCTTATAGGAGCTGGAGTTAAGATTTTTCAGGTCGAGCGACATAATTTTTTGAGTCCGCAAGTCTATTTCACTTGTCATCTTGATTGGTCTAAGTAGAATATTTCGTATACATGCACGATTCTTTTAGACAGTGACCTAGCTTGGACAAGCACCATGCACGTAGCTCTTCATTGATAATGTGGTAAAGAGGTAGAATACTTTGGCTTGGAGTAGCACACGAGTGGAAACAACCGTCCTCCTCTAGGGAGGGTAGTGCATCTCAACCTAGTCTAGTGGTATTGAGTCTAACAACGAGATGTTGTGGATTGCAATAATGCTTCAAAAGAGGGATAGTCTAATAGCTCAAGAAGAAAAACTCCTGATGTACATGTTGCACATTGTATATATGTCAAAAAAAAAAGAAAAAATGTAGAATCTCCAAAAGTGGACAGGCCTGATTGAAAAGTAAAATGCCTGTCGGAGTGTATATACAAGTATAGAAAAATAAGAAGAGCTTCAAAGCTTGCAGCTGGATGACTTGGCTACACTGGTCAAGCATCTTAGGATAGGTAGCTACACTGGCTACCATCCATTCTTCTCTCTACCCCCTCTTCATGAGCTGGTCACACTTGAACATAGAAAGGAATACCCTGGTCCTCGAGGAAAGAGTTGCTAGACTGGGGAATTAGAGTTACCTTGTTAGAGGAGGCTGATTCTTTGTTATTTCTGATGTGGACAGCTATATTTCACTTACATAGTACAAGTAAGATTCATAGTCATATGAATTTACGTATGAGGATATGTTCTGACCAGACTATTGAGGCGACCTTAATAAGAGACTTGTGGAACTTGAAGGTTGTTAGGTCTTAAATTAAGATCCCAATAAGGTTCTGCCAGATTATTAATCCAAAGGTCGAGTCAAGCTCCAATTTCTCCTTTTGTTCATGACCTTGGTATGGAACCCAAAATCATTTCGCTCTTGCATTTCATTTTAGTTGCTAGGGGACGAGCAAGGTTTAATTATAGGGGGTTGATGAATAAGTGATTCATCACTCTAAAAGTTGAAAATAGAGCTTCGTCCCCAAGTAATTAACAACATTTCTCCATTTATTTTGCATTATTATCATTCATGCACCTATACATAATTTCTGCATTTTAGCATTCATATTTGCATTAAATAAGGAGCCAAAAATCACTTGTACATATTCACATGTATATAACTAAATTCACCTATTTGTATCTATTTTATACTAACTCTAAATCCAATAAATTCAACTCTATAGTGTATATATTATAGGGGTCAAACCACTGAGAGCAAACTGAATAGATATAATTATTATCAACTAATAAAAATCAATAATAATTATTTTGTACTATTTTGCCTTTTTTATATTTTTATGGGTTTTTAATTATATTTATTTTTTGGATTTCTAATTGATATATATTTTTATATTTTAAATTTTATTTTCTTATAATTATGCAAATTTGTAGTTTCTTCTAATTTTTGAGATATAATATATGTCTCTATAAATAATAATATTAATAATATAGATATTATAATAAAAATATATTATATATAATAAATAAATATATATAAATATATATAGAAACAATTGTTTATATTTTTTAAAGGATTTAAAAACATACTAAGTATTTATATGTAATAATAAGTATATACACTATACAAGATCTTAGAATATTAAATATATACAAATAGAGTGAAAATTTATAAAATAAAATGTTTTTGTATTTCTAATAATTTTTGCTATTTTTGTGAATTTTATATTTTTTGTTAAATTTTAGGTATTTTTAGTATATTTAAATGTTCAAAATAGTGACTTATATAAATAATTGGATTTTTTTTAGTATAAAAAGTTGATAATAAGTCAAAAATTTCCCAAAACTATACCTATATATTATATAATATAAAAATAATATAGAAGTGGAAATTATTTTTTAGATTTTTGTATAATATTTAATTATTTTTATAGGATTTTAATTTTATGACTTTTATTATTTTTCTTTAATATTTCTTATGATTTTTGGTCTGCAGTTATACTATGTAATAATATATATAATCTTTTTTTGGAATTTTAAAATAAGGATTTATAATTTAGAGTTTTTTATTTGTAAATAGGGAATAAATAGCTCCTATTCTATTTTTAATAAATTGGAAAATGAAATAAATAACTGATTAAAAATATGAGCATGTCCGATCAATACTTAAGGCACCTACAGAATAATTCCCATAAATTTTAAGGCGCGTGAGCTAATTAATAAAAATAGAAATGCTAAGAAATAAAAACAAGCCTAGAAGGGGTATTTTTGCAATAAAAATAAAGTATGAGGTGTTCTGTGCAAAATACCCAAAAATGTTACACATATATTAAAATTTTAAGAGTAAATATAAGTACAAGAACCTAAGAGGGCTCCTATGTCATTATCCCAGACGCCTTACATGGGAGGCCATGTGACGTGACTTGTCACAGGACGTACTTGCAATATCCAATAATTATGAGGATCCAATTACAAAATATATAAAAGTTCTTAAACATGCACCAAAATTTACAGGACTGAATGTTAAATATAAAATAGTGGGGGGACAACTATGAAATTTACCCACTAAAGCATTGAATCGAGTGACGCTCATCTTGCCACGTAGTTCAATTGAAGCCGATCTGATGGCTGGGAGATGCATCATTTCGATGTTGATCCAACGATGGGGAAATAACCTGGAGCTCCGACCTCCATAAGATGACTGTCAGCGGTTCAGGAAGAACACCTCATGAACAACTCTTGGACAAGATTCCTTCGATGATTCTACATGTCTTCGACCACCGTTTTCGCCTCCTATGGATGTTGCTACTTCCAGGAAGTGCGCCACATGTGTTGGACGTCTTCAAGCATCTCTAGGTTTCATCGATGGATACTTGGAGGTCCTTCGCATTCACGAGTGGGGCACTCCTCCTTTGATCTTTACCTTATTATACGTCCTCAGGCTCTACCTCTTGCATCAAAATGTTAGGAGGCTCGATGCAAAGCACCTCAACCAATTCTTGAAGTTAGAAAATGGGTGAAATGAGCAGGTGAGTGAGCTGTGATGAAGGAGTCAAAGAAGAGCTCGACAGACCTTGATTCTTGCGGAATCAAGGGTGGAAACGTGTGGGAAAGGCTGCGTAGAGGATCGAAAATGGAGGGGAAAGTTGGGTAAAGCATGGTTGGATAACAGTGATTTCGGGCTGAAGCCTAAGGCTCCATCATACAAATACTCTACAAATTAATCTAATAAAATGCCTACTTGACTAAACTAATAATTACACTAAAATGCAATAACTAAATGCTACCTAAAAAGCGAAAGAAGTGAGCTCAAACAAATGCACATACCTGGAGCAGAGAAAGCTCATCGGAGGAGGTAAGGTAAACCTGGATCATCGATTTCCACCTCTTGTCCACGCCGACAAGGCCTAGAGCCGCTTGCTATCACCAAGGGCAATCTACAAGGGAATCCTATTGTGGTGTGGGGATTTCATGATCAAAAAGCAAAAGGGGAAATGGGGGTTTATTTATAGAACATGGATGGAGGTCTGAAGATCACAGGATGGCATGCGGTGGAGTGTTCAGATGGAGTTGATCAGGGGAATGGCGAGATGGCTAGCCGTTCCTTGCAAAACTTTGATGAAGAAGTCGAGGCAATTAGAGGAACGGGTCGAGTGCCAAAAATCATAGAAGTAGAGGTGATAGGGGGTTCTAACATGGTTTGATGTAGGGGAAGGACAGTTGACCTAGAGTCAACTTTCATAGCGCCCTGGTTGATCCACATGGACCAACCGGTGAAATAGGGGAACTAATTCCCTTATCAAATGGATAAAATGTAGTAGTCGATTTTATTATTTTTTTGTCAAAAAATGTAAAATATTTGTTATTTTATGTAGTATTTTATTAGGATTTTTTAATTTTTACAAGGTTATTCTTTAGATGTTAATATTTACATGTATATACATATCTATATATGCATGTAATTTAAGTATTTCATTTTTACTTTGTATTTTATATTTTATTGCTTTATTTACATATTTTACATATTTATTACTTATTTAATTACACATTTACATGTTTTTAGTTCATTTTCTTGATTTTATTTATTTACTTCAACAAATATGTGCGTGTGTTATAAAGGTTTAGTTTACCTATATATTATAATATTTTATATATTTTAAAGTATTTAAAGATTTTGTTTTATGATTATTATTTGGATATGTTTCGAATAATATTTACAAGTCTTTAAAAATATAACGAAGATAGAAAAGTAAAGAATTAATATATTGAATATTATATACAAGTATACAATATAATTAGGACCCAAAAGCCAACTTTTACATCTCAACTCCAAATTAAAGAAACCACTTTATTAAATAGATACTTAAATTTTACGAACAATTAAGGCTATTTTGGTAAATTTTGAACATGTATGGAGAAGATTCATGTCTGCGAAGTTTTGTGTATAGCTTTTTGTTCTGTGTGTCTCGGGTGCACTGTGTATTATTTTAATGTGAAATAAATTTTGTATTTTTCTGTGTACTTTATGTACAAGTTTCATGTTGAGGGTTTTATTATTTGAGATATAGTATAATAAAATTGGTGCCAAAAGACCATTTATTGAGTAAAAGAATTAGCATTTTCATTGTATTTTATATACAATTGTTCTGCCTTATCTCCCCTACTTTATTCCTTGTCGACCAAGATCATCATGATGATTGGGTCTCAGGGTCTAAGGTCATTCAATATCTTCAACACTTCATTTCTTTTTCTTTTCCTTTATTATTTTATTTTGGAATTAAATGCTAATATATAAAGTATTTATATGGCAATAATTGAGTATTATTTTGTACAAATTAATGCTATATGCATGCGTTTAGCTAGGGATTCAATGCCAAAATGAAAGAATAAACGTGATCATATGGAGATTTATCACCATCCCATCTCCTTCCCCTCATCTTCTACATCTTCTTGAGGCACCAGATCACCTCGTCCTTGCATAGGACAAGATCTTAGGTCTCCTTCCATCACCCAGTGTCGAATATTTTCACCCCCTTCATCCCCTACCTTTTCATATAATAAATGTATCGAACTGCATAACCATCGAACCCCCATGCATTCTGTGTATGTGTGAGCTAAAGTGGAGCCCATTTGGGGTGCCTTCGACTCAGGATTTCAAGTCCTAGGTTCCCAAGCATGCACAAGTCCATGCCTTGATCAGCAAGGCCCAGACCTTTTGAGTACCTCCAAAAGTTGTAAGAAACTTCCATGAAGCTTATGAGATCTTCAGCACCTCAATCCATCAACGAAACAATGAGATCTCAACAGAGGAAGTTTGCTTAGGAGAGTGTTCTTCCTCTTTTGTTCCAGGCTAGCTCGTAGCCGTCCGATCAAGGTGCAACTCTTGGTCTAATCTCAACTGCATGATCAATAAGGAATGGTGTGCATTCAGGATCGGATCAGATCGACTGCATGTGCCTTGCACGTACCTCATGGGTATATTATGCTAACCCCCTTCTGCCTTTCATGTTTTATTTTTAGCATTGTAGGTATTAGATACATGTAATAATTTAGTTCATTTTACATATGGGCCCTTGAACTTTCATGTAATACCTATTTAGTCCCTACCAAGCTATGGAACGTTTAAATATTAGGTATTTTGGAGATACAACATGGATTTTGTGTAATTGCTAGAAAGTGCATGTTATGTTTTGCAAATATGCTCCAGTTTTGATGAATTAATTTATTTTGTGTATTTTATTTTTCTTAAATGCTTCTATTAACTAAAAATTGTAGGAAAATTATATTGAATGCATGGATTATAGATCTAACATAGATATTTTTCATTAGGCATTCAAATTGATTTTCTATTTTTAAAATACAAAAACATTCTTATATTACTTGTTTTGACTTATAAAATCCATAAAAATTAAAATATGTTCCAAAAATTCCCAAAAATATGTTAGTTAGCTTTCAATATATTGTATCACATATCCAAAATCCACTAAAAATGCAAAATAGAAACCTTAAAACACTAAAAAACCTAAATACGCTTTTGAATTTATCATATCCACTATTTTGTGTTTTAGTACTTTAAAAATACATACAACAACAACAACAAAGCCTTTTCCCACAATTAAGTAGGGTCGGCTACATGGATTCTTTGCCTCCATTCAGATCTATCTTGGGTCAATCTCGGACTTATATCCAAAAAGCTAAGATCCCTTCGTATAGTCTCTTTCCAACACTTCCTAGGCCGTCCTCGCCCTCTCTTAGTCGGCTCAACATCCCAACACTCGCATCTCCTAACCGATGCATCAGCTGACCTTCTTTGCAAATGACCAAACCATCTTAAGCGGTTTTCTCGATCTTATCCTCGATCAGAGCTACACCAACTTTCTTTCTAATTGCATCATTCCGAATCCGATATTTACGTGTATGTCCACACATCCATCTTAGCATTTTCATTTCTGCTACAGCCATTCTCTGCACATGTCTATGGTTCACAGGCCAACATTCAGAACCATAAAGCATAGCAGGTCTCACGGCTGCTTTGTAAAACTTTCCTTTAATTTTTAAAGGAATTTTCTTATCACAAAGAACAGCGGAGGCTCCTCTCCACTTTAGCCAGCCTGCATTTATTCTATTAGTAAGATCTCCATCAATTTCCCCATCATGTTGCAAAATAGATCCCAGATATCTAAAAGAATCTCTCTTCTGAATGTTATCGTCACCAATCATCACCTTGATTCCTTCCTCATTGCTTCCATCAAAGGTACATTCCATATATTCCATCTTAGCCCTATTTATACGAAAGCCTTTAGTCTCCAATGCATGTCTCCAAACCTCAAGCTTCTCATTTACTCCATCTATAGTCTCGTCAATCAACACAATATCATCAGCAAATAACATACACCAAGGTAACTCATCCTGAATGTGACTTGTCAACTCGTCCATAATCAAAGTAAAAAGAAATGGACTCAAAGCTGAACCTAGATGTAAACCAATGTTGATATCAAAATAGTTAGTCTTCCCCGTCGGGGTCCTTACACAAGATAAATCCCTATCATACATATCCTTTATGAGATTAATGTATAGGACAGGTATTTGTCTCTTCTCCAAAACTCTCCATAGTATCTCTCGTGGGACGGAATCATAGGCCTTCTCCAAATCAATAAAGATCATATGGATATTCTTCCTTTTAGCTCTATAAATTTCCATTGTTCTCCTCAGCAAATGGATGGCCTCAATAGTTGAGCGACCTGGCATGAATCCAAATTGGTTTTCTTTTACTTGGGAAACTTGCCTCAACCTTTTTTCGATCACACGTTCCAAAATTTTCATAGTGTGACTCATCAGCTTGATACCTCTGTAATTTGAACAATTTTGAATGTCTCATTTGTTCTTATAAAGAGGCACCACGATACTCTTCCTCCAATCTTCAGGCATTTTCTTGCTTCGCCAAATAACATTGAATAGATTCGTAAGCCAAGTCAAACCACGCTCACCTAAAACTTTCCATACTTCTACCGGAATGTCATCCGGTCCAACACCTTTCCCAGGTCTCATAACCTTCAAAGCCTCCTCTACTTCTTTTCTTTGTATTCGTCTATAGCATGCACGATTCAAGAAACTTTCACTACTAGCTAGATCACCCAAAGTGATCTCTCTACTTCCTTCTCCAATGAAAAGTTTATGGAAGTACTGCTCCCATCTAGTCTCTATATCCTTCTGAGTAGCAAGCACGTGACCTTCCTCATCCTTAATGCATCTCACTTGAGAAAGGACTTTGGTCTTTCTTTCTCTTGCTTTGGCCAACCTGAATATATCCTTCTAGCCCTCCTTAGAGTTGAGATTTTTATACAAAACCTCATAAGCTTTTGACTTAGCTTCGCTTACAGCCTTCATTGCTTCCTTCTTTGCTATTTTATAGTCTGTGACAGTTTCCTCTGTTCTATCCTTAGACATAGCTTTAAAGCAAGCTCTTTTAATTTTTAGCTTCTCTTGCACCCCTTCACTCCACCACCAACCCTCCTTTTGACCCGGAGCTCCTCCTTTTGACTCGCCTAGCATCTCTCTGGCTACCTTTCGAATACAAGATGCTACTGCATCCCACATTTCGTTTGCACTACCGCTACAATCCCAAGACAAGTCTTCTAAAACCTTCTCCCTGAAGCTTGATTTCTTCAGCGGAAAAAAATAAAATTACCACAAAATACAAAAAGCATTAGAAAAATATTTAAAACAAAAATATTTTATTTACTCTATCTTGACTTTGTTTGACTTATTTAAAAAAAACCAAAAAGATAGTTGTTATTCTTTCTATATATTAGCTATTTAAATAGTTTTGAAAACTAAAAAGAATTTAAATTTTGAAAAATAAAAAATAAATATCAAAATATACATAAAAATATTTAAAATATCTAAAAAATCTTAAATTTGTGAATATAATTAATAACCCACAAAAATATTTAAAAACAAAATGGCATATAAATAAGAAAAACAAAAGCCTAAACATCCTTATTAGTTATCACTAATTAATAAATAAGAATCTACCCGATCTTACTCTTAGTGGTTTGACACTCTCCATATTTGCACTATACACTTATTTAAAGAGTTATAATAATATTTGGCTCATATACACATTTTGATATTCATATATTGTGGGTTGATTGTTCTTGGATTTAGAGAGATCGGTCACCATAGCGATAGCTGACCTAGCTTGTTAGGTTAGCATGAAAGACGTCTCCTCTTAACTCAAACAAGTGGTGTCATTGTTGGGGAGTAATAAAGGGCATATTAGTGTAGTTATTTTCTTGTGTACCCGTCTACTTTATTTATTTCATTTTCAGATTTTTTTTATTTATTTTTAGATAACTTGTTATGACATATCTCTCATGTTTGACTTTGCTCCAGTGTCCCACAGAGCTAGGGAGGACATCCTAGGAGGTCCACTACACCTGAGTGAGGCAAATGCTGGTTATTCAGCTTAGCGGACATGAGAGAATTGTAGACACATGCTAAGAGCTGAAGAATAGTTGTAGTTTATTTAGATTAGATTTTATTTCATTTTTTGTGAGAGAGATTCATTAATTTGTAATAATACAACTCTCGGACGCCTAGAATTTTTAGCGGTCTATTTCACCAAATGTCGGTACACTTGAAAGACCCATTCCGGTTTCAACGATTTTATTGCCTTATGATGAACACGAAAATATGCCTCTTTAAGAATCAATAATTGTAGTATAGGAGGAGAAAATCAGTCGATCAAAAACCACTAGCTTTGAATATTGTGGAAAATTTATACTTGGCAAGTCTACCAAGGTTGAACACTAGGATACGAGCTACTCTATATATTTATCGCAATTCTTTTAGTAAGCGCATGTGTCAACAAATCTCAATTCCAAGGTCTTCATGCCGATTACAATGCAATCACATCATGCATGCAATTTTTTAGTTCTTTTTTCAATGCAAACAGAGGAATGTGCATGAAAATAATGCAAGGTTAAATGTAAGGGTGATGTATGCAATTGTCTATTTCAAATATGCCCTAAAAATATCACTTAAATTGAGCAACTGATTAGAATATGAAATTGGAGTCGAATTGAGCACAAAAATACAAGCAACCAACTATCCAGGGCAAAGACATGTATATTAAGAACAATTTCTAACATAAAAATTCACTTCATTTAAAATGGTATAAGATGAGAAAATAAATATGCCATGATGTAGATGATGAAACAAGGATCAAAATGACACTAAAATCATGAAAATTAGACCTACGATGCTCAAGTTAGCATAAATGTCAATAAAATGCAAGGAATGATAAAATATCACAAATAGGTCCCTGGAGGGACCTATTTGTAATTTGGAAAAATCGGTTGGCCCCTTCTATAATTTCTCCACTACACACCAGGGTTATTTTGTAATTTTGTATTTCCGCCCGGGCTTCATGTAAATAACCCAGGCACGTACGTGATGGATACGTGCCTGGACCTCTTTGTAATTATATGAAGTACCGGGGTATTCCTGCAAATAACCCAGCCCCTCACGTGAATCGCACGCGAGAGGCCAGGCTCGGAAGGGGAATCTGCTTTGGGTGACGTGGCTAGATCCAGTGGCTTGGGAATCGCTCGGGCGATCCTATCCGCTCTCTTCGGTGTTGGCAACGTGGCATCATCTAGGCTGTTGGATGGCCACCGAGAGGCGCCATCCAATGGCACTTGGGCTTCATCTTAGGAGGGGAGGAGGCGGCGTAGTTAGGACTCCGACGAGCGCACCAGAGTCCCACCCAGCTCCTCTGTCGTGTTCGAAGAGTCGCGAGGTACCCTGACCACCTGACGAAGGTTGCTGGTTGGAAAGGAAACATCATGGTTAGCTGTAGATGGCTGCCGGTGAAGCATCATCGGAGACGAGGCTGGAGATCGGCGGGGCAGCGTAGATTCCATTCAATGAATATCCCTACATTGTTAGAGTAGCCGAAGCATTGCGTGGGATGTGTATGAGTGATGTGAGGTGGGCTGGAGGCTGTAGAGGTGATGCGAGGCGGTGGCTAAGGCATTCTTCTCCGGTGAAACAGGGGAAGTAGGGTGTCGAAGCGGAGGAGGTTGTGGAGAAAGGGGAAGGGTGAGCGGAATAGTGGGCGGAGATGCTGGTGGTAGGGTGGAGGTCATGAGGTGGTCAGGTGAGGGTGGCGGAGAGTGAGGATTGCGTGATAATAAAGAGAAATAGGGAAGAAAACAGATAAAAGGTTACCTAGCTAAAGTCCAGGAAATTGGAGAAGGAAGATTGGCTTGAGCTGAGCGGCGATCGCCACTCCAGTCGTCGCACGATGAAGACAGCCGGACATCAGTGCTCGGCGGGGATGGCGGCGCCGCGATGTGGTTAGGAAGACATGGATCTCACCGGAGGGGGGTTGGCGGTCGTCGCCTCGAGCCACCGCCCTCCCTGTCAATGGAGAGCAGAGGAAGCTGCGCTAGGCCCTCAGAGTTGGTGGATGGTGATTAATGGAGGTGATGGAGGTGGATTTATAGGGAAGAGGTCAGACGTTATAGGGGGTGAGGCGTGGTTTGGAAAGAGTGATTTTAAGAGAATGGAGTGATGGCTGGCGATGTTGAGGGACCCGCAAAGATGTAGGATTTAACGGCCGCAGGGAAGTGGCTTTGAATCAGTAAGATATGTCCATAAATGGTGGTAGAAATGGAAAGGGAGCGCGTGAATTTCCAGGCGTAACGCTAGGAGGCGGCTGAGCTAGAGGTTGACGATGATCGGGCACCGTTGGATCTAGTGATCCAACGTCTTGGATGAGGACGTGGTTGAAGGGATGCGATCATATCAAAGATCGGATCTAACGTTTGAGAGCTTGGAGCTAACGAGCGGTAAGATGCAGAGATGGTGGAGATCCAACGACCTGATGAGAAGGGGTGACGTGGAGTGATATAGGCCATAGGATTAGGGGGAATCTTTTGGCTGGGAACGAGGCGCTAGGGGGCAGCTCAGATGTGATCACAGCTCAGATCAGAAGGCCGAGATGAGGCACATGATAAGCGTCTAGGTTGGAAGGCCCTGGAAGGAGATCGAACGACGGAAGGAGGAGGCATGTGGCGGAGAGAGAGCGGCCACATGGGCGGCCCAGACGGCACCACGTGGCCCAATAAGAAAATTCAGAAATAAAAAATCAAAGAAAAAAAATTAGTTAGAGGTGGAATTAAGAAAAATTCAAAACATGAAAGTTGTAGATCTCGATGAGGTCTATAAGTTTCATGTTGGACAAAATGTCAATAGAGTTCATTTGTATAAAAATCATTTTAGGTGGTATTTTTTAGGGGTTAAAAACACTGATTTTTGGGTTTTGAGCTGTTTTTGCATTTTATAGTTCTTTTAATGGTTAGGAAATTATAGACAACTAATCAACCTAATTTGTAGGGTTTTTTAGTAATAAAATAATTACAAATTAAATAATATTTATTGTATACAATAATTATAGGTTAATTATACGCAATATAGTATAATATAATAATCAAGAATTATTGGTGATTTTTATTGCATTATTTAAGCTAGGGGTTTAATTAGTGACTTTTAGCATGATGAATACGAGATTTATCATACCTATATACTTAAACCATGCTCGTCCTTGAGCATCTAACGAATGAAGGAGTCCGATTAATTCCTGACAGTGCAAGTGAAGATTTCAAGTCTCAATCTTTTGAAGACCCTCAATTTAAGCTATCCTAACATTTTGGGCTTAACCATGCTCTAGTCAGATGGAATCCAACTTCTCTAATTATCGGACTCTCTTTTTGCACAAATAATATACAGATATGAAATTAGTGTACTGCATTCATGAGAGTCGAGTCGAGGCATCACTCGAAGTTCCAGTCTAAGAGACTCACCTCTAGACCTCATCCCAAACACTAGGGAATAAGTCTATTCTTGCTTCAGGTAACCGTCTCATTAGTTCGTCAGACTTGAAGTGTAGATGAATGGACAGATGATGGAGGGCATATGATTGTGTCTATTTTTCTCTCCCTTACATAGGAACAAGGGGCCTCTCTAGTGCATTTTTACTCAACACCAAGTAGATTTTTAGATTGTTGATCATTGTGTCTGTCAAGAGAATTTGGAGTCGTCAGCACTTATTTTTCTAGGAGTACACAGGGGTGTGTCTTTTTTTGAGTATATAAGATACCTTCGACACCCAGACTTGTATCGCTTACGATACAGAGCCCTTTTATGGTGTCAGCCCGACTCCTTGGTCCTCATTAGCTCTTGGTCCAAGTGGACACTTTGAAAATGTTTGGGAGCCCTTGACATTGGTGGAAGCTCTTTTGAAATTGACTTTGGAGAAATAGAGATTTTCTTTGAACAATTATTTCTTTTATTTTGTTGGCTGGCTCCATTTCTTTTACCAAAAGTTGATGCACACTGATCAATAATTATCATTATGTTTCATCACACCCTGGCACACAGGTAAATATAAAAGAGATAGCAAGTGAACTTGTTCACATACTGTCTAGGGTTTTGCTGACACTCAGGTGTACTTAAGCCTTCATTAACTTTATCCCATCCTCGAATACCATTAGATTGGGTCTAAACTCAAATCTCTAGTCCTAGTTCCTCAAGTGATATCTCAAATCAACTCATCAATCATGCAGTTGTGAAAGTGATTGTGCTGATCATATTCTTTTGAAGGTAGAGATGAAGAGTGCAATATAGCGTTCAAATCTTATAAACTTGGGAGGTGTGGATAGTTAAGTTTAAAACCCTAATGACTAAGGCATGTTAGCTCATACTCTATATATCACAGAAATCAAGTGTCCAAAAAATCCTCAAGCCTTGAGTGAATGTGAATGTGTCAGGAATACACCAACTCCTTAGTTAGTGAATATTTTTGTGCGATTTTTGGTTTTTGCAGATTTTTATGATTCTTTTACTTCTTTAGAGAGACAATGACTAGCCCAGGCTCATATGAATAAAAGTATCTACTCTCAACCAGTATGGGAGTAAGTACAGACCGTTAGACGAATGTGTTACTTGAGGACAGAGCCATATACATTGTCCTCTAAACCACCCACTCTGCTAAGGGAGACCGAAGTTCCCTCACTGAAAGTAGATACTAAGCCTATTAGTCAAAGTTTCAATTAAAGAAAGATTTTTAATTTTTCAAAATTTAATGGAGTTTGTTTTTTTTAAAAGGGGTTATTTACACAAATTTAATCCCTCAATTTTTTAAGAAATCATTTTTATAGGGTTTTTACAAAACAGGTCAACCAAGCTCGAAAAAAGAATTTTCAAAAAGTTTCAAAATACGAGCTATGGCTAAAGTAAATATATACAGTAATATATGGTACACCCCCATATACTTAACTTTTGCTATGTCCTCATAGCACAAGTGATACGAAGCCATGGGTCGGTTAAATATAGGGTGATATAACAGAACTGAGGAGGAGGGTCCCCCTATACTTAGTTCAAAAATTGATCCAAGTATAAGAAGACAACGCGAGGGATGGATGAATAGGAAGGTTCCCCCTATACTTAGGCTACAAATGATCTAAGTAAAATATCTGAGTTAGGGGGGGTTGTGTTAGGAGGAGTAATTACACTAAGATACAAGGGAGGAGGAGGGTATGTTTTTATAGACGAAGATGAGAGGGGGTTTGTGCAATGTGTACCGTTTAAGGTGTGAGAGGAGAGAGAGAGTGTGTGATTGTGAAATATACAGAGAGGAAGGAGATGGGGGTGAGTGTATATGGGCAACTGTGTGTGTGTGGGGGGGGGTAGATCATCTAGTGATCTACTCTCTTTTTTTCTTTTTTTTACAACATGCAAGTCCTCTAATGAGGACTATTAAAAATGCACATGCAATCATATATATTGATGAATCCACATTTCATCATCTTTATTCTATCATTTTGGCCTCAAAAACCCTCGCAAATGCATGTAAATACCCTTAATTCCCGCATCTTAGCATTCATACATGTGCATGTAAATAGTGTATAAAATACTATTTTTAAAGCCATATTATAGAATAAATAAAAGAAAAGAAAAATAATAAAGTATTGTAAATATTTTATGACCCGAAACCCCGAGGCCTAGGCATCATGATGAATAGGTCGACAAGGAATAAATTAGGGGGAGATAAGGGCCATAATACAATAAGAATACCGACTCATTTTATTCATTCTTTATTTTTTGGGGACCTATTTTTGGTTCCACTTTTTAAACCTCAAATAAAAAAACTCTGTACATGAAAGTTGTAGATAATTAAATAGAGAAAAATGCAAAATTTATTTCTTACAAAAATATTGTACAGATAAAAAGATATGATCTAAAAAAAATCCAAAATACTACCTTCCCAGACAAGTATCTTGCAAATAAAAACTCGAAATACATCAAACTCACTTTTAATTGTACATAAATTTAAATAAGCTATTTAATGAAAGTGGTTTCGCATTTGGCGGAGCTTTGGTTTGAATGTTGAGTTTTGGACCCCTTATGTATACTTGTACAGAATTTAATATTCATTTTATTATTTATTCATTATTTTCATTATTTTATATTTTTATAATTTTGTACATATTACTTATAATAATTATTTATATGAAAGTCAAAATAAAAGCTCAAAGAAAACACAAAATGAAATATTTGTATAAATAAGCACACCTAGGTATAATACCTATACATATACCTATAGAATTACTATTTATATTTTATTAAGTATACAAAATACATCAGAAAAATGAAATAAAAATATATTTAGGTATATAAAAATATGTTATAAATTTATAAAATAATAAACAAAAATAAAGAAAGTAAATACACAAAATAAAAATAAAATAATAAAATATATAGACATATATACCTATCTACGACATAAAAGGTAACTTGTAATTATATACCTCATAAAAATAAATAAAAAACACAAAAAAAATTCATTATAAAATAAGAAACATTTTTATTTTATAACCTAAAATAAAAAAACCATTTACTATTTTATTTTGATTTTTCAAATAATTATCGCCTGGAATTTCCTGGTTGGTCCACGTGGACCAACCAGGAATGGTCAATTGTTGACCTCGGTCAACTGCCTGACCGAGGTCTGCCACCTTCTAACAGCAGGATTTCTTCCCGATTTCGCCCAATTTTCGAGCCTCACCCTTCCATCTTTTGGCCTCGATCCCTTCTTGGGAATTCTTCCTTGATCATCACTTAGCCACGCCATACCTTCAGATCACGCAAAATCTCCATCATTTGCGCGTGGCCCTAGCATGAAGAAGATGCCATCACCATGAATATATTTGACCTACCATCTTCAAGTTCGGATTTGAACCTTTCTGGGCCACCAATCCTCCTCCCTGTTGCGCTCTTCACGTTGCTGAAGGTGACAGCTCCTCAACCATACCCTCAGGCGAGTCGAGGAAGCCTCGAATCGGCTCCACCATCTCCGCCGACCTCCGACGTCGAGGTTCCCCCTCCTCTGGTTCCAGCCATCGAGGTATACCCTTTCCCCCCTTTCTCTTTTTGCATTTTATTTCCCTTAGCCGTAGGATCAATTTTCCTCAATCGTCTTCGAGATCTTTCCATCGAATCGCTCAATCGACACCCTCGCCGGAGCTTGCTCCGACCATCGCCGTGATCCACTGTTCCCCGTCGCCATCCGCTTCACCGACCCTCGAGGCATTTTGCCCTCGTTGGTCTTGAGTTATTTGCAGGTCAAAGCACGGTCAAATCGACAGGAAATCATTTTGGGAAGTTCGCCGGAGATACCTGGAGCTTCAAGATCCGTCGCCTCCGCGCCTGCGCCACGACGCTTCTCCGACAAACCCTAGACCTCCAGCACGTACCCCGACCTCCCAAGAGCTCGTCGCCCAATTTTAGAGCCCAACTCTCACCGGAGACCCGAGATCGAGCTTGGGGATGTTTGCCTCATCGGCGTTCTTCCTCGTTCTTCCCTTTGGCTTCTCTGCCGTTCGATCGGGCCGCAGCTCCTGTTCTTATCCCAGCCGTTACATCGCGCCACGCCACCATCGTCAGATCTTCGGACAAAGATCTAATCTCCACCGTCCAACTGCGGACCATCATCGTGCGTTGTGCGCGCGCCACGTAGACAAGTGATCGCGTCCCAGCCGTCCGATCGCGTACGAGGAATTTAGGCGTGGGTATTTTGCACCTACACCCTCGCCACTTTTTGTGTTTTATTTTTAGTCCATGCACTTTTAATTGTAATTTAAATATTTCTGTAATATTTGCATCCAGACCCCCATACTTTCAGTATTTGCACTTAGGTCTAGTCCACGTCACCACACGTGACTCGTGCACGTGGGGTGGTGGGTATTTTGCAAGGACCCCCTAGGGGTTTCTTTATTTCAGTTTATTCCATGAACTTTTTATTTAAGTTGTAATATTTGGTGAAGTTTCATCTGGGTCCCTAGAACTTTTTAAAATTACAAAAATACCCATGTCAGGACACGTGCCCAGTATACGTGAGATTAGACATTTTGCAGCGAACCCCCTCCGGGTTTGGGTATTTATTTTTAATCCAGAAAATTATGTTTCACGTTATATATTTTTGGAAAAATTGCAAGTAGGCCCTTGGACTTCTGTGTATTTACGATAATGCCCTTTCTAGTATTGTATTTTTGCTTTGATGTTTACATTTATTTCATGCATCATTTTAACTCGAAAAATTACCAAAAAAATTACTATGTCCCTGTTGGATTGTAGTTTAATTCCATATTTTTAGTTTTCATTTTTCTTGCATTTTCATATTTATTAAAAATCAAAAACATGCATTTTCAGCACTGTTTGCTTTAGAAAATACCTAAAAATTAGAAAAACTTCTTTAAAAATTCCAAAAAAACTACTTTCTATGTATTTTACTGTGTTTTGACTTCTATCCAAAAATCATTAAAAAATTCAAAACACAAGAACTAAAAATTAGAAAACTCCAAAAATTTTCCTAAAAATCTAAAAAATTCAAGAAAAATCCTAAAAATACAATCTCTGTTTCTGTAGTTTCCCTATTTTATTACCTTTATTTTAAAATTGATTTGAAGAATTTTGGACTCTGATTTCGATTTTTTATCCTCCGTTCAATTTCGGTCAGTAGCTTAATTCACTGTTTTCTAGTATTTTTGTTCTTAAAAATACCAAAAAAATTCAAAAAAATCTCTAAAAATCACAACAACATCATAAAATTATAAAAAGTCAAAAAAAATTTTATTTCCTTATTTTTGAGTATTTTTACCTATTTTTATAAATCCTTATTACTCTTCTTTCTTACTTTATATATATTCTATATGAAAGAAAAAAATATAAAATATAAAAAGAAAATATAAAATTATAAAATCAAAAATTAAATAAAAAAATATAATTAAAAAACCACAAAAAATTGTTTGTTTGTAGGCACTTGACCATACATCACATTTTGCTCATTTTTCTTGTTCTATCTTGTTTGCTCCCTGCATTTGACACTCTACACATACTTGCACACTATACACATATTTTGTAGAGTTATAATAAATTTTAACTCTACCTTGGCTTCTCATTGTTTGATTGATATTATGGGTTAACTGTAGATTTAATCGGGATTTACCGAGGGTCACCACAGTGATTTTGTCTCTGCCTTGTGTGAGATATTTAGACCCTCGCTATCTCGCAGTTAATCAAATGGCGTCATTGCTGGGGAGCAACAACATATATGGCATTCTTTTGTGATTGATTGTGACTATTTGCCTATCTTTTTGCTTGACTGGTCTAATCACCCTTTTTGTTGGATTTTGTGCGAGGTACCGCCGAGCGAGGGAAGCGCTCCATCTTAGGCACTTGGGCACCCACGTGAAGGCTCGCTTAGCACAAAAGAGAGCTTGAAGGCTTGAGAAGACCATCATTTCTTGTAGAATTTTTGTAGCTTAAAAATCTGTAATTTGAAGTGAGAGAGAGACTTAATTTGTAATAACTTGGACTCTCTAGGACACTCGGGCCAAATTTCACGTGTTTGTTCACTTGGGGGCTCACCGCGGTTTTGTGTTTTTCACGGTTTTCTCGTTTTTATTTCTAATTGTTTCACGAGGATTTAGCCCCTAGACATAGGAATTTTTGTTGACTGTGACGACTTGGCTAAGGCCCCATCCCTAATATCTTGCCTACACCTATAGATTGTAATTGGACTTGGCTAAAAATAAACTGAAAAGGCTAATGACCTGGACTAGGGACCACGTACCGAGAGGAGTCGTATACAGCGCGGGCAGGATCCACTGTGGTGGACACCGATCGGCTCCCGAGACCGGACTTCAAACTCTCTTCCTCTTCACGTTAATAAGAGTTACTCATCTTAGGGTGATTTCCTCGTGCATGCATTTAGGTAGTTTTATTTATTGTCTTTAATTTATGCGCGGATCACCTTGCATGTAGAGTGCTGGCGAAAAGTTACGCATCCCTATCCTTGCATGCATCATAGATTTTGACCGCACATCAACTTTTCCGCTTTCCTTCCCCAGTTTTGTTGGACTTTAAATAACAAGGAAATTGGAAAATTCGTTAGACGATGATTGTTCATAAAAATACATAAAAAATGAAAATCATAAAATTGGGACTGCTAATGCAAACTTGACCTTAAAACTCATCCCACCAAAAACTTTGTCTTGGGGAGAGTAACCCTCTCCTTGTTTGATTTATCTACTGCAAGAGAGTGACCCGATATTAGGATAGAGCCACGCCTAAAATTCTGGTTGACTACTGATCGTAGTTAGTCGTTCTTCAGTGAGGATCTCTCCGGTAACCGGTAAAGCAGACCGCGACGTCCTTAGAAGAGTGAATTTGCGGGAACAACCTGGGTACGGTCCGCAATTCATACTGGCTGGGAAAGATCTAACGTGGATCAGGACAGTCGGCTAGGAAAGTAGGGTACCTAACAGCTCGCTCTAATGCTATAATAGATTGACTGATCACCTAATAAATTTTGACAAGATAACAGACCGAACTTTCACGGTCATCAGCTTCAGCGTTACGTAGGTGAACAGGGGGTTTGTATTTCACATCTTGTTTGCATTCCAGATCTCATCTGCCCTTATATCTAGATCAAGATGATGGGAAGGAGATCCATCAGGCCACGTCTGGTGGCATCGCTTTTGAGCACTCCTTTTGAGAACTCCTCCTTTTTCATCTAGGTTGGCTTCAGAGAGTCCAAACCCACTCTCCGAGCCCCAGTTTATGTCGACCATGTTCCCCCTCGACCACCCTTCTTCTTCTATCAGTCTAGTGGTGTCAGAATTTTGTACATAACAGAGTTCAGAACATTTGATGGCACCTGAGATGGATTCTTTTGAATTTGCAGAAACACCAGAAATGGAAGGCAGAGAGGAAAACCCAGATGAGCCGAGACCACCTCCATACGTATATGATCAGGCGGCCATCAACAATTCACTGTTAGCCTCCCTGGAAATAATGCATAGATAGATCAGAGACCAGGGATTTGTCATGGGTGAAATTATGAGAGAGATGCGTGAAGGACGAGAAGAAAGAAACGAGGGCGGTGAAATACCAAACGTAGAGGGCGGAGGAGGAGATCCCAACAAAGAGAGGCTGCCTCCAAGGACCATGTGGCAGTTGCACAACCCTTGTGCAACCATCACACACCGATGGATCCGACTTCTTCCCATCTATGGTGACTTCGAACTTCGCCCACACACCATTCAGCTACTGCCCAAGTTTCACGGGCTGGCGACTGAAGAACCTCACCTCCATCTGCAAGAGTTCGAAATGATATGCAGTACGATCCATGATAGGTTCGTGACCGAGGATACCATCAAAATGACTGCCTTCCTGTTCTCCTTGGTTGATAGAGCCGCTTATTGTCTTAAACATTTGGGGAGGTACATCGACACTTGGGAGCAACTCCGGAAAGAGTATTTGAACAAGTATTACCCACTCGGCAGGACAAATGCAGCTAGAACAATGATCAATAATTTCACAATGATCCCCAAAGAACAATTCCATGAAGCGTGGGATCGCTTTAGAGAGCTCATTGACCGATGTCCTCACCATGAAATACCATAGCGCAATCTGGTGCAAAGTTTCTTTTGCGGGCTGACATCGGAGCTGCAGGGGCTTGATAACGCCTCGTGGGGGGGATCTTATTTCTCCAAGGATGCAGAAGCAGTCTGGGCCATCTATGAACAGATGATAGAAAATTACACAGTGATGTCTCAGGGTTGCATCTACTCAAACTCCCAGGTCCCTCCACAAGCTACATCTTACCACCGCATTGCCAGGATCGATGCTGGGAAGCATACTTCATCAGCAACAACACAAGATGAATCGGCAGCAGCCGACATGGGCATTATCAGTAAGAAATTAGACCGCATCGAAATTTTGTAGAAGAAGCAAGGCCAAGGTCTAGCACATATAGACCAGATGACAAAGACCATGAGTGACCTAAAGACTCACATCTAGACTATTCAGGAGGTACAATCCTCTTCACATCCACCTCCCAGGTCACTGGCTGACCACAGAGGTAGCCGTTCTACCCCACCACCTCCAGCATACCGCCAAGTTCATCATGTACAGGAGGTGTCGGGACAGTAGTTGCCGCACTATTCACAGCACCCACCATCTCAGGACACTCAGATGGTGGCCTGTCAGCCGGATCAGCCTTTGGCAGTACTACCACCTCCACCCTTCGAGCAGGAATCGTTGATTGAAGTCAACGGAATATGGTACGACCAGTACCCCCAGTAGCCCGGGATTCGTCGTGATCACCCAGGATTCTGTTGGTCCACCGGAGGTGCTTCATCCCAGCAACAACCTCCAGCTCAAGGCATCTGAGTAGCCAACACCAGCAGCCCCAATACTCCCAACAATTGCAGCAGTATAAGCAGAATCCTCGTCTCACCTATCAGGGACAACAATGGAGGCAGCGGCAGCAGCCTTACCAGCAGTAGTACTCCCAGTCTCATCAGCAACCTCAGTTCCAGCAAGGGAACACTCCCGGTTCTTCCACACCCTTCTTGGAGAACCCAACACTTTATGATCTCGCCCGCTTTCTCTCCGAACAACAAGCATCTATCCGGCGAGAAATGGATGAGTCCCAACAGGAAATGAGGGACATAATCAAAGGGAAAGCCACCATACATGCACAGAGCGAACCGAATCCAAATAACTTGAAGAAGAAATCTAAGCAGGTACAGTTTACAGAGGACACCACTCCTAGTGCTTATTTGAATGACATGCATTCTATGTTTGATACTCACTTCGTGTCACTTAGGAGTGGTAGGGAACCAGCCGGCGGCGGCTCATCTGAGGGACAACACCATGGAGATTCTAGAGCCCCAGATGAGGAGAGAAGCGGTGCTGATGCCGATAACATCAATGATGATGATGACGGTGGTGCTGATGCCACCAAGGATGACCTTCCAGACGACGGTGCTGAGGCCGTCGTAATAATAGATGCAGAAAGTGGTGCCGAGGCCACCATTTCTGATGATGAACCAGAGCACGATGCTGAAGCCGCGAAGGAGAATCTTTTGGGTGGTGCTGATGCCCCAATTTTGAGTCCATCTGTATTCTAACCGTCTATTTTGCCATTCTCTGTATCCCTGAACACTAGGAAAAAGACCAAAAAATTATTAAAGAAAGGTTTCTCCATAAATTCCGAGTCCATGTGTGTTGAATGATGATGTTTGCATGGATTCCAGTCCTTCACAGGGCCTGAAACCTTCTCCTAACCATATGTCTGAGAAGGCCCCCTCCATCCCCTTCCCTCAAGCACTTCGCTTGGTGAAGGGGAATAAAACAGAAAATCCCAAAAAGAAGGAACAGTTAGAGTTCAGCCAGCAGATGATAGACAGATTTCAGATACAGCTGACTCTACAGGAAGCACTTGAGCACATCCCCCTTTTCCAAAAGAATCTGAGAGAAAAGACCACTGTACACAGGAGAAGGTAGAACAATAGAGGAGAGATTCATGTGCTCACCCGTGCCACATGTTGTGCCATTCAGAAACGGTTGCCAGCCAAACGACTGGATGCAGGAGCTCCATATGTCAGATGCCAGATTAGCGAGCAGCCATTCGATCGTACTCTATTATATAGCGGCTCTTCTATCAACCTCCTTCCGGCAGCCTTACTCAACCGATCCGAGTTCAACCCTCTCATTCGGAGTCGGACAGTCCTTCAGTTTGATGATAGGTCTATCATGATGCCGAAGAGGTTGTTGAGAGACGTGGTCGTCACCATTCATGGCCTGAAATTCCCCGTGGACTTTGTTGTATTGGACATGGAGATCCTTGAGTCGGTGACTGATGCCCCCATCATACTAGGACGTCCATTATTGGCCACAGCCAAAGCGGTGACTGACCATGATAGTGGGAATGTATACTTTCGCGTAGAAGGCGAGAGTATACAAATAGAGACGATTGATGAGAACTGAGCGAGAGATTCAGCCTGCTCAGAGCCGTGTAGTAACACAGTGCAGCTGACAGATGCTGAGTTAGATGTCCACCAAGAGTGTGATTTTGTGATGACCGATGATGAAGCAGTTTGGGAAGATCCAGAAGTACGAGCCCTCGTCATGTCTGCAGACTCAGAGTTCCCACCTTTTGAGGCAGATGAGAGTTCGGAGAGCACACCCTTGGCAGATGACACTATAGAGGCTGACAGTTGTGGGATGAGTGGAAATACTGATGATTGTTCAGATTTAGATCCCTCGGAGGAATACTTTGATTGGAAGGACTTTGATACATATTTGTTATGTCTGTTTCCTGATCACCCGACAGAGAGGACGGAGAGCGATCCAGCACAGATGATAGACACACCAATAAGGTTCCCTTCGTTAGAATCACAGGTACAATGAGAGTTCTCACATGCAGACCCAGTTGCTTTTACGCAGACATATCAGAAGCCAGATTTGCTAGCTCCCACCAAGCCAGAATTGAAGCCTTTACCGCAGACGCTCAAGTATAGATTCCTTGCAGGAGAACTAGATATGCACCCAGTCATTATCTTAGCGGATTTGACTGGAGAGCAAGAATCTCGTTTGATGGAGGTTCTTGAACACAACTGTAAGGCAATAGGATGGAGTGTGGCTGATCTCAAGGGGATAAGTTCGGCCCTGTGCTCCCACCGTATCTACCTCGATGAGGATGCTAAGCCATCGCTTGACCAACAACGGCTGAACCCGAATCATCGAGATGTAGTAATGAAGGAGATATCTAAATGATGGAGCATCGATTTTATCTACTCCATCTCCGACTCCAAGTGGGTTAGTCCTTTACATGTGGTACACAAGAAGACAAGTGTCACTACAGTTGTGAATGAGTCTGGAGAGGAGATCGCCACCCGTATACCCACTTCTTGGAGGGTCTTGTGTGGACTACAGATGATTGAATGAGCCACCAAGAAGGATCATTTCCCACTACCATTTATTGATCATATTATTGAGAGGCTAGCTGGGAAGAGTCATTACTGTTTTATTGACGGGTATTCCGGATACAATCAAGTGGCCATTGTGCCCGAAGACCAGGATAAAATGAAATTCACCTGTCCATTCAGAACTTATGCTTTTAGTCGGATGCCCTTTGGTTTATGTAACGCTCCGTCGACATTCCAGAGGTACATGTTGTCCATCTTTTCGAACATGATAGGTGATTTCTTAGAGGTCTTCATGGATGATTTCTCGGTCTACGACGACGGGTTTGATGCTTGTCTTGACTGCCTAGGCCGAGTACTTCAGCGCTGCATAGAGGTAAACCTTGTACTATCTTGGGACAAGAGTCACTTTATGGTGACTCAGGGGACGGTCCTTGGTCACATCATCTCCAATAGGGGCATGGAGGTTGATCCAGCCAAGGTGGATATCATTAGAAAACTCAATCCACCGTCCAATTTGAGACAATTGCGGTCTTTTCTGGGGCATGTCAGTTTCTACCGACGGTTCATTCAGGACTTCAATCGAATTGCCCGACCGCTTACAGATTTGTTGACTAAATACACCGAGTTCCTTGTAGATGATAAGTGTCTTGTCTTTCGAGACTCTCTAGAATTTAGTTGTCGAGGCTTCTATCCTTCAGCCACCCGATTGGTCTCTTCCCTTTGAGATCTTGATGGATGCTTCTGATTATGCCATTGGGGCTGTGCTTGGACAGAGGAGGGATGGATTACCCTATGCCATACACTACGCTAGCCAAATGTTGGATGCAGCTCAGAGGAACTACACAATAACTGAGAAAGAGATGCTAGCGGTAGTTTTTGCTTTGGATAAGTACAAATCTTACATTCTTGGATATAGAGTGACAATATTTACAGATCACACTTCCATTCGGTACTTGATGTCGAAAAAGGATGCCAAAGCCAGGTTGACCAGATGGATCCTTCTCCTCCAGGAATTTGATATTGAAATTAAGGATAAACCTGGAGTTAAGAATGTTGTGGCAGATCACCTCTCCTGCCTAGAGAACCTTGAGGAATCTGAGCCCATAACACTTATTATTGAGACTTTTCCAGATGAGGCGATCCTTGCTATCACCTCTCTTCCTTGGTATGCCGACATTGTGAATTACCTTGTTGCCAAATCTATTCCACAAGATTGGCCCAGACAACGGCTTGAGACCTTCCTTACGAAGGCAAAGTCGTACCATTGGAAGGACCCCGTCCTTTATCATGAAGGATGGGACAGTATCTGGAGATGGTGCATTCCTCAAGATGAGCAACATAGCGTCCTCACCTACTGTCACAAGCTTGAGGCAGGAGGATATCATTCTGGAAGACGGATAGCACAGAAGGTGCTCCAATCCGTCCTCTGGTGGCCTACCCTTTTCAAGGATTCTAATGAGTTCATGATAAGGTGTACTGACTGCCAGAAGATGGGTACTTGCAGATAGAGAGACATGATGCCCATGTAGCCCATTCACTTTTGTGAGGTTTTTGACGCATGGGGGATTGATTTCATGGGCCCATTTCCTAAAAGTCAGGGGTTTGAGTACATTCTGCTCGTTGTGGATTATGTGAGTCGTTGGGTTGAGGCCATCCCTGCCCGAGCCGCAGATGCTAAAATCGTATGTCGTTTCTTGAGGAAAAATATTATTTCACGGTTCGGGGTACGTAGAGTCTTTATTTCAGATGGGGGGTCTCACTTTATTAACGACAAGGTAAAGGCCCTTGCAGACGAGTTCAGTATTGACCATCGTGTTGCCACGTCGTATCACCCTCAGACTAATGGTCTTGCTGAAGTATCGAGTAGGGAAACTAAGACAATTTTACAGAAGGTAGTCCGCCCAGACCGAAAGGATTGGTCACAGCTTTTGGACTCGGTCTTGTGGGCCTACCGGACTTCCTTCAAGACAACATTAGGTACATCTCCCTTTCGTCTCGTCTATGGCAAGCCATGCCATTTACCAGTGGAGACAAAGCATAAGTCACTTTGGGCGGTTACAGAACTATTATTGGATCCAAGAGTGTAGGAGAACAGAGTAAAGCAGAGTTGGAAGCCCTGGAAGAAATAAGAGATACAGCCTTCTCAAGTGGCCTACAGTATAAGGAAAAAGTTAAAGTATGGCACGATTCCCAAATCAGCCATAAACAATTTGAGCCAGATTAGCAAGTATGGCTATTTGATGCTAGGTTGAAATTATTCCCAGGGAAACTACAAAGTAAATGGAAAGGACCATATGTGGTCCGTAAGGTGCATGATAATGGTAGAATTGATATATATGAACCTTCATCATCTTCCACTTTTAGAGTCAATGGTCAGCGCTTGAAACCATATCTAGATCATTACCCACCGACCGTTGATGTTGCCCCGATTCATCTAGTATGAGACGTGCTCTTTGACTCACAACTTATGTGTCTCATACATGATTATCACTTCTATCTTCCTCTGTACAGATCCATTTGTCTATATCATTCATTCATTATTCCGTTATGTATGTCACCCCATCTTCATCCTATAATTTTACTGTGCTTAGGACACGTCTTGTCCTAAGTATGGGGGGTGCACACAATGAGTTGTTCTCTTTGCTTCTTTTCTTCTTTTCTTCTTTTCCTTTCCTATCTTCTTTATTCTTTGATCCTCTCCATTTTCTCCTCTTCTTGTCTATACTTAGGGATATCTGACCCTGAGTATAGGGGGAGACAATCGGAGTATGATTTGTTCATTCCCACCCTAGATCCTCCCTGCATTGTGTACAATCTGCTATAATTAGGATTATTTGATCCTAAGTAAAGGGGGAATGGTTGACTTCTCATTCGTTCATTTATTCCTTTATTTATTTATTCTTTAGGCTTGCCTATACTTAGTACGAGTTTTTTCTTCTCTTTTCTCTTTGATCTATGAGGACATAGCTCAAGCTAAGTATAGGGGGTCGTATATACTCCGTATATACTTTAGCCATAACTTGTACTTTCGTATTCAGATAAATAAAAATGGCTAATTATACATGTTAAAATTCATTAAAAACTTTAATAAAAAGATGTTTATACTCCTCTATTTCTTTTTGTATTTACCAATTAATAAATCAGGTGAAAATATTCCCTGCAAAATGTTTGAAAAATAGTTTGAAGACCTGTGTGAAAAATCTTTTGAAAACTATTTGGAAAATGTTTTGTACATGTTTCCAACCTTTGTAAAAATATTTTGGTTTGCAAAAAAAACATTTCTTTGTTTGAAATAAAATGTTTGAAAAATGATTTGCAAATGGTTTGAAAAATGGTTGCAAAAATATGTGAAAAATCTATCTATAATGTTTGGAAAACCTTTGCAAAATGATTTTCAAATTCGTGTACATGTTTGTAAAACTGTTTGCAAAAATTATTTTGGACTATAGTTTTCGAAAATTGTTTGTAAAATAATTTTCAAATATGTTTGAGGAATACATACATCACAACTGAAATTCTTTATTATATATACCTATAAAATTGATCACTTGCCCCTGTAATTCCTAAATTCCACTTCTTGTAAATATAAGATGCACTCACGTGACTCCCGTGTAAATATTTGTACCTAGCCTTTAGCCAAAATCATTGTTTTGAAAAAACCCCAAAACATTTGCAAAATTAAAATCCAAAAAACATTTGAAAAATCTTTTTGAAAAATACAAAAAATGCATATGCATCACCATCTTTCCAAAAATCCATAAAAAGATCAAAATCTTGAAAATTGCATCACAAAATATTTCATGCATTTTGCATAGCATTCGCATAGCATGAGCATTTTTCGGATTGAGTTTGATAGTTAAACGAGTCTAAGTAAAATCCGGAGATTGGATCTTGATTGGACTTTAAAATACCTAATAACATGAACCTTATAGGAACTAGAATTGAGGTACTTCAGGTCTAGTGGACTTAATTCTTTGTGGATCACGAGACTTGGTTCAATTGATTCTTGACTGCCTAAGTAGAGTATTTCGGAACACACGCACGACTCTTGTTGATAATGACCTAACTTGGACACCTGCACCTTTCACATGGCTCAAAATAGTTGGAGTGATGAGGGATTGGATTTGCCGGTATGAGATGCACACAAGTGGAAACACTTCTCCTCTAGGGTGGGAAGTGCACCCCAACCCATCCAATGATAAGGAATTGTAAAGACAGGAGAGTGTGGGTTGCGATAAAGCTTCAAAAGAGGGATAGTCTACAGGCTCAAGAGGAAAAATTCCCTATGTAAATGCTGCTGTAAATTGTGTTTCAAAAAAAATGGACAGGCCTGTACAAAAATACATGCCTGCAAAGTATGTGAATATGTTGTATAGCCAATAAGCGAGCTTGAGTTCCAAAGTCATATCATGTGAGCCTACAGCTGGATGACTTGACTACACTGATCTTGCATCCTAGGATAGGTAGCTACACTGGCTACCGTCCATTCTTTTCTTCAGCCCCTCCTCTTGAGCTGGTTGCCACTTGAACTTAGAAGGGAATACCTCGCTCCTTGGGGATGGAGTCATTGGATTGGGGAATCAATGGGTTGTCATACTGGAGAAGTCAGTCTCTTTGCCATTCTAGTTGGAGAGAGACACCATCACTTACATTGTACGAGTCAGATTCATAGTCGTAAGGGTTTGCATATGAGTTGAGATATTTCTGACATGGCTATTGAGGAGACTTGAGCAGAGTTTTGGGGTTCTCAGGGACTGTTGGATTTCAAATCCGGTTGTCATTAAGGTTCCGCCCGCACTTAAATTCCAAAGGTCCAACTTAAGCTCCAAACTTTGATTTTGTGAAGACAAGTTTGATAATTAAACTTCATCCATCTGTCTTCTTTTTCTTTTCTTTGTTTTTTCTTTTCTTCACTTATTGCATAAGTGTTTGCTAGGGACTAGCAAATGTAATGTACAGGGGGATGATGAATCCACATTTCATCATCTTTATTCTATCATTTTGGCCTCAAAAACCCTGGCAAATGCATGTAAATACCCTTAATTCCCGCATCTTAGCATTCATACATGTGCATGTAAATAGTATATAAAATACTATTTTTAAAGCCAGAATTATAGCATAAATAAATGAAAAGAAAAAGAATAAAATATTGTAAATATTTTATGACCCGAAACCCCGAGGCCTAGGCATCTTGATGAATAGGTCGACAAGGAATAAAATAGGGGGAGATAAGGGCCAGAATACAATAAGAATATCTACTCATTTTATTCATTCTTTATTTTTTGGATCTATTTTGGGTTCCACTTTTTATACCTCAAATAAAGAAACCATGTACATGAAAATTGTAGATAATTAAATAAAAAAATGCAAAATTTATTTCATACAAAAATACTGTACAGATAAAAAGATATGATGTAAACAAAAATCCAAAATACAAACTTCACAGACCTGTATCTTGCAAATAAAAACTCGAAATGCATCAAACTCACCTTTAATTGTACATAATTTTAAATAAGCTATTTAATGAAGGTCGTTTCACATTTGGCGGATCTACGGTTTGAAAGTTGAGTTTTGGACCCCTTATGTATACTTGTACAGAATAAAATATTCATTTTATTATTTATTCATTATTTTCATTATTTTATATTTTTATAATTTTGTAAATATTACTTATAATAATTATTTATATGAAAGTCAGAATAAAAGCTCAAAGAAAACACAAAATGAAATATTTATATAAATAAGCACACCTAGGTATAATACCTATACATACACCTACAAAATTACTATTTATATTTTTATTAAGTATACAAAATACATCAGAAAAATGAAATAAAAATATATTTAAGTATATAAAAATATATTATAAATTTATAAAATAATAAACAAAAATAAAGAAAGTAAATACACAAAATAAAAATAAAATAATAAAATATATAGACATATATACCTATATAGGGCATAAAAGGTAACTTGTAATTATATACCTCGTAAAAATAAATAAAAATCACAAAAAAATTCCTTATAAAATAAGAAATAATTTTTATTTTATAATATAAAATAAATAAAACCATTTACTATTTTATTTTGATTTTTTAAATAATTATCGCCTGGAATTTCCATGTTGGTCCACGTGGACCAACCAGGAATGGTCACGGGTTGACCTCGGTCAACTGCCTGACTGAGGTCTGCCACCTTCTGACAGCAGGATTTCTTTTCGATTTCGCCCAATTTTCGAGCCTCACCCTTCCATCTTTTGGCCTCGATCCCTTCTTTGGAATTCTTCCTTGATCATCACTTAGCCACGCCATACCTTCAGATCACGCAAAATCTCCATCATTTGCACGTGGCCCTAGCTTGAAGAAGACGCCACCACCATGAATATATTTGACCTGCCATCTTCATTCTCAGATTTGAACCTTTCTTGGCACCAATCCTCCTCCCTGTTGCGCTCTTCACCTTGCTTAAGGTGATAGATCCTCAACCGTACCCTTAGGCGAGTCGTGGAAACCTCGAATCGGCTCCACCATCTCTGCCGACCTCCGGCGTCGAGGTTCCCCCTCCTCTTGTTCTGGCCATCTAGGTATACCCTTTTCCCCCTTTCTCTTTTCGCATTTTATTTCCCTTAGCCGTAGGATCAATTCCCCCCAATCGTCTTCGAGATCTTTCCATCGAATCGCTCAATCAACACCCTCGTCGGAGCTTGCTCCGACCATCGCCGTGATCCATCGTTCGTTGTCGCCATCCGCTTCACCGACCCTCGAGGCATTTTTCCCTCATTGGTCTTGAGTTATTTGTAGGTCAAAGCATGGTTAAATCAACTGGAGATCATTTTGCGAAGTTTGCCGGAGCTACCTGGAGCATCAAGCTCCGCCACCTCCGCGCATGCGCCACGATGCTTCTCCGACGAACGCTAGACCTCCAGCACGTACCCTGACCTCCCAGGAGCTCGTAGCCCAATTTTGGAGCCCAACGCTCGCCGGAGACCTGAGATCGAACTCAAGGAAGTTCGCCTCACCGGCGTTCTACCCCGTTCCTCCCTTTGGCTTCTCCGCCGTTCGATCGGGCCGCAGCTCCAGTTCTTATCCCAAACGTTGGATCGCACCGTACCACCACCATCAGATCTTCGGCCGAAGATCTAATCTCCACCATCCAGCTGCGAACCGTCATCGCGCGTTGTGCACGTGCCACGTGGACAAGTGACCGTGTCCCAGCCGTCCGATCGCGCACGAGGAATTTAGGCAAGGGAATTTTGCACCTACACCGTTGCCATTTTTTGCATTTTATCTTTAGTCAATACACTTTTAATTGTAGTTTAAATATTTGTGTAATATTTGCATCCAGACCCCATACTTTCAGTATTTGCACTTAGGTCCAGTCCACGTCACCTCACGTGACCCGTACATGTGGGGTGGTGGGTATTTTGCAAGGACCCCCTTGGGGGTTTGTCTATTTTGGTCTAGTCCATGAACTTTTTATTTAAATTGTAATATTTTGGTGAAATTTCATCTGAGCCCTTGGAACTTTGTAAAATTACAAAAATACCCCTACCAGGGCACGTGCCTAGTGCGTGTGAGTTTGGACATTTTGCAGCGAACCCCCTCCGGGTTTGGGTATTTATTTTTAATCTAGAAAATTGTATTTCACGTTAAATATTTTTGGAAAATTTCAAGTAGGCCCTTAGACTTTTGTGTATTTATGTTTATGCCCTTGCTAGTATTGTATTTTTGCTTGGATGTTTGCTTATACTTGAAGGGGACATCGACATAAACAACGCTTATGTACAGATAAAGCTTCAGAAAAGATGGGGAGGACCGCCCGAGGTCAATTCTCGGTTGATGTCCTACCACACTCTACTTCTCGATGGCAAGGACTCCCCCGGCCCGGATATATAGTTGGCGCTTCCTATTTCACATATATACTCGATGGATTCCGAGGCAGTAGTCGAGCCCTCGCACCCTTACCTTGCTACTTTCCAGGTCTCTAGTTGAGGTCTGAGGCTTTTTCTATCGCAATGAGCTTCGTCATTATTTTCGGCTTGGTTCGATCGTGCGCGACCTTAGGACCCGCTCTTAGCCTCCTCTAGTCTGAAAGGTGAGTCCCTTTACGGTGGACGGGCTCTGGTTCGCGCGAGGTGAGATAAAAGCGAAAGCAACGGGGAAGACATCTTGATTCTGAGGATAGGATTCAATTTAGTAGTCAAGTCTAGTGAAAGAAAGCAAATAGAACAAGAAAAAAAAGAGATTTGGAGTCAACTCTTCATGCTCAGAGATATAGCGCAGTAGAGCAATAAGAGTAGAATAAGCAACAAAGGAAAGAGAGGAAACAGACACACGCCCAACAACACAAGAAGCCATTTATTTCATTCATCATTTTAACTCGAAAAATTTCCAAAAAATTACCATGTATCCTTGTTGCATTGTAGTTTAACGTCATATTTTTAGTTTGCATTTTTCATGCATTTTCATATTTATTAAAAATCAAAAACATGCATTTTCAACATTTTTTGCATTAGAAAATACCTAAAAATTAGAAAAACTTCTTTAAAAATTCCAAAAAAATTACCTTATGTGTATTTTAGTGTGTTTTTGACTTCTTTCCCAAAATCATTAAAAATTTCAAAAAAAAACCCTAAAAATTAGAAAACTCCAAAAATCTTCCTAAAAATCTAAAAAATTCAAGAAAAATCCTAAAAATACAATCTCAGTTTCTGCGCCCTGTTCCTTCACATGTCTTCATCGTGCGGTAACTTTCCTATTTTATTGCCTATATTTTAATATTGATTTGAGGAATTTTGGACTCTGATTTCGATTTTTCATCCTCCTTTCAATTCCATCCAGCAGCTTAATTCACTCTTTTCTAGTATTTTTGCTCTTAAAAATACAAAAAAAAATCAGAAAAATCTCTAAAAATCACAAAAACATCATAAAATTATAAAAAGACCAAAAACATTTTATTTCCTGATTTTTGAGTATTTTTACCTATTTTTATAAATCCTTATTTTTCTTCTTTCTTACTTTATATATATTCCATTTGAAAGAAAAAGAATATAAAATATAAAAAGAAAATATAAAATCAGTAAATTAGAAACCAAAATATAAAATTATAAAATCAAACATTAATTAAAAAATATAAAATTAAAAACCCACAAAAATTTGTTTGTTTGTAGGCACTTGATCACACATCACATTTTGTGCATTTTTGCTTGTTCTATCATGTTTGCTCCCTGAGTTCGACACTCTACACATACTTGCACACTATACACATATTCTGTAGAGTTATAATAAATTTTAACTCTACCTTGGCTTCTCATTGTTTGATTGATATTGTGGGTTCATTGTTGATTTAATCGGGATTTACCGAGGGTCGCCGCAGCGACTTTGTCTCCGCCTTGTGTGAGATATTTAGACCCTCGCTATCTCACGGCTAATCATATATATATATATATATATGCAAATGCAAGCAGACTGATAAAAATTCCTAAATTCCTCCGCCAATTCTTTTGTGGCCTCTTCAGCGGGAGCTCCCAACTCCACGCCTCCATGGAGATCGAGTGTCCTCAATCTTCACGGGCCCTGCCACAAAAGAGAAATGTGAGAAAAATAGAGAGGAAATTAATCAGCATAAATGATGCAATAATGCATGAAAGGAAGACTTGTAAATCTTGAAAATATTAAACACAAAAAAAATAAATCAAAAATAAATAAATAAATAAAATGAGTCGTGTCCCTGACAACGGTGCCATTTGATGAACGTGAAAATCCGCCTCTTTAAGAATCGATAATTGTAGTATAGGAGGCGAAAATCAGTCGATCAAAAACCACAAGCTTTGAATGTTGTAGAAAATTTATACTTGGCAAGTCTACCAAGGTCAAACACATGGACATGAGCTACTCTATATATTTATTGAATTTTTGTTAATAAGCGCATGTGTGAATAAATCTCAATTCCAAGGTCTTCATACATATTACAATGCAATCACATGAGGCATGCAATGTTTTAGTTATTTTTTCAATGCAAACAGAGGAATGTGCATGAAAATAATGCAAGGTTAAATGCAAGGGTGATGTATGCAATTGTCTACTTCATATATGCCGTACAAATATCACTTAAATTGAGCAACCGATTAGAATATGAAATCAGAGTCGAATTGAGCACAAAAATACGAGCAACCAACTATTCAGGGCAAAGACTTGTAGAGCAAGGACAACATCTAACATAAAAATTCACTTCAATTAAAATGGTATCAGATGAGAAAATTAAATATTCCATGATGTAGATGATGAAACAAGGATCAAAATGACACTAAAATCATGCAAATCAGACCTACGATGCTCAAGTTATTAAGAAAACGATGCAAGGGCATAAATGTAAATAAAATGCAAGGAATGAAAAATTTCAAAAATAGGTCCCTGGAGGGGACTATTTGTAATTTGGAAAAATCGGCTGGACCCTTCTATAATTTCTCCACTACGCACGTGGTCTATTTTGTAATTTTGCATTTCCGCCCGAGCCTTCATGTAAATAACCCAGGCGTGCACGTGATGCACGTACGCCTTGACCTCTTTTAATTATATGAAGTATCAGGGTATTCTCTTTAAATAACCCAGACTCTCATGTGCATCGCAGGAGAGAGGACATGCTCGGAAGGGGACTCTACTTTGGGCGACATGGTTGGATCTAGTGGCTCGAGAATGGCTCGGGCGACCCATGCCTCTCGCTTCGGTGCGGCGTAGTTAGGACTCCGGCGAGCACACCAGAGTGCCACCTGGCTCCTTTGTCGTCTTCAAAGAGTAGCAAGGCACCCTGACCACCTGGCGAAGGTTGCTGGTTGGAGAGGAAACATCATGGTATCTATAGATGGTTGTCGGTGAAGCATCACCGGAGACGAGGCTGGAGATCGGCGAGGCGATGTAGATTCCGTTCAATAAAGATCCCTGCAAAGTTAGAGTAGTCGAAGCAATGCCTGGGATGTGTGTGAGTGATGTGAGGTGGGCTGGAGGCCGTGAAGGTGACAGGAGGCGGTGGCCAAGGCATTCTTCTCCGACGAAGCAGGGGAAGTAAGGGGTCGATGCGGAGGAGGTTGTGGAGAAAGGGGAAGGGTGAGAGGAATAATGGGCGGAGATGTTGGTGATAGGGTGGAGGTCGTGATGTGGACAAGTAAGGGTGGTTGTGAGTGAGGATTGCGAGATAATTAAGAGAAATACGGAAGAAAATAGATAAAAGGTTACTTGGCCGTAGTCCAGGCAATTGGCAGAGGAAGATTGGCTTGGGCTGAGTGGGGATCGCCACTCCGATCGTCGCACGACGAAGACAGTCAGACTTTAATGCTCGGTGGGGTTGCAGGCACCGCAACGTGGCTAGGAAGCCACATATCTCACCGGAGGGGGTTGGCAGTCGTCGCCTCGAGCCACTGCCCTTCGTTGTCACCGGAGGGCGAAGGAAGTTGCGCCATGCCCTTAGAGTTGGTGGATGGTGATTAACGGAGGCGATGGAGGTGGATTTATAAGGAAGAGGTTAGACGTTACAGGTGGTGAGGCATGGTTTGGAAAGGGAAATTTTAAGAGAATGGAGTAATGGCTGTTGATGCTGAGGGGCCCACGAAGATGTTGGGTCTAACGACTACAGTTGAGTGGCTTTGAATTAGTGAGAGATGTCCAGAAATGGTGGCAGAAATGGAAAGGGAGCGCGTGAATTTCCAGGTGTAATGCTTGGAAGCAGCTGAGTTGGAGGTTGACGATGATCAAGCACCGTTGGATCTAGTGATCCAACGGCTTGGATGAGGATGCAGTTGAAGGTTGCAATCAGATCAAAGCTCGGATCTAACGTTTGAGAGTTCGGCGCTAACGAGCGGCTACGATGGAGAGATGGTGGAGATTCAACCCCCTGGGGAGAAAGGGTGGCATGGAGCGATGTAGGCCGTAGGATTAGGGGGAATCGTATGGCTGGGAACGAGGAGCTAGGGAGCAGCTCAGATCTGATCAGAGCTCAGATTAGATAGCTAAGATGGGGTGTGTGATGAGGGGCTAGGATGGAAAGCCCTAGAAGGAGATCGAACAACGGAAAGAGGAGGCGGGTGGCGGAGAGAGAGCGAGCCCCGTAGGCGGCCCAGAGGGCGCTATGTGGCCAAATCGGAAAATTAAGAAATAAAAAATCAAAGAAAAATCAGAAAGATTTAGTTAGAGGGAGAATTAAGAAAGTCAAAACATGAAAGTCGTAGATCTCGATGAGATCTACAATTTTCATGTTGGACAAAAAGTTAAAAGAGGTCATTTGTACAAAAAGCATTTTTGAGAGGTATTTTTTAGGGGTTAAAAACACCGATTTTTTGGGTTTTGAGATGTTTTTGCATTTTTTAGTTCTTTTAAGGGTTAGGAAATTATAGACAACTAATCAACCTAATTTGAAGGGTTTTTAATAATAGAATAATTACAAATTAAATAATAGTTATTGTATATAATTATTATAGGTTAATTATACACAATATAATACAATATAATAATAAGGATTTATTGATGCTTTTTATTGGATTATTTAATCTAGGGGTTTATTTAGTGACTTTTAGCATGATGAATACGAAATTCATCACTTTATTAATTCTTTCTCCCCATTTCCACTTGTTTTATTTTGTCTCTCGTGATTTGTATTTTCTACTTTCTTTTCATGTTACGTTATGCGTGGTTGAGCCCTTACTACTAGGTGTCTATTGTGCTAAGCCCGGTAACTATTAGGTCCAAACACCCTAATAAGAATTTTCGTACCCATAGTCATATACATTTGGACTTAGTCAAATAAAATTGGTCCTTACTACTAATAGAAATTCATGCTTAGGGTCATTGACACTTGCATTGCATATAGATTTGTTTAAATTTATATGTGGATCACTTTCATGTAGATTGCTCATAAGGTATACACCTTCTTCTATAGCATTAACATTCATAATTTTTGTCACACATTGACTTTTTTGAATCCCCCGACATTATTTTGTTAGACTTAAGAGAAAAAAAGGAAAGTAGAAAACTTGTTAGGAGTTTGAATAAAAAATATCAATAAAAAGTGAAAATTAGAAAATTAAAAATAAGACTAATAAAAAACTTTGGTCTAATTAAAATCGGTTAATGGACCATATTTTATTGGGTTTATAAAGTCCATATTGTTTTCAGGCACCTTCCATACTGAGTGAGGCACGACCCTATGACTTAGGGCCCAAATCCCACCTTGGGTACTGCCTTGATTATCTCATGGGTACACGAAGTACTAAAGCTTCTATCAGTACGTGGACGAGTAGGTCCAAGTCTGCTTGTGATTTGGTCTGAATTACTGAGCATATGTGTTATCAGATGGCAGGACCCTATATCATCATGCCACCTCCGAGTACCCTTCAAGGGTGTTTTAGATTTACTATATAGACTTCCTTTCCTCTACTTCTTTGGATGAGTAGTGGGCCCAGATACGATACCAAAGATTCTTTAAAAAGCACAGGCTAAATATTTGTTTAGATGATAGTTATTTAGAGGATCCCAGCATCCGGTCATGGAGAGCCTGCGGTGTTCGGCAAGTCATATACAACAAATTGAATCTGATAATCTCTATATCGACACCTCTCTGGGCTCTCCGATCGTGAACAATCAACTCAGTCAACGATGATCAAAACCCACATATGTGTATGTGTAAAATAGATCATGCATGTGTGAGTAATGAAATTTATTTAACTCTACATGAAATGTGTATAGGCAAGCATGTAGAGTGTCGCCCACAGGAGAAAACAAGAATAGATCACAAAAATGAAACCTAACTCAAAGAATCAAGCGCAGAATTGTTGGTTTCGCAGCCTATTAGATTTTCAAGTATTTTTGTGAGTTTTTAATTTCGTTTTTATAATTTTTATTTGATTTTTAATTGTATATTTTTTATGGATTTTAATTTTACAAATATTTTTAAATTATTATTTATAATAAATATATAATACTATATAGGTGTGAGATATAAAGAAAGATGAAAAGGTGTCATTTGTATTTTGAAAATATTGAAAATAAAGTCAAAATACACAAAAAATCGTTTTGGATTTTTTTTATATTTTCTCTTTAGGGTATTTTTGGGTATTTTTAAGTTTTTTTGGATTTTTAAAAATTAAAATACATGAAATAAAATAAATAGTAAATAAATGAACTTTAAATGGGCCTAAACAATATCTATGATTTCAGAAAGGGCCCAAAATTATTTTTCCTGTATAGTAAAATAGAGAACGTTGGAAGCTTTAGAACATATTTTTTCTGATTTTTCTACAATTTTATGATTTTTTAAAAGTTTCTTATATGTTATAATTTTTAAGCTTTCTGTTTTGTATTTTTAATGAATTTTGTATATGAGATAAAATACATTAAAATACATCTGCCCTATTTTTGGTTATTTTTGGAGCGATATTTTAATTTTATGATTTTTCAAAGTCAAAAAAGTAAAATAAAGCTAATTTTGATATTTCAAAATAGAAAAAAAAATAATAAATACCTTAATAAAAATATATGTGATATGACATAATATAAGGTATTTAAAATAATTTTCCTAGTTTTTAGGGTTAATTAAGCAATTAAACTAATTAAAACAAAAACACATATCTAATTAAGCATCATAAGGACTAATTTGCAAATAAATAAACCCTATATATGCATCTATAACAATATAGCAAAGTCCAGGGGCCTATCCACATTTTTTAATTAAATTCATAATTTAAAAGCGCTTGGCAGGGGTCTTTTTACATATAAAATAAAGCCTACGGCTAATCATGCAAATATCCTGATAAAATATAAATTCCAATTAAACTAGCTGGGACCAAATTACAATTTCCAAAAGTTGTTTCCAAATATCAAAGCAAGTCAAATAAAACCACAAGACTAATAATGCAAAATTCCCACAAAAGCCCTCACACGGGACCGCATGTGAGGTGTGTGGCTTTGGCTAAAATGAAAATATCATAAATCTCATGGTTCAAGTTGCAAAATATCCAGAAGTTTATAAACTAATATATATATATATATATATTTAAAGGACCAAATTATAAATGTCAACAATGTGAGGGATAATAGTGCAAAATACCCTCAATACACGCATCAGGGAATGGCTAGGATCAGTTCAATTAAACACGTGTCACTTCGTCAATGTTGGATATCCATTCACAGATAAAGGGTCTGGATCTCGTCCACTACCTGATATGACAGTGTAGATGGCCTTAAATCAAATGGTGGTTGATTAATCTGGGAGCATGTTCTTCATCAGATGGCGAATAAGGCTTCTAAAAGAACTGATGAAGAACACTTCCTTGACGAGCTTTGATTTGAGCTCGTACGCAGCTCCGGCCACCTCCCTCATGGTTGCTGGTCCAGGGATGATGTCAGACTGGTTGATGGTTAGAATGAAGTCCAGGACCCAAGGAATGGGTCCTGGGAGTCTGAGAAGAAATTGGGTTTTGGAGCTCCTTTTCCTAGATGATGATTCCACGATTCACAATCTTTATTCTTTTATTTTAGCAGAAATCCCTATGCAAAATAACTATAAATATACAGTAAATCCAATAAATTAGCATTGCATGCTTTTGTTAATATTGTGTAATTAACACTTATTTTTAAAAATTAAAAGAATAAAGAAGAAAAGAAAAAGCAAAGATATACAAGAAGGCTGAAATTATGTAATAAGTACAGACTGACCCGAATCCCGAGAGAAGGTCAAATATTGACCTGATCGATAAGGAATAAAGTAGGGAGAGATAGGGTTCTTATTTATTCAAATAAAAATTTCCAAAAATATTCAGTGTACATATCGTCCCCTATTTATCCTATATATACCATCATCGATAAAAAGATCTCAAAATTGATTTATTTCCTTAATAAAACTTGTAAATAAAAATGTGTATAAATAATAAAAAATATTTGAAAAAAATTGTGTACAGTTGTACAGTACCTATGCATGTATCTATGTATCTATTTATTTATTTTGTGTATAAATTGTATATATATTGTATTTTAAAACAATTTTATATATTTATAATAACTAAATAAAGCTAAAATAAAATTTATAAATTACAAAATAAAATAAAAATAAAACCAACTCTTCATTGTACAATAGAATCAAGTGTATATATGTTGTATATAATACTAATTTATTAACTCCTATTCTTAACTTGTAAAAATCCAATAAAAATATTTTTATGTATTTTAATTTGTTTTATAAATAAATCAAGTTCAAAATTTAATGTATTTATGTAAATATAACAAAACAAAAATACATGTAATATATAAGTATATTATATATATACATACTAACATATCTTGTATATAATATAATACACATATTGTTAAAATTATTAAAAATCACAAAAAAACATTTGTAAAATAACTAACATTTTTCATTTTTATTTTAAAATAATTTGTTATTTTTAATTAAATTTTCTTTTATTTTTGTAAATCGAAATTTTTGATTGGTCAACCCGGGTTTGTTGACCCAGGTCAACCCTTTACCCTCCTAGGTTTGACCTAGGAACACGTTTTCCAGACCCGATTTACCATTTCTTCCACACAAGTTTGATTTCCTCTCGCCTCGGATTATGGACCTCGTTGCTCCCTAATGATCCGCGATCCTCGTGGATACCTAGGAAGGTCCAAATCCCCCTCGGTTCACATGAAATCTCTCGATTCTTCTAAACACCCAAGGCACCCTATAAAGTATCTCATTCCCGTCCGTCGTGACCTAGCTCAGTCCATGCGCCTCCTACTCTACACTAGAGCCTGTAGAGTAATGACATGATCCTGCAACACCACTTAGGAGCTTGATTTGGTGGTCGAGAGAGACGAAGCTCGTACGTGGCCGGAGAGCTCTGCCACGTTCAACCTCCTTGATCTTCCGCAGCCTGGTTGAGGCCACGACCCTACCATTCACTACGCTTTTTTTTCCGTCCATTCACACACTCAGGTACCCTCTAGCACTCTCCTTTTAATTGTTTCTTTTTTATCTCAACCATCAACAATCGTCCACCATATCTGCTTCGACCATCGGGAATGGGGCTCCACTCGACCATCTGTTCTCATCGATACATTCGCCATCTCATCACTCATCTTCCCACACAATATGACCCCCCTTAGGCTAGATAACCCGATCAAGATTAGGCCTGACTTCCCTCCTTCACGCACGTCAGAAGTCCAATCCACTCTCCCTGTCACTACTTTTAGTTTCTATGAAAAATAACTCCAGCTGGAGCATCGCCTTCGAGCTCCGCATCCCTTTGCAGGTCCAGGTGCATGCATGGTGCACGAATCGAGCCCTGGTTGAGAAGTGGATCAGCTCCAGGTACCCTTCTATCCAGATCATCATCAAGCCACTCAACGACTCATCAGAGCCCTCCACCCAACGCAGAACCACACCAGGAGTCTCCTGAACCTATTAGCCGTCCGATCTGAGTCCTCCTCCGCCATATATTGCCAATCGAAGCAACCACGACGGAGCCTTCTTTGCAGTTCATCCAGGTAAGCCATCGGATCAGAGATCCTCCTCTTTGTTTTGGTTGAAACCACACGTACAAGCCCAAAAGCAGACTGTTAAATCCATACCTGTGTTAAATCTATGTTGCGTGTCATTGACTTTTCTATGACTGCTAGATCATTCCCAATCCATCAGAGTCGTACGCCAACCCCACACTTCATCACCGTCAGATCTTTTCAAAGCCATGTGTCGCACACCGATGTAGGGGTATATTGCATCTTTTTCCCTACTCTTTCTTTTATTTAGTTTTAGTATAATAAGTGTGAAAGTTATTTTAAACATTTTCAGTAAGGACCCTGTAGTTTCTCGTATTTGCTCTTCAGTCTACTCGAACCGCACTTACGTGCATGTACACGTGGTTATTCGGGATATTTGCAGTTTTTAGTCTGAACATTCATGTATTAAGTAAAGTGGAAATGTTTTCATAAATTTTCATTTGCGTCCTTCTGAGTATGGTTCATGTGTTAGGTGCGTATTTAGCTGGAATATTTGTGCTTTCGACCCTGAGCTTTTATTGTGAGTTTCTATTTGGCCTAGAAATGAAAATATTTGCATTTAGGTCCTCTATTTACTGTTTGGTTTTTTGTTCTTTTATTAATTGCAATAAATGTTCGATTAAATCCAAAATTTCCCAAAAAGTCACGATTAGTGCCTGTTAGTGTCCTGTTGTGGTGATTTTTGTTTGTTATTTTTCTTTTATTGCTATTGATAAAAATTTAAAAACAAACTAAAAATTCCCTTTTTGCCTTAAAAAATTCATAAAAATTCGAAAATACATCTAAAATTTCTAAAAACATTAGAGTAGATTTATTTTAACTTGTTTGATTTTCTTTCTAATTTTCATCTTATTAGCTTTTATAAAACTCTAAATTTTTCAAAACACTGAAAAATCATAAAAATCATGTAACAACAACAACAAAGCCTTTTCCCACAATTAAGTAGGGTCGACTACATGGATTATTCGCCTCAATTCAGATCTATCTTGAGTCAATCCCGGGCTTATATCCACAAAACTAAGATCCCTTCGTATGGTCTCTTTCCAACACTTCTTAGGCCGTCCTCGCCCTCTTTTAGCTGGCTCAACATCCCAACCCTCACATCTCCTAACTGGTGCATCAGTTGATCTTCTTTGCAAATTACCAAACCATCTTAAGCGATTTTCTCGCATCTTATCCTCGATCGGAGCTACACCAACTTTCTTTTTGATTACATCATTCTAAATCCGATCGTTACGTGTGTGTCCACACATCCACCTTAACATTTTCATTTCTGCTACATTCATTCTTTGCACATGTTTATAGTTCACAGGCCAACATTCGGATCCATAAAGCATAGCAGGTCTCACGGATGCTTTGTAAAACTTTACTTTAATTTTTAAAGAAATTTTCTTATCACAGAGTACAGCGGAGGCTCCTCTCCACTTTAGCCAGCCGGCATTTATTCTATTAGTAACATCTTTATCAATTTCCCCATCATGTCGCAGAATAGATCCCAGATATCTAAAGGAATCTCTCTTCTGAATGTTACCGTCACCAATCATCACCTCGATTCCTTCACCATTGCTTCCATCAAAGGTGCACTCCATATATTCCGTCTTGGCTCTACTTATACGAAAGCCTTTAGTCTCTAACTCATGTCTCCAGACCTCAAGCTTCTCATTTACTCCATCTCTAGTCTCGTCAATTAACATAATATCATCAGCAAATAACATACACCAAGGTAACTCATCCTGATTGTGACTTGTCAACTCGTCCATAATCAAAGTAAAAAGAAATGGACTCAAAGCAGAACCTTGATGTAACCCAATGTTGATGTCAAAATATCCAGTCTTCCCAGACGGGGTCCTTACACAAGATAAAGCCCCATCATACAAGTCCATAAAAATCACGTAAAATGTTTTAAAATCCAATAATTGTGATTTCAGTCTCTATTTGTAGATATATAAATATAATTTTTATTAAATTCATTCCCAAGAGTTTTGACTTATTTTCCTTTTTTAATTTGAAAAATACTCATGGCAGTTCACTGTTTGTATTTTTCTTAGTTTTTGATTTATATAAAGGGATTTTTACCCAACAGACACTGTAAACTTTGCCAATTACCTCCATAACCTTTGAAACAACCTAATTCCCTCCTCAACCCTGTAAACTTGCCAACTCCTACCCCATGAACCGTCAGGGTAATCTGTTTGAAGCTCGAGGGGGTTCTTAGGGGTAATTTACATGGTCGATGGGGTAATTAAGATGTGCAAAGGTCGTAGAGGTAATTTTAAAAGTTTATAGGGTCTGCCAGGTAAAAATTCCTTATATAAAATCCATAAAAAATACAAAAAAAATCAAAATAATCTACAAAATAGCACATAATTTATAAAACATAAAAAGATATTTGTTTGGGATTTTTTATTTTTTTTAATATATATGAAAAATCCAAAAAGAGTGTGTATCTTTTATTCCATTATCTTTATTTTTGCTTTGTTTAAAAAACTAAAAATATAAAAAAAAATAAAAACTAAAAAATCATAAAACTAAAAATATAAATACTTTGAATCTGTTTGATTTGACTGCCTAGTTTTTAATTGTGCTCCTTGTGTTCGACCATGGTCCCTATACCAGGTTAATAAAAATAGGTTAGACCACATGTTCTACTTACTTGATTCGTTTCATGGTTGAATAAAATTTTCTCGATTTCAGCTTGGTTGATTTAGGCAAAACGATACATTAATTAACTTAACTTGAATTAGTCTTGACATCACTGGACCTAGAACCCCTCAGATGGGGTCCTTCTGAGCTCGAACCTGCACGGTAAGCACAAGGGACTGGAAGCGGAGCTTCCAATTCTAAAATTGGGAAGGGGGAAGTTTGGATGAGCTAGGTCAGAGGATCTCGGATGAAGGTGGCAGAGGGAGACTCGACGGGCCAAATCCTTGCAAGATCGGGTTGAAGGAGGTGGTCTAAGGTATGAAGAAGTGATCAGGAAGGTGAGGGAGGAAGAATGTATGACGGAGTGGGTTTGGTTGATCAGAAATAAGTGCCGGAGCTGCAAGATCTGACGGGGTACTATTTTTTGGGATTATTGAAATATGTAAATAAAATTCAAACAAGCAAGAAAGAAATATAAACTACCATTGCACTAATGAATGAAAAGCAATAAAGAAAAACATCTCACCAAGGCTGGAGACCTAGGAGTAAAGCTTCGCCGACAAGAGCTCCAACGAAGGTGGATATATCTTCTCATCCTTTGTTCTCAACCAAAATCTAGTGTCTGCCTTCCTATCACAAAGGCGGGGCTTCCTGAGGTCTCAAGGGGGGTTAGATAGGGTAGTAGAAGATCAAGGACTAAAGGAGAAAAATGGAGGCTTATTTATAATGACTGGAAAGTGGAAAGGGAAATTAGGATTTCGACCATACCAGTCGACAAGGATGAGATCAAAGTGATCCGCGAGAAGAAGCATGATCTTATCTTTGATTTTGATGAATATCCATTTCATCACTTTTATTCTTTCATTTTGGCCTTTAAACCCTAGTTAAATGCATGTAAATATCATTATTTTGCATTAATTAACATCCACTATTTATGGTATAAATACTGTATAAAATACATTGTTTAAAGCCAAAATAAAATAATAAAGAAAAGATAAATAATAAAATGCCAAAGGTATTTTATGATCCTAAACCCTGAGACCAAGCTAAGAATTGATTTGGTCGATAAGAAATAAAGTAGGGGCAGATAAGGGCCAATATACAATTTTGGGACTCATTTTATTCTTCATTATTTATAACTCAAATGAAGAAACTTCGTACATAAAAGTTGTAGATAATAATATACATAAAAATACAAAATTGATTTCACACAAAAATAACACACAATGCACATTTTATGATCAGAATAAAAAGCTAAAACCCAAAGTTCCTAGACCCATATCTTCTTAATAAAAACTCAAAATGCATCAAAATCACTCTAATTGTTTATAACTTTCAGTTAGCTATTTAATGAACGTGGTCTCATTTAATTTGGAGTTAAGGTGTGAAAGTTAGGTTTTGGACCTCTATTGTATAGTTTACCTGAATAAAATATTCAATTTATTTATTCTTTATGATTTTTAGATTTTATATTTTTATAATTGTGTATATATATTATTATATATGTACAAATCTAGAATACAATAAAACCATAAATGAAAAAAAAAACAAAATAGTCTATATAAAAACATAGATGAAATACATATACTACATATATAAGATATACCTCTATTTTTTGAAGTATACAAACAACATCAAAAAATTACAAAAAATATATTTATCTATATAAAAATAAGTTATAAATATATAAATTGTGAGAATAAAATAATAAAATAAAAATACAAAATAAAACTAAAATATACTTAAATATTGGTAAATATACCTATAATGAACCCTAAAAAGAAACCTATAATAAATGAATCCATAAAAATAAATAAAAATCATAATTAAATGCTACATAAAATAATAAACATTTTTTATTTTAAAACTACAATTTAATAAAACCATTTCACAATTAGTTATTTTTGAATAAATCTAGTTCTTTTGTCATGTATCATCCAATGTGGACCAATCAAAATGCAAGGACTGTTGACCTCGGTCAACTTTCCTTCCCTCGTCTCTGACCCATGTCAGAGCCTTGAGACCCCTACTTCCTCGAATTTTCGAGCCATTATGTCCCTCTTTTCACCTAGAGTCCTTCATAGATTTTGTTTACAACACGATCACCATCCTTGCTTACTAGTTATATTCTCTTGATCTGCAATGAGCCACGAATAAATCTCGATCAAAGATCGATTGAAACATTATCTATAATAAAACCCAAATTCCTTCCATTCACTTTTGATCCCTCTCTGAGCTCTATAGTGCCTTCAACTGAGTGTGTGTGAGTTCACTGGTGATAAAGGTAGCTCCCCTGAGTCTTGGAGCATCGTAGGAGGAGGATAGGAGGTCCACGCGGCTCTCCAATGACATCCTGCTCCTTGGCTTCCAAGCCAGGTAAGAGCTGCGTCTTTTAATTCCCTAGGTGGATATTCTTTCAACAATTTATATTCTAAGTTTAGTTTGTTAGTTATATCTTTAGCGTAGCATAGATTTTGATTCTTCAGTTTGTCGGAGCCATTAGGGTTCCGGCCCTTCCATTGTAATCGACCATCTTCCTGATGCGCCAACCATCCCATTTCATCCCCATTCGCTTCTCTATCGATCTGACCCCCTTTCACCCTTCGAGGCCTTATGGATCGAAGGATCGATGCTCCCTCTACGGCATATCACCGAAGCCCCTTTTTCGCTCATCTCGCCACAAACCCATTAATAAATACATAGATCTGATCGTCCCTGCACCGCGAAGCTTCGTATATCTTCTGCATGTATGGATGGCCCTATTTGAGGAGTCTCTGAGGTATTCGAACATGCCCAGGTCTTCGAGCCATCGAGACTCCCATTGATGTGGACTGGATCCATTTGACGGGTTTGTCAGCTGTAGATGATCCCGACGAAGCATTTCCTATCACATCAGTGATGAACGTAAAATCTACGTTTTTAAGTATAATGAATTGGTGTAGTACAAGAGGCAGATTTTGGTCAAGCAAAGAACCACACCTTTGAATATGTGGAGATTATTTTACTTGGCAAGCATACCAAGGTCGAACATAGGGACACATGCCTCTTCATCCATTTATCGAAAACTATTGATAGATTAATGTGTGAGTATCTTCTCGTTTTAGGACTTCATGCAGATGCATAAGAAAACAAAGATAAAACAATACACAAAATGATGCATGTAACTTTTTTATTTGATTTTTCAATGCAATTATAAGATGATGCATGACATAATGCATGAATAAATGCAATAGACAAGCATGCTAAAGTATATTTACAAATATGTTGTATATAATATCAAAGCAATGAGATAAATTATGATTTAATTTCAGAGTCAAATCGAGCATCATAATCAAGAACAATATCGATTAATGACATGGAATTATATAGCAAGTGGCACTATGTGTCATCAAAATTCATCACATTTAATTTAGTGTCAAATCAAGAAATTAAACATGCCATTAAATAGAGGGTAAGATAAGCTTTAAAATGACAATGAAATCATGCAATTTGGACTTAAATTGCTCAAGATATTGAAGAAATAATGCAAGGGCATAAATGTAATAAAAATGTGAGAGAAAATAAAGATAAATATTGCAAATAGATCCCTGGAAGGACCCATTTGCATGTAGTAAAACCCAGATGGGCCTCAATGTAATTTATCCATTACACACAGGGGCATAATTGCAATTATCATGAGTCGGAGGAGCCTCTGTGTAAATTATCCCTGCGTGCACATGAGTCATGTGACTGGGGACCTTCCTGCAATTAAGAAGGAGAGTGGGGTTTCATCTGCAATTATCCTCACCCTTCATGTTCTATCACGTGAGGAGCTAGGTTCGGAGGCGGCTTGGGCTCGGATGGCATGTGGTAGGCGCAAGTTCCTCGAGGCATGGTTGGGTTGCCTAGAGCCTCCTTGCCTCGGTGTGACGACGTGGCATAATCACGATCGTTGCATGGCCACCGAGAGGTGCCATCCAACGACACTTGTACTTCGAGCCAAGCTGCAAGGGTGGCAGCGAAGATGGGTCTCCGACAAGGGAAGTATAACTCCTCCGGCCTCTTATTTCTCCTCCAAGGGTCGAGCGACCTTCAGAAGAGGCTCGCGGGGATGGTGGTTGGCCGAATGGTGGATGTAGGTTGTCTGGAGGTCCTTGTTAGTGCGAGCTCACCGGAGAAGATCTCCAAGAACTGAGATGACCTAGTGCTTCCGATCATTAAAGAGATAAGGTTCCTGCAAGAGTCAGTAATAGCAGAAGCAATTGGGTAAGATGTAGGGTGAATGGAGAGCCTAGGCGTGAGGAGAAGGTGGGGGCCCAATGGGTCGCCGCCTTGATGACATAGGAGAAGAGTTAGAGCATGGAGGTGTTCTGGAAGGTAAGAATGGTGGGTGGAGGGTGCAACGAAGATGGAGGTGATGTTGTGAATCTTGTTCGGTGATAAAATGGGTGTGACTTGAAATGTGTGTGCCAGACTAATTGTGAGAAAACTCAAAGAAAAAGTGATGGAAGAGAGATTACCATGTCAGAGATGGTGAATTGGCGGAGGAATAGCTTGGGATGAGGTTACATTGGAACCTCAGGTCTTTTCTCATAGCCGCGCTGCCAATGCGGGGAGCTCGAATGACAGGCGGAGCTGTCCTTACTCAGCTAGAGCGACCAAGGATCACACCATGGGAATTGGAGTCGTTATCACCTCGACGAACGCCCTCCGCTTTCACCGGAGGATGGAGGAAATTGGTCTCCAGCCCCTTGAGTGGTGGATCAAGTAGGAGAGCGACGGAGGTGGGGGCTATATAGAGTGTAGATGGAAGTTACATGGGGTGTAATGGCGGCAGTGGTAACGTTTGGTGGAGTGATGGGAGGAGGCACTTGAGGTCACGCGTGGGAGAGGGTTATGGGGCTACCTGGAGGTGACGTTAGAATGAGGAGAGAGAGAAGGGGGCAATGATGAAAAATGGAAGGGGGTAGAAGTGTCGTGAGGCGTAACAGACGAGGAGGACACATTTGGAGGAGGATGTTGAGGTAGAGCCAATGGATCATGCGATCGCATGATCCAACGGCTCAGATGGAGGCACGGGTGAGGGGAGGAGATCAGATCTCAGGGTCTTAATCTACAACTGGAGGAAGAGAGTTGGGGAATAGCGTGGATTTTATTTAGGATCAGATCGAATGGTGGGAAGTAGAGCGCAGGTGGACTGTTGTGTTGAGATGCCAGAGGAGGATCAACGACCGAGGAGCGGGTGACGTGGAGGGCGCTCTGCCCTTAGATGGGAGGAGGAACCTATGGCTGATATTTAGGTGTGAGGCTGCGGTGCAGATGAGAATGAATCGATCAGACGGTGGATAGGAGAGGGGGGATAGGCAGTGGAGATGAAGGGGTTGGGGACGATCTATGGGCAGAGAAATAAGCATGTGGCATGAAGAGAGCCGGGCCATGCGGGCGGCCCAGAGGGCGCCATGTGGCCCAATCAGAAAATTCAAAATTTAATAAAATAAAGAAAAGTTGAAAATAAATACATACATGCAAAATTAGAAAAAAAGTCAAAACATGAAAGTGTAGATCTCGATAAGATGTAAAAGTTTTATGTTAGTCATAAAGCCAAAAAAACTCATTTGTACAAAGATGAATTTTTGCAAGCATTTTTAATAGGCAAAAACACTGGGTTTTGTGGTTTTGAGAATTTTTTGTATTTCTTAAAAGCCAAAATAAATATATACAATAATTAATCTAATATTTATAGGTTTTAATTAAAAAAGAAAAATAAAGAAAAAAGTTAGTAATTAAATACAATAAATAGAGTTAGTTTTTAGTGTTATTTATTAGTTAATTATACACATAATATACACAATATAATACAAGTTAATAATAATGAATTATTAGTGGTTTTTATTGAACTGTTTAAGCTTGGGTACTAATATGTGGATTTTAATATGACGAATCTATGATTCATCATACCCCTATACTTAAACTATGCTCATCCTCGAGCATCTAAAGAATGAAGGAGTCTGATTAATTTCTGATAGTGCATGTGAAATTTCAAGGCTCAGTTCGTCGAAGACCCTCAATTTAAGTGATCCTAGAAATCTAGGCTCATGCATGATGTAGTCAAAAGGAATCCAACTTCTTTAATTCTCAGACTCTCTGTTTGTACATAAAATATAAGGATATGAAAATTAGTGTACCGCATTCATGAGAATCAAGTCACGACATCACCCAAAGTTCCAGTCTAGGAGACTCTCCTCTAAACCTAATCATCAACACTAGGGAATAAGTCAATTCTTGCTACCGTCAACTGTCTCATTAGTTTGTCAGACTTGAAAGTTTAGATGGATGGCCAGATGGTGGAGGGCATAGGATTATGTTAATGTTTCTCTCCCTCACGTTGGAACAAGGGGCCTCTCAAGTGCCTTATTACTAAACACTTGTATATTTTTATTTTTGTTGATCAATGTGTTCGTCAAGAGAGTTTGGAGTCATCGCACTTGTTTTTCTGGGAGTACACTGGGGTGTGTCTCTTTTGAGTATCTAAGATACCTTCGATACCCATACATGTATCACTATACGATGCAGAGCCCTTTTATGGTGCTAGCCCGACCCCTTGGTCCTAATAGGGTTTGTCCAAAGTAGACACTATGAAAATGGTTGGGAGCGCACAACTTTGGGAAGAAGCTCTTTTTGAATTTGACTGTGTAATGATAGAGCTTTTCATTGAACATATCTTTCTTTTCTTTTCTTTTTTGCTAGCTCCACTGTTTTTACCAAAAGTTGACGCACACTGATCTACAATTAAATTAGGTTTCATCATACCCTGGCACATAGGTAGATATGAAATGATAGTATGTGAACTTGTTCACATACTGGCTAGGGTTTGGCTGACACTCAGGTTTCTTGAAGCCTTTATTAACTTTATCCCATTCTCGAGCATCATTAGATCAAGTCTAAACTCAAGTCACCAGTCCTAGTTCCTCAAGTGATAACTCATCTCATCAATCATGCAGTTGTGAATGTGTTGTGTGAATCATATTCTTTAGGAGGTAGAAATGAAGAGTGCAATATAATGATCAGATCTATCAAACTAGGGAAGTGTGGATTATTAAGTTCAAAACCCTAATGACTAAGGCTGGATAACTCAAACTCTCCAAATCTCAGAAATCAAGTTTCCTCAAAATCCCTAAGCCTTGAGTGAATGTGAATGTGTTAGGAATACACCAACTCCTTGGTTAGTGAGTTTTTTGTGATTTTTATCTTTTTGACAATTTTTATGAATTTTCATCATTTTTTTAGAGAGATACTAGCTGGCCCAAGCTCATATAAATAATTGTACCTACTTACAAATAGTATGGGTGTAAGTACGGACTGTTAACAGACTCGTGTTACTTGAGGATAGAGCCATAGACAGTGTCCTCTAAACCACCCACTCTGCTAAGGGAGACCGAAGTTCCCTCACTGAAGAGTACCTACTCATTTTAAAGCCTAGTAGTCAAAGCCTATACAAAAGAAAAAGTTTTACATTTTTTTATATTTTAATGGAGTTTTTGAATAGGGTTAATTTTATCTAAAAAAAGTTTATCGCTCAATTTCTCAGAAGATTTTTACAAGAATTTTTACGAAAATCAGTTCACCAGTCAATTTAAACCAAGCCCAAAATGTTTTCAAAAATTTTAAAACATGAGTTGTGGCTAAAGTATATATACAATAATATATGGTATACCCCCTTACTTAACTTTTGTTATGTCCTCATAGCACAAGTGATATGAAGCCATAACTCCGGCTAAATACAAGGTGATAAAGCAGAATTGATCGGAGGGTCCCCCTATACTTAGGTCAAAAATGACCTAAGTATCGGAAGACAGATAAAGGGAGCATGAATGGGTTCTGGTCGGGTCCCCCCTATACTAAGGCTGAAAACAGCCTAAGAAAAGGATGCAGAATTTTGAGCTGAGAGAGCCCGAGGTTGTTAGGATAGGTGGGTGAATTTTTACAGATGATGATGTGGTATGGGGGTGGTGATAAATATGTGAGGGTAAGGGGTGTATGTGTATGAATATACAGAAATGGTGGGGGGGGGGGGTTGAGTGGATATACACATGTGGATGCGTGCACATGTGTGTGTGAAGGGGGGTAGATCATCTAGTGATATATATATTTTTTCTATTTTTCTATTTTTTCTTTTCTTCTTTTTTTACACAAGCGAGCCCTCGAATGAGGGTCGCTAGAAGTGCACATGATACATTTTTTACAACGAAATGCATCAGATGTTGACTAAAATTCCTTGAATTTTTCTTGTTTTTCTTCTACGCCTCCTCGCTGCGAGAGCTCTTAACTCCACACATCCATGGATTTCAAGCGCCGTCGATGTACACGAGCCCTTCCACAAAAGAATCAGTCAGGAAAAATATAAAGGAAAATAATTAACAAAATTATAAAAAAACAATATGATTAAAAGACCTAAAATTATTGAGAATATTCATATAAAAAAATAATTCAACAAAATTCGACAAATAAATAAAGGTGAGCTGTGTCCCCGGCAATGGCGTGATTTGATGAATGCAAAATCTACCTCTTTAATTATAATGAATAATCATAATACAGGAGGTAGATTTTGGTCAACCAAAGAACCACACCTTTGAATACATGGAGATTATTTTACTTCACAAGCATACAAAGATCGAACATAGCGACACGAGCCTCTTCGTCTATTTATCAAAAATTATTGATAGATTAATGTGTGAGTATCTTCTCATTTTAGGACTTCATGTAGACGTATAAGAAAATTCAGATAAAACAATGCACGGAATGACGCATCTAAGTTTTTCATTTGATTTTTCAATGCAATTATAAGATGGTGCATGACATAATGCATGAATAAATGCAAAGGACAAGTGGAAAAGTATATTTAGAATTAAGACCTATAGAATATTGAAATAAAGTGCATAAATTATGATTTAATTTCAAGTCAAATCGAGTGTTAAAATCAAGAACAAGTATCTATTAATGGAAAAGATTTATAGATCAAGAGACACTATATGTCATCAAAATTCAAAACATTTAATTTAGTGTCAAATCAAGAAATAAAACATGCCATTAGATAGAGGGTCAAATAAGCTTCAAACGACACTGAAATCATGTAACTCGGAATTAAAAAAAGTAAATATTGCAAATGGGTCCTTGTAAATAACAAAACTCGAGGGGGGCCAATGTAATTTCTCCATTGCACGTAGGAGAATAATTGCAATTATCATGAGCCAGAGGGGCCTCTGTGTAAATTACCCTAGGCACGCACGTGAGGAACACATTTGGGGATATTTTGTAATTAAGAAGGAGACTAAGGTTCATCTACAATTATCCCCGCCCCTCACATGCATAGAACGTGAGGAGCTAGGTTCGAAGGCAGCTTGGGCTCGGATGGCACGTGGCAGGTCCAAGTGCCTTAGGGCAAGGCTGGGTTGCCCCGAACCTCCTTGTCTCGGAGTGATGACGTGGCAGAATCACGACCGTTGGATGGCCGCCGTTAGGCGCCAGCCAACAACACTCAGCGAAGATGTGTCTCTAGTGAGGGTAGTATTCCTCTTTCAGCCTATTGTTGCTCCTCCAAGGGTCGAGCGACCTTTAGAAGAGGCTCACGAGGATGGTGGTTGACTGAAGGTGGATGTAGGTTGTCTAAAGTTCATTGTTAGTACGAGCTCATCAGAGAAAATCTCCAAGAATGGAGATGACCTAGTGCTTCCGGCCATTGAAGAGACGAGGTTCCTGCAAGAGTCAGTAATAGTCGAAGCAATTGGGCAAGTTGGAGGGTGAATGGAGGGCCTAGGCATGTGGAAAAGGTGGGGGGACAATGGGTCCTTCGCCTTCATGATGGAGGAGATGAGTCGGAGCAGGGAGTTGTTCTGGTGGATAAGAAAGGTGGGCAGAGGGTGCAACAAAGATGGAGGTGATGAAGTGAAGCTCCTTAGTTGATCAAATGGAGGTTACTTGAAGTGTGCGTGTCGAAGTAATTGCGAGAAAGCTTAAAGAAAAAGTGATGGAGGAGAGATTACCTGGTCGAAGATGGTAAATTAGTGGAGGAATAGCATGGGATGAGGTTCCGTTGGAATCTTAGACCCGCACAACCAATTTGAGAATCTCCAATGATAGGTGTAGCTGCCATTACTTGGCCAAAGAAATCGAGGATCACACAAGGGGAATTGGAGTCATTATCGCCACGACGACCACCCTCCGCTGTCACCGGAGGGCAGAGGAAACTGGCTCCAGCCCCTTGAGTGGTGGATCAAGTGGGAGAGCGATGGAGGTGGCGGCTATATAGGGTGGAGATGGCAGTTACAAGGGGTGTAATGGTGGCGGTTGTAACGACTGGTGGAGGGATGGGTGGAGGATCTGGAGGTTACGTGAGGGATAGGGATGTGTGGGCAACCTGAAGGTGACGTTAGAATGAGGAGAGAGAGATGGGGATGATAATAAAAAATGGAAAGGGGAAGAGGTGTTGTGAGGCGTAACGGATGGGGATGTGACATTTGGGGGAGGACAATGACGCTGAGTCATTGGATCATGTGATCCAACGGCTCGGATGGAGGCGCGGGCGAGGGGTGGAGATCAGATCTCGGGGTCTGATCCTACAACTAGAGGAAGAGTGTTGGGGAACCACATGGATTTGATATAGGATCATATCAGATGGTGGGACAAGGAGCGCGTCTGGACGGATGTGATGAGACGCCAGAGGAGGATCAACAATCGAGGACGAGTGAGTGACGTGGAGGGTGCTCCACCCTTGGATGGGAGTAGGATCTTGTGGTTGATATTTAGGCACGAGGGTGTGGTACATATGAGAAGGGGGAATCATTCAGATGGTAGAGAGGAGAGGAGGGGATGGGCGGTGGAGATGAAGGGGCCAGGGGATGATCTATGGGCAGAGAAATAAGCCGGGTGGCGTGAAGAGAGGCGGGCCCCGTGGGCAGCCCAAAGGGTGCTACGTGGCCTAATCAAAAAATTCAGGAATTAATAAAATAAAGAAAAATAAAAAAGAAATAATTAGAGATAAATTTAGGGGAAAAATCAAAACATGAAAGTATTTGATTTCGATGAGATCTATAATTTCATGTTTGTCAAAAAGCCGAAAAAAGTCATCTGTACAAAGATGAATTTTTGCAAGAATTTTTAATAGGCAAAACACTGGGTTTTGTGGTTTTGAGATTTTTTATATTTTTTAAAAGCTAAAATAAATATATACAATAATTAATATAATTTTTATGGGTTTTAATAAAATAGAAAAATAAACAAAAGGTTAGTAATTAAATATAATAAATAGAGTTAGCTTTTAGTGTTATTTATAGGTTATTTATACACAGAATATACACAGTATAATACAAGTTAATAATAATGAATTATTAATGGTTCTTATTGAATTGTTTAAGCTTGGGGACTAACATGTAGATTTTAATATGATGAATATGAGATCCATCAATCAGTAAGCCATGAGGTCTTGAACGACAAACTCGAGAAATCAAAGGTACAGAGGAGCTCTGTTCTTCGCAATTCATCCATCGAGCCTCTCTGCCGTCTGATCAAGAGCCGCGCTCCAGATGCAGCAGATGGTCTCCGATCAAGAGAGCCTCAACTGTCAGATCTGAAGGATATGGGAAGATCCTTAAGCGCATCATGAATGCATGACGATCACATCGTATGCGATCGGGAGCGACTAGTCTTACTAGTCGCTCAAGGCAGCGGATTTTTAAAATCTTTCAACAATTAAACCACATGATCTAATCTAATTGTAGAAATGAAAATGTGGGAAATAAATCTACCTAATAAAGAAAAGGGCACAACTCTTATACCAACTGGTGGGCAAGGAGCAGGGCGAGCAGAGAAGCTTGTCGTGGATCCATTCCTCACCTCTCTGTTGTATCCAAGCACGGGGGAAGACTCGTTGTCACCGGCCTTCGACGTACACATACAAGAATCAGGAGGAAGGTCCAAGAGGGATCAAGGAGGGAATGGAGGACATGGGGGTTATTTATGCACATAAGGTTGGACGAGTTTTGCAGTAGTGATTATTCAAAGTTTGAGGCTAGGAGACACTTGTGTGCACGTTGATGAGATGTGTGCTCCTCGCAATTGATGTTGATAATCTAAGTGGCGAATCTCCTGATCTCGTCATACGAGATCTGACGTCTTTTTCACGAGCTAGGCTCACTGAAGGAGACAGAGTTCCATGAGCAAACAATCCGGCAGCATAACAACGAAGTTGCAGCGGTGGCGACTCTCTATAGGGCTCCATGGTGAACGACCACAATGAGAGAGAGAGAAAGAGAGAGTGAGTTAGCGTGTAGAGAGAATGAGAGAGAGAGCATATGTTATTGATCTCTTATTGTTGTTCTATCGTGAAGAGCAAGGGGTACCTCTTCTTATATAATATTTTGGGAGTCCATGGATCTCAATCCATGGATTACACAAAATCAATGGATGAGACTAATTTGTGCTTCTTTTAATGGCCAAGAATTTGTTTTAAAAACACAACAACAACTAATTTAATTTAGATTAAATATATATTGAAATCTCAATATAAATTAATCCCAAATTAAATAAATCAAACATGGAGATTCATGGAATGGAGATTGCCTCCTTCCATAAGATGGGGGACGACCACCCTTTCGTAATGGAGTTGGTGGCCATCCGTACTCCCAAGTAGGAAGGTTGCAATCTCATGTAATCTCATGAGATTACATTATTCCATGGAAATCTCCAATATTTACAACACACTTGTTGTAAATTATTCTACAAAAATAATTCATAGTAATTCTGTGAACATTGCAATCATGCCATTGGAAATTTGTGAATCACATTAACAACCAAAAATAAAATGTAAATTACATTTTCAATTAATTATCCAATGTGAATCCAATTCACATCAACATTTAAATGGTAAATGATATTTACAAATAGTTCTCCCTTATATATTATAAATCACATTTATAATATATATGATTAATATGGATAGTTCTATCTACATTATTTATGTCCATGGTAATTTAATCACATTTAATCATCTTGGATCACCATTCTCATGTGCACAAATAATATGAATCGCATTCACATTATTCACATATTTGATAATTAAATCACATTTAATTATCTTAGATTACTCTGCTTATAATATGAATCAAATTCATATTATTCAAGATAATTAAATCAAATTTAATTATCAATTTTCTGAATGCTCGGATACATTTATCAACAGTGAAATTATCCTTGAACTCTTTCAAGGATAACAAACTTTCTCCGTGGTTACTTGGACATAAGGACATGGCGAATGTATTGTTCCACGCATAGTGACTTGGATATTAAGATCAAATCTTGAATCTAGATCTCAGGGACCTCCAATAGATGTTTGATTAAATCAAAGACGTAGATCCAATCTTCTAGTTGCATCTGAATCACATTTAGATCCCTGTCCAACACTTGGACCAAGATTAGATCATTTCTCTATTGAGAGGAGTCATTAAAATCCTACCTTGTTTCGTCACTCCCTAGGTATGGAAGCGTCATGGTTAGCCATTCATTTATGATCACATCACCCTCAGGTATTCGTAATACCTGTACATCCTGCATACTGGAAGACCCAAAATAAACCCAATGTTTTGTATCTCATTTATAATGCTTCCTTCAGGGTTTCATCATTAAGTTTCCGATTTGATCATTAGGAGTCGGTATCGATCATATACTTTCCAACAACATATATCATACCTAGTTTTTTATTATATACTTTCCAAAAGTATATATCAAACCTTGAAATTTAGTCAAGCATCCAAAGAGAAATGACCGTGCTTGGAGTGAGCTCATGTCTTCCAGTTTAGTAAATGAACATGTATGATCCCTTTGAGAGATCGTATTACTCGTATACCCTTGCATGCACTCTAGCGCGTCGGTGTATAGACCTTGATTAGGTCATCAACCTATTGGTTTAAAAAATGCCAAATTTACATACTCAGACATATAGTAACACATCTGTCTCCAGATAGACGATGCACGCCTATATTATTGCAGAGTACGACATAGGTCTTTGGTTATCTCGATCTCGTTAAGTCAACTCTTTGACCTATCTAATCTGACATCTCTGAATCTTTATTCCTATGCAGAGGACCTGCATCAAGAGGTCGGTCAAAGAATAGGCCTTTAGAGAAAGTATTTCCATCTCCTTCTCTAGTTGGAGATCCTCTCTTAATAATCATTTGACGATGCTTGATGAGTCCTCAATCTAACTCTTTAGATATTCATCCAAGCACCAACCTCCATGATTCAACATTTCAATCAACACATGTATGATCATTAAGATGGCCATGGTACATAACCCTAATTGTACTAAGGGACCTATTATGCAAATTAGGTATTCTTCATTTCATATCAGGGAACGATATTTGTAATAACATTTATTGCATAATGGCTCGTTGTGGGCTCGCATGTCCAACAAGATCTCTGCCCGAGATCTAATCTCAGTCGTCATCACTGAACTGTCATCGCACATTGTGGAGTCAACACGTGTTAAGTGATAAGATCTAAGACGTCGGCCCACGCACAAGTAAGGGGTAATTTGCACTATACCCACTTTGTTTTCTTTATTTCATTTTAGTACTTAAATATTCATCTGGAGTGTAAATAGCTTTGTCAAAATTGCACATAGCCACCCATGCTTTCATGTATTTGCCTACGTGTCCACGCCAGCTCAACTCATGTGGCTTGCTAGGTGAGTTGGGTATTTTGCTAGCGTAACCCACAGTTTTGCATATTTATTTTTAATACACAAAATTGTATATATTCAGTGTTAAATTTTTGGAAAACAAATGTATATGGGACCTTGACCCTTCATATAAACGCCCTTCGAGGGTGTTTTTATTTATTTATTTTGCTAACAAATTGCACGTACGCCCTTGGATTTTGTAAAAGAGTCCTGGAATGAATCAAATATTTATTTAAATTGCAAATAGGTCCCTACTAGTGCATTAAATGTTATTACATGTTTTTTTAAAAATACCTACTTTATGTATTTAATTTTGGAAATATACATGTAAATGCGTGGAATGACATATTTCATGCTCTGATTTTTAATTTGCATTTTTAGGCATTTATCTATTTATTTAAATTCAAACAGTGAGCACTAATTCCATGTTTAGCTCTAAATATACCAAAGAAAATCAAAACACCTTTAAAAATTACAAAAAAATTATATGTCGTTTGTTATTACCTATATTGACTCTAGACTAAAAATCCCTAAAAATATAAAAGGAAAAAGAATAAAAGTTAAAAAAGCTCCAAAATCCAATAAAAATTAGGAAAAATCACCAAATAATATCAAAAAATATTTACTTTGTCCCTAAATTTTCTTTATACTATTATGTATGTATTAAAATTGAACTGAAGAATTTTTTACACTTTTTGCTATTTTTAATCTTCAAATCAATTAAACCTATTTATTTAATCCTTATTTTGGTATGTTTTTTATTTTAAAAATACGTAAAAGATGCAAAAATTCTAGAAAAATAAAAAAACAATAGAAAAATATAAAAAACTTAAAATATTTTCCTAGATTTTTGGACTATGTAAAGAATTATCTATTTGTATACATATATATACTTACATTATCTGCTAATATATTTTATATAAATATATTCCTATTTTATTTTTGAAAATAAAAAAGAAATTAAAATTTTGCCAAATTAAAAACCAAAAACAGGAGAAAATATGGACCTTCCTTGTATTTAATTATCCCTTTCTCTTTTATTTCCCTACATAAGTATATATATAGTCATACTTAATTATTAATATAAGTATATTCACTACTTATTTTAAAAAATAAAAAGTAAAAAATCCGTATAAAAAGACTTAAAATGTTAGTATGTACATACTCCACATTTATTAGCAATAATCATAGGCTACCTAGGTTGCTGTCTATGGTTTGAGCTCTACATGCTTACATCGTATACATTTTTGTTTATAGAGTATAATAAATTGTGCCTCACATTTTTGGATATTTATTGTTTATTTATACATTGTGGTATCTTCTACCTTCGCACTCTTAGAGGATATAATTTCCTGACCCACCTGTAAAATCTCTCGACATCAAATGGTGATGTTGCCGGGGAGCAACATGTGTAGCCTAATTTGTATAATTGTATTTTATTCATTTATTTCCTTGTACAATTTTTTGTATCTCTTTCTTACTTATATATACTCATTTATTATTTTGTTTAAATACATCAATTGATTAATTATGCTAATACACTTTTTTTATTGTTGCAAGGGCCCTCTATGCGGGACGACCTCTTAGGAGGACGATGCAACCAAGAATGGTGGAGACCGGTTTTCCTAACATGACCAATTGGGCTGGCAGCAATAAACTTAGTGAGGAGACTAGTTAGCATAGATTCTCAGCTTAATATTTCCATCTTATTTTGGTGAGAGAGAGAGTAATTCATTTATTCATTATTAATTGTAGTAATTATGTACTTGGACACTATTCTACTCAACGGGGTCCAATTCTCGGGTGACTATTCACCTGGGGAACTCATCGTGTTTTCTCGAGTTTTCATCGCATTGTTTTATTTGTTTCACAATGTTTAGAGTTTTCCGCCTTTCTTTTTATTTGTTTTGTGTGCATGAAGCCCCTAGACTTTAGGTTTGCTGGTATTAGTAATTAGGTCCAAAACCAAATAAGGATTATGTGCATATAGTCTCTTACATTTGGATCTATCCCAATTAATATTTTCTAATCATTTGGAATAGAACCCACACACCAAGAGAGCCATCATACAATGATGGTAGGACCCGTTGTGGCGAGCACTGAGAAGTCTCGAAGATCAGACTCTCGGGTTCATTTCTGAATAATTAACATATGGTTCTTCATGAGTAAGAAAAGCTGTTGTTTAGGGTGATTTTGTCGATTGCATACTACCATGTAGATAGGTATTGAATCTCCATTTCATCACCTTTATTTTTTCATTTTGGCCTTTAAACCCTAGTTGAATGCATGAATATATCATTAATTTTTCAAAATAAACATTCATTAATTTGTTAAAAATACTATACAAGATACTGTATATTTATAGTATCTATTGCCAAAATAAAAGAATAAAGGAAGAAAAAAAGAGCGAAGTGTCAAGGACATTGAAGTGATCCGAGCCCCTGAGACTCAGTCATCATGATGACTTAGTCGACAAGGATAGATTAGGGGGAGATACGACGACTGATTGTATAGAAACCACAGTCGGATCACTCTACAAAATAGACCAATAATTAATTTTTTTGGGCCTATTTTATTATTTATTATTATACCTCAAATAAAGAAACTTTGTACATGATAGTTGTACATAATTATATATAGAAAAACACAAAATTGATTTCTTAGAAAAATAATATACAATGTACTTTTTATACTCTCAATAAAAAAATCAAATCCCAACTTCCCATACTCATATCTCTCAAATAGAAACTCAAAATTTATCAAAGTCACTTTAATTGTACATAACTTTTAATAATCTACTTAATGAAGGTGGATTCATATTTTTTGGAGTTAAGGTGCGAAACTTAGATTTTGGACTCCTATTGTACAATATACCCAAATAAAATATTCGTTTTATTTATTATTTTTATATTTTATATTTTTATAATTTTGCAATTAATATTTATATCATACGTACATAATAAAACTTAAATAGAACCATAAAGAAAATATTAAAATAAAATATGAACACTAAATACATAGATTAAAATACAATAACTATACCTATAATATACATATATTTATATAGGTGTGTATATTTTATCATAAAAAATAAAAAATATATTTAAGTATAAAAAAATAAGTTGTCAATATATAAAATAACAAAATAAAATAATAAAATCAATATTATAATATATAAATAAAATACTCAAAACGTAGGTAAATATACCCATAAATAAAACTTTAAAAATAAATTTTTAATTAATAAACTCTAAATATAAATAAAAAATTGTATAAAAATGCTGCAGAAAATTAGAAACATTTTTTATTTTATATCCTAAAATAATAAAATCTGTTATTATTTATTATCCATTTTCCAAGGCATTTTCCTCGGAATTTCCTAGTTGATCCACGTGGACCAACCAAGCATCTCCAGTTGTTGACCTCGGTCAACTGCACCTCATCCCCTCTGACTTTTGTCAGAAGTCACGAGCATGTATGTTTCTCCATTTTCTCCACACCTCCATCTTCCTCCTCTTTCCTCGAGACCTTCATCTTCTTGTAGCCATCTTGTCCCTCATGTATGCCCGTCTTTGAATCTCCAACTATCACCATTCATCTCCATGCAATTGATCTTCGAAACTTGCTCAAAACTCGTCTATAAATAAAACCCCAAGATCCTCTTTTGCTTTTCGATATATTTTCCCTTATCCTTAACCCCTCAATTCACCCATGGAAACTCCTCCAAGGTGACAACATTGTAGGGATGGCATTTGCAGCGAGGAAGGGCGATGGGGGAGGAGTATCCAACCACCTGCGGTGGACCTCCGACGCATGGTTCTGCTCCTGAGACTCTAGCCCGGTTGACTCATTTTCTCTGCTTTCCTATGTATTGTGGTAGTTTATCTTTCATTCTGCATCGTTAGTTTTAGATTCAATAAAGTGGATAGCATTGAATTAGCAAATCCCCAATTCCTAGAGCTAAGACTCTAGGGAAAAATTAGAAGCATCCAATCCTTGACTCGCCTCGATTTTCATGTCATCTCATTCCGCGTCACATTCTCTTCCGAACCCCCACTTCAGCCAACCTTGATCTATTGTGGATCTGGGATTCAGAACTCCCTCTTCTTCCCATCACTGGAGCTCCCCCCTTCATTCCATTCCCCATGCTATTGCGATCAACTTATGGGTGGAGGAGATAGATCTCGCACCAAGGAACTTTTTGGTGCTTACTTGCTGGTCTAGGGGCGTGTCTGAGATACAGACGACCACCTGTAGCGGCTACAGGTGCTTCGAATTCGCTAGAGCACTGCGAGCTCCCTCATCATCCTTGGAGGTTGTCGTGGCATAAGGAGGAATCCCATCTACCTACTAGGCCTGCCAGAGGAGTGATTGACCGCCGGAGCACAGAGGAACGAAGGATCGAAGTTCGCCGACAAAGTGTTCTTGGTTGTTCTTTCAGAGGGACCCAGTGCCGTTGGATCAAGAACTAGGGTCCATGTCTAATGCTGGCCCTTGATTCTATTTGAAATGTTGTCCATTCAAAGCTGCTGGATTGGGCACGTGGCAGCACTAGGGCGGTCGGATCTGAAACATTTAGTGGGTAATTTTCACCAACCTCCTCTACCTTTTGTATTTGCTAAGAAGTCATGTAAATATCCTATGTAGTTTAAGAAGTAGTGGATAAATTGCATCTAGCCCCTAGAACCTTTAGATTATTGCAAGTTAGTCCATGTTTGAGTTACGTGTGTGCGCACATTTTATGTTATAAAAATTGTGTGAACACCCTCGTTGATTTTGTAAATTTAGTTTTAATGCTTTAAATTTTGAATGTAGTTTAAAAAATTCGATGTATTTCCATATGAACCCTCTAGTTTATTTTTTATTGCAATTATGCCCCTGCCAGTTCAATATTTTTTGTGCATTTTCTCTATTTATTAAATTTAGCTACGGTTCTCCAAAAATCACCAAAAAAATAGGTGTAGGTTCCTAATTAGGATTTGTGCACACACTTCCATGCCACATTTTTATTTTTGCAAATTAGGACTTTTATCTATTTTTTAAAAATAAAAAAGAGCACAAAAAACCCATGTTTGACTTAGAATATTCCCAAAAAAATATAAAATCATTTTGAAAAATTCCTAAATTTTTTTTGTTTATGTAAGTATTTTTAACATTCAGATCAAAAATCTGTAAAAATATAGAAAGAAAACTTTTATAAATTGAAAAACCCTATAATCCTTTATAGAAATCTAAAAAAACTAAAAAATTCCAAAAATATTGTTCTCTATTTTATAATTTTCTTTATAGTATTATTTATCTAGTGAAATCAATTCGAAGAATTTCGATCTTAATTTACTATTTTCAATCTTCATTTCAATTTTGACTATTTATTTAATCCCTGATTTGGGATATTTTTACTTTACAAATATATAAGAATTTACAAAATTAAAAAAAACACAAAAATAGTGAAATATTATTTAAAACCTAAAAATATTTAATTTTGTAACTTTTAGTTATTTTTAGTCATATTTATATCTATATTATCTATTATTGTATGCATAGCCTTATATATCTTATATTATATACTTAGAAGAAAAAGAAATTAAAAATCAAAAAATATAAAAATAAAATATAAAAATGTAAAATAAAAATGAAATAAATATAAAACCAAAAACCCACATCCTTAGGTTAATATTGTTCATATCTATATATACATCTGTATATTATTTATTCATTTTTATTTATAAAAAATATTGAGTGCTACATAGTGTGTTTTTTGTGTTCGACACCCTATTCTACTTGTCACTATACGATCATTTTTGGAGGGTTTATAATAAATTTTAATCCACACATGCTTATTCATTGATTGATTTATACTGTCTGGGTTGATTGTTGTTTCGACCACCTAGGGCATTGTAAGGGGTCCGCTCAGCGACACCACTCCTGCCATGTGTGGAGTGTACGACTCACTCTTATCTCTCAGGTGGTTGAACAATAGGTTTAAAAATTCTACTTTGCATACCACATGGAGAGAGTTGGGAAGCACTGTAAGTCCTCTAACTATGCATATATCATTAGAATTAATGATGAGATTTCCATCACAAATCAACTTGCACAACTTTTCTATTATCTCCCTCTGATTTTGAGCACCTTGGACTTAAATGAGAATCTACAAAATTGTTAGGCGCTTGTATGCAAAATATCCAAAAAGTGAAATCCAAAAAACTAAAATAAGAGGACTGCTAAATAAACTTCGACCTTAATTAATATCCGTAATGGAATTCATTGCCTTGGGTTCATAAAGCTCTGATTATTTTCAGGTACCTTAGAAGAAGACCAAAACCCCTCCAATGAGAGAGGCACGACCCACTAAGGATTAGAGCCCAAAACCTAGTATGTAACTACCTTCTGTGTCGTCTAGATTTTTGAAGTATTGGCGCTTCTATCATACGTGACTGAGTAGGGCCATGTCATCAATGGTATTCCTACCTTGTGTGAAACACTGACTTGGTCTGAAGTACTGAGCTTATGCCACGCTCTCACAGGTGTGTCTGTCTCTTCAGTTTGCGTCCGAGTAGGTCCTTACATGCCTACATGTGATTCCATTGCGACCAAGGTCCGAAGTAGTGGTTTCGCCTTTCGTCTAACTCCCTCTTATTCTTTGGCTGAGTAGGGATCCAAGAAGGGTTAAAAGAACCTCAAAAATTGCAGACTACAATAGGTTACAAAGTAGGAGGAAAAAATTGGATACTTTTCTAGCCGTACTCTCGATCCTATAGGGTTAGTGTACTAAGGACTTGTTAAAATATATGCCCGAAATAACATCTCTAAAAATGAAAAGATGAAAAAAGTTGAACATTTACATCTTAAAATTGTGTTGTGTTGGTGAAATCAATTTTATATTATGTTTGTATGGATCTAGACTAAGGTTCCAAGATCAAGTCCCGCACACCTGCGCAAATTTTGTTATATGTGTCTTCTCTTTGACCCCCTGCTCATTCCGAGTCTTTCTACTATTTTACACTCCTTTTTATTCCTCGTTGACCATCGTATCCTTCTTCTTGCATCGATCCTCTATTGCTTCACGATGTCGATCCATGGACGGTTTAGTCTTGATTCTGCGGACACCTACATCGATTCCATGGACTCGATACCGTTAATAAATTGGAGGCAATTCCAGAGAACCCGATCCGAACCTTACGAACTGATCTCCAGATTCACCGTCTTATTTCCACTTTCCTTTATTTCCTAATAAACAAGGACCACTCTTGTCCCACTTCCACCTGTTATGAATGGAGTTCGATTTCAATCTACATCTTTTACTCCATTCAGAACCATCTAGGATTAACCCTAGTCCCATATTCATCATTGCAGCTGTCATTTAATTTAAAGTTACCTTATTGGGATCCTCTTACATTTTAGATAGAAGCCATTCCCAGTCCTGGATACTAATACAGAGTTCATCTCTTCAGACTCAGACCCAGAAATGTCTCCTCAAGGAAAGGGCAAAGGGAAGCAACTGCCCCAGTCAAAGCAGGGCCAAGCACCCAATCGAAACCAAGTCAACGCTAAGTTGCTGGCTTCCATCCAAGCCATCCGACAGCAACTAACAAAACAAGCTTTCACACAGATTGCCTTTCAAGATCTATTGAATGACTTGAGGAACAAACCTAAAGGAGGAGGAGGAAGAAATAAAGGTCCACCCTGCGACGGGGAAGAAGAGCATGTAATGGGAACCCCAAACCAACAATGAAGGAAACATACAATCCTAAATATAGTCAGATGATATAATGGATTCACATTCCACCGGTACATATTCACATCGAGCTAAAGCCTTAGTTCCTTATTTTTTGGCCCTTATTCCACGGGAATACAAATGAGGATCCCTATATTCACTTGCAACAGTTATCTCACATTTGCAGAACCACCCACTACCTAACATTCCGTTAGGTGTAGTCAAGATGACTGTGTTCCCTTTCAGTTTACAAGACAAGGCCCTGTACTGGGTCAATCATCTGGAAAATGTCGTGACAACGTGGGAGGAACTTAAATCTATGCTCCTTCATAAGTTATACCCTCTCAGTTAGCTCAACCATATGCGAGCCAACATCACAACTTTTCTCAATGTACCAATGAGTCCATCCATGATCCCTGGGAGCGATTTCAGACCTGCAGGAGAAGTTCCCCTACCATGAGATACTGAAGACCAGTTTGGTTCAACACTTCTTCGGGGGCATGAATGTATAGAAACAAAGATTAGTCAACGGTGTTTGTAGGGGTCCCTTTTTAACAAGGATGAAGATGTGGTATGGCAAATCTTTGAAGAAATGGTCGAGGGAGAGGTCATCCTCTCTTGTAACATGCTTCTCAACGACAACCTTAGGTCCTCTAGAAGCCAGTGCACATGGAAACATCTCGTGAAGTAGAGTGAGATGAGAGCTCCAACCTCAAAATCATAGAGGGGGATCTCTCTAAGGTTGAAATTATCGAAAAGTCATCACAGGATTTTGAGAAGCTTGCTGTGATTGAATAGAGGGCGCAAAACCTAGATAAAATGGACCAAATCACCAAGCAGTTGGAGATGCTGGTGAGCACCATCAGCGCATGCCAATCGATGACACCACCATCAGAGATTTTTGTTGAGAAGAAAGATGAACCAACACCTACACAACAGGCTCACCAGAGTCTACAGTAGCCATCGATCCAGCACGTGTACTACGTTTAGGCACTCGAGAAGTCTCCGCCATAACAACAGATGGTGCTCTACTAGCAATAATACATACCATCTTCTGATCTAGCATTCCCTCCATCACCCCTAATTCAAGAAGTCAACAGTGTCTGGAGAATGACGCACAACTAGACTGTCCTGATGGACATCCCTAGGGTCAGCCACCAGCCAAATGATCGTACCACCAACCTCAGGGTCGTCATTTTGCACAGTCCTTTTAGCCTCAGCCTTAGTTTCAACATCATCAGTCTCCATAACACCACAATAATTGGAGAGAGTCGCAATAGTACCCGCAACTGTCATACCGTCAGCACCAGTCGTACCCTCCGTACGTTGCTGCACCTCAGCACTTATATCCTCCTCCTCCATACTAATAGTATTAGCTTCCTCCTCCTCAGCAACAACATCAACAGTCCCAGCCTCATCCTCACCAATGCAGCCACAACGTGGTCAGCACACTGAAACTTTCGAGGCGGTTCTCGCAAACCCGGGCCTCGATTGCCTTGCCCAATTAGTGAAGGGTCTCACAAAGATGATAAGGAAGTTAGATGATCCAACGGCCACCAAAACTCTTATCTCAGCCCTGGTCGAAGTGAATCCCAATAATTTTAAGAGAAAAGAGTAGGTAGAACGTGATGTCCCGTTTGTGCCTGTAGAGTCAGATGATTGTGATTTTGCTTTGACTAATGTTGTTACTCTCTAGAGCGGTAGGACCTTGCCTTCGTTTGCCACAATCAAAGGGAAGAATAAAGCTTCATCTGGTGAATCGTCATCTTCTGCGTCAGTCGTGCCAGCTATAGGTTTGGGTAAGGAAGAAGAAAAAGGAGGAGCCATACAAGTTGTCAGCCACCACCACCTCCATTAGAAGAAAAAAACAAAAAAATCAGAAAAATCAAAAATACCAAAAAGAATATAGTAGTCAAAATGAAGCCATGCCTGCAATGAGGAACGAAGCCACAACAGCCGACTCAAAGCGAGCCAATGGCACGGAGACCGTGCTTACTGCATGTCCACCAGCAGTAGTACCATCATTTGCAGTTTAGATGTACAAGACAATGTGGACAAGAATTCTATTGTAAATACAAATAGTGCTATTTCATTCCTGTAAATATTGATGGACATGCGAGCCCACGGCGAGCCATTATGCAATAAATATTATTGCAAATATCATTCCCTGATCTGAAATGAAAAATAGCTAATTTGCATAATAGGCCCCTTAGTATAATTAGGGTAATGTACCATGGCCATCTTAATGATCATACAGCTGTTGATTCAATTGTTGAATGATAGAGGCCAGTGCTTGGATAAATATCTAAAGAGTTAGATTGAAGACTCATCAAGCACCGTCAAATGATTGTTAAGAGATGATCTCCATCTTGGATAAATATCTTCCTTTGTCTAAGGGATGATATCTACTTGACCTCTTAATGCAGGTCCTCTGCATAGGAATACAGATCCGGAGGTGTTAGATAAGTTAGGTCAAAGAGTTGACTTAACGAGATCGACATAACCAAAGTCATATGTCGTATGTTGTCATGATATAGGCACGCATCCTCTAACCAGAGACAAATGTGTTACTATATGTCAGAGTATGTACATTTGGAAGACTAATAGGTTGATGACCTAATCAAGGTCTATACACCGATGCGTTGGTGTGCATGCAAGGGCATATGAGTTATACTATCTCTTAAAGGGATCATACATGTTCATTTACTGAACTGGAAGACATGAGTTCACTCATGGGATATTGAGAAGACTCAAATTCCGTGCATGGTCGTCTAACTTTGGAAGCTAGACTGAATTTATAGGTTTGATATAAACTTTTAGAAAGTATATAATCAACACCTGGGTATGATATATGCATTTGGAATGAATATGATAGATACCAACTCCTAATAATCAAATGAGAAACTTAATGATAAAACCCAAAAGTAGATAGTGTAAAATTGATCTAATACTTCAGGTTTATTCTGGGTCTTCTAGTATGCAGGATGTATAGGTATTAGGAATACCTGAGGGTGATGGGATCATAAATGATTGTATAACCTTGACGCTTCCATTCCTAGGGAGACATGAAACAGGTCTGGATTTTAGTGACTCCTCTCAATAGAGAAGTAATCTAATCTTGATCCAAATATTGGACTTTGATCTGAATGTGATTCAGATGTAATGAGATGATTAAATTTGCGGTCTTGATTTAATCAAGCATCTATGAGAGATCGATAAGATCTGGATTTAAGATGTGATCTCAATATCCAGGTCACTATATGTGGAAAATTACAATCACCTTGTACTTATCTCCAAGTATTCGCAGAAAAAGCGTATTATCCTTGAAAGATTTCATGGATAATTTCATTGGTGATATATGTATCCAAGTATTGAGAAAATTAATAATTAAATGTGATTTAATTATCATGAATAATATGAATTTGATTCATATTATAAGGAGAGTTATCTAATATATTTAAATGTGATTTAATTAAAAAAGATGTAAATAATATGAATGTGATTCAAATTATTTGGGAACATGAGCATAGAGATCCAAGATGATTAAATGTTATTTAATTATCATGGATATGAATAATGTGGATAGCAATATCCTAATTATTCAAATATATTATAAATGTGATTTATAATATATAAGAGAGAGTTATTTGTAAATAACATTTACAAATTAAATGTTGATGCGAATTGGATTCACATTGGACAATTAACTGAAAATGTAATTTACATTTTATTTTGGGTTGTGAATATGATTCACATATTTCCAATGGCAAGATTGCAATATTCACAAAATAATTATGAATTATTTTTGTAGAATAGTTTGCAACAATTTCTTTTGTAAATATTGGAGATACATGGGACAATGTAATCTAGAAAGATTACATGGAGTTTCCTCCTTCCTAATAAGAGAAGGGGACGGCCACCAATTCCTATTAGGAAAGGGTGGTCGTCCACTCCATCTATATGGAAGGAGGCACTCTTCTTTTCATTATCTCGATGTTTGCATGATTTAATTTTTGGATTACCTTATATTGATTTACTAATATATATTTAATCTAAATTGATTGTTGTTGTGTCTTTACAACAAATCATGGCCATTGAAAATAGTACAAATCAATCTCAACCATTGATTGTGTGTAGTCCATAGATTGAGATCCATGGACTCCTAAACCCTATATAAGAATAGGCTCCCCTTATTCTTCAAAGTTACACAAATTGTGAACAACTCTCTCTCTCTCATTCTCTACACGTCCTCTCTCTCTCTCAACATGTGGCCGTCCACATGATGACCTAGAGAGAATATCCGTCGTCGCCATGCTGTTGTGTTGTCGCTTCGACCGCTCATGGATCTTCGTCTCCTTTCGTGTACTCACTCGTGAACGGATCTCGTGAGACAAGATCGGGAGATTTGTCGCTTGGATCATCAACATGGATTGCGAGGAGCACGTGTTTCATCAACGTGATCGCAAGCATCTCCTCCGTCGGATCGGACTTGAGACAGGAGGTCTTTTCGTTTAGAGACTCGATCGCTACCACGCTTCAAGAGGTAACTCTAATAATTGTTCATGGTTTAGATGAAACAATCCGAAAAGTGTTCTTGGATCATGTGGTTTCATTGGAAAAAACTTTAAATTCCGCTGCCTCGAGCAACTAGTGCGACTAGTCGCTCCCAATCCCATAGGATGTGATTCTCACGCTTCCGTGATGCGCTTAAGGATCTTACCATATCCTTCAAGTGATATCAGAGTCAGGTTGGAGGTTTCGGATACGATCCATAAACCTAGGACGACTTGGGCTCATTAGGGTTTGCGAATTTTTATCGTTTTTAATTCACGCAGCCCTTTTTTGTGGATAATTTCGGCTCTTTTTAAATTATTTAAACATGAAACTATCACTTGTATTATGTTCCCCATTAAATAAGGAAACCGTGAGATTTGAGTTTGCATTATTTGGAATCCGATTGCTCATGTTATGATCATTTTAATGAACATGTTTCTAATGTTTCGGGGACTGCGAATCTTGAAATAATTAAGGAGTCAATTACTGATTTGAAACGCCTAGAAATGTGAGCAAATCACTTGAGTTCAGATATAAATCAAATTAACAAACTTTAGGAACTTATTTTGAAAGTTTTGGATTTAAATTGATTGAGATATGCTAATTTTAGTAAGTGATGGTTACTGTTGGAAATTACTTTCCTAATAAAGAACCTTGTGATTATCATTTAATCAATTACTGAAATTAAATGCTTTAATTCTTAGAATAATTATGGATAAATAATTGTGAAATATTTGATTGATAATTATTTCCTTAAATGACATTACCTTGACCAATAATTTATTAGATATGATCTAGATTACAATTGGTTACATGATCTTCTTTCCTACATCCAAATTTGCTTGAATAGGATTGGGAATTTGTTTAGCAAATTTCCTTATAATCTAAATGATTTTGGTTATTACTATATGGTATAAATTCGATTGAAAAACCGATTATTATCTCAAGTACATAATGATTAATTTGGCATTATTTTTACTTGAGGTGGATATGGTGTCTAGAAGTTGGGGTAGCAGGTTCCGTGTGCGGTTTATCCAACTCCCGTCGGTACTGGCCATGACAATGTGTAAGGAAGGGATAATGCTGGAGAGATCATGATGTATTTTCTAATTATTAAAATTCAAATTATACGTATTTGAGATAATACTATATTTCAAGTAACAATAAAAATGTTTGTTGGATATTAATTGGATCGTTGATTTAATGTGATTAGATTGATTGGAATCCAATTAAAATTAAAACAATCTATTATTAATAGAGTTGTATTTACCTTGGAAGAATTAATCATAATGAATATTATTCATAATGATTAATTAAAATTTAAATGGTATATGGAGGATCACATAAGTGACATCCATTGTCTCCCGTCAGGAGAAGGGTTCTGTATGTAGGAGATGCCTCACCGAAGTAACAGTTCCTGCATACAAGTGCATCTGGATCGGGCTCTTTGCTTCTCGAAAGAGTAATGACGCATGTGTAGTGACCCCAATATGGAGTTCTCATATTATTGAGGCCATATTGGATTGCACATAGTGAGTTGTATTCTTGTTGATGGTTGGTTCAATTAATGACGGGTAAACATCATCTTAGGGGTGGTGGGTTCAGGTGTTAATGATCGAATTAGGAATGCAAGTTGGAATTGCATGGTGGAATGTGCTCCCACTTCTTTTTATCCGAGTTGCAAGTTCTCATATTATTGGGATGTGACAAAGATAAGGAAGGAGATTCCAGATTTTGTTGAGATATAATGGTAAGTATATCTCTTACATTGAATGTTATAAGGAAACGAACTTTCAGTGTTGACAAGGCAAGAGAACTTTGATATAAAAATTCCTAAATCAAAGTAAAATATGTATATACATATATTGCAAATTTATTAAACCCACTAAATATTATACTCGATAATAATCAGTAAAATATCATGGATTGTATCCATGATCAAGATATTGTACTTGTAGTTGGACACATAATGTATGTGGTTGAAATGTGCAAGTTTACCTCATAATAACGAGGAATGACAATTACATAGACAATAGGACTACAACACTAGGGTTTGTATGTTGCTATAGTATTGATCTATCATTAAATGTACTTTGGAAGAGACATGTCAGTGATGATCATAATTGTCAATTAATCCTTAAAAAATCTAAGAATATGCTTTGACATACATATGTGCCCTCGACATCTAATCATGAATTACATGGTTCACTGCATCATGCATAACGGTGGCTCTATAAAAGATGATGTATTCAAAATATTTGAATACCTACCTGAACCTAAGTCTTTAAGAGTTAAGATGTATGCATATACGATAAGTGTCATCATTCTACTGTCCATACTCAATCATTCACGAAGTTTCAGAATATTCATATTGTATGAATTGAATGAAGCTTGTATAAATGTTGAAGTACTCTTATATTGAAATCTTTTGAGTTCAACATAAGAGTTCCTTTGTCTTAAGCAATGGTTGTTTATAGATGAAGGGAGCATAGTGGAAGCATGGGTTGGACCCAAGTAAAAAGGAAAGTAAAAGAGTTGATTTTACTTCTGTGACTTCCATATGACATCTAATGAGCTTGATGAATGCCAATACTGCAATAAGCCGATGTATTGAAAGTATGACTATCAAGTCTATCTAGGATCCCTAGAGAAGGACTCAGATGATAATCTATATCTACATATCATTATTGAAATAGACTTTCTTATTAGTTAAGATCGAAGTCTAATAATTGTATCTCATTCTTCTGGTAACAATTGCAATCATTTTCTTATGTTTTAGAAGATTAGATAATTTTATCTTAAGGTTTAATAATCATCCACATGGGAATTGATGCAATTGTTGCAATAATCTCCATTGGATAGATGAACTTCATGATTTCAGTGGGAGAGCCCTTAATCTTAGAGAATGTCTCTATGATCGAGATATTAGAATATACTCATTGTTTATTTCTAATTGTTGTGAATAAACATGAATTCTGGAATAGACCTATCATAAAGAATTACGATGGATATATTTCAGATAGTACTCTGACATCTGGAGGACTCTAATAAATTATAAGATTAATGAACGGTTCATTAATATTTCTAATACTAAAAATTAAACCTAAACAAGATCAATAAGTGGATGAAGATCATTTGTCAAATGATCTAGTATCAAGCCTTGGACATATGTCAGTTGATGTGATCAATAGACTAGTAAGAGATGAAACTTTAGAGTGTCTGAAATTTCAAATCTTATATACTTATGAATATTGTATTCAAGGTAGAAAATGTCCAAAGCACCCTTCTCCGGGAATGGTATACGTTGGCAAGGTATTCAAGATCACATACATATTGAACCGAACTGTCTCACGACGTTCTAAACCCAACTCACGTACCACTTGAATCGGCGAACAACCGAACCCTTGGGACCTTCTTCAACCCCAGGATGTGATGAGTCGACATCGAGGTGCCAAACGACTCCGTCGATAAGAGCTCTTGGGAGTCATCAGCTTGTTATCCCCGGCGTACCTTTGATCCGTTGAGCGAGAGCCCTTCCACATGGGACTCCCGGATCACTATGGCCGAATCGGGTTCCTGACTCTGCTCCGCATCATTCGACAACGGCACGTCGACTATGTCTGAGCTGTCTTCTACCCCGTCAGTTGTTGAGTAAGCAAGCCCCATGAGGTCCCGCCCGATCTCGCGACTGAGAGATGCTCCTCGACGTCGGGGAAGAGTTGCGGAGGAGGCTATAGACTGATATATATATATGTTGAGGGAAGGTCGGGCTCGAATTCTACCAGGACAGCGCATACCTCGGCTCACCTCCAGCACCGTGGAAGGTCAAAAGCTCTGATTCCGTTCCACTAAATATTTAATAAGAGCTTTCTCTTCCCCTAAAGTCAGACAGAGGGCAAAGTAGCAAGCGAAGGTGGGTCGATCGGAAGGGTGAGCTGAGCCTTAAGGCTGTTCGCGAGGAGAGCCTATAGTCCAGATCCGAAGCTGCTGTTTTAGCCGATTCCGTTTAAAGAGCAACCAGTGCCGTAGACGGTGGGAAAAGGAATATATATTAGGGGGCATCTTCCCTCTAGACCTTGCTCCTATCCCGCGATGGTACCTGAAAAAAAACCTTCCAATCAACCGACTCGACGCTGGAGCTAACATGCCCAGCTTGTTGCATAAAAAGACATGACGATCTCGCGGCATGGACTCAGCAAGGTCTCAGTGAAGATGAGATTGGTGAAGTAGTGATCTTCCCTTCATTAATTAATCGCGAAAAAAAGCGAAGAAAGTGGTTCCTCACCGGAACACAGCATTCAATGATATGTGATATCTATTGATGATTATTTGTGACATGAGATTTCTTTCCTTTACCTTATAAGCTTTGAAATGTTCAAAGATTTCACAATTTTGGTTTAGAACCAAAGTTCGAAGGAAGATGAAAATGAATTTGATCTAATCTCGGTAGTTAGTACCTATTAAATGAATTCATGGAAGAGCTTATGGAGAAAGGAATGTCATTCTTATCTCAATCCTCCTAATGTAACTTAACTCAATAGAGTTGTGTGGAGATACAATTGATCATGTGTGACATGATTTGATCAATGATGAATCTTAGTATAATTACCTCTTAGTTCCAAGGTATATATGCAGTAGAGACTACAATACATATCCTTAATTTGGTTCCATGCTAGTAAGCTGGAATCGTGCACCGGAGAGTGCTACTTCATTAGGAAAATAAAGGATGGTATTGGATACCTACTTTATGACATTGAGATTCTTAACAAATTTCATCTCTAAGGATGAGATTCTAAGATGATGACTCTGTTGAGAATCAAGATGAAAATGAAGTGAAGGGACTCATTTAATCTTGAGAATATAATGAGGGTCGTGAAATTGGAAACTAAAAGGACGATTAAAGATGAAACACTAATACCTCTTCAAATGAGTTTGAGGATGGATTCCATGCGTCAGTTAAGTCTGACAATGATCTGACTGCATGTGATGAAGCTTCTAAAGATCATGACTTGGAAAGATGGATGTTAGCAACAAAGTCTAAAGTAGACATCATATACAAGTGTTGTATATGGACCCTCGAGGATCCACCTATAAGGGTAAAACTTGTTAGGTGTAAATGGATCTTCAAGATAAAGAGGGAACCTGGTGAGAATGTAGAGATCTTCAAAGCATGGCTCGTAGCCAAAAGCTACACATCGAAGAGAAGACATCGCTAGCAATGAGACTTACTCTTTAGTAACCATGCTTAAACCCCTTAAAATATTGCCAACTTTAGCTACACAACTTGGCTGTGACATCTTCTAGATGTGTGTCAAGATTGCATTCCTTTAGGAATACCTCTCTAAGGATATTCACATGAAGTAGCTCCAGGGTTTCATGATTGAGGAAAGCAAGGTGTACAATCTGAAGAACTCCAACTATGGTATCAAATTAGCTTCTTTTAGTTGGAACATTGGATTTGATGAAATTATAAATATTATGATTTCAGATAGAATCTTGATTAACCGTGTGAAGCATAGTGGGAGTGCAAGTGCTCATCGTGCTAAATGTAGATAGCATCCTAATCATTTAGAATGATATAAGGATGACAATAAGTGATTTATAGTCTGGTTATTCTATACCATGAGATATGATCTCAAAGATACCTCATTGATCTTGGTTCTGAAGTTGTTTAGAAGCAAAGAGAAGAGGGTATTGGGACCGTCACATAAGTGGTACACCTTGGACATTTCCATTTTATGGAAAATTCCAAGAAAGGCTTCTTTTCCTTAAGATAAGGTACTGACATATCTAAAGGGATAACACCTCAAAGAGTTGAGGAAGTGAATGCTGGAACTGCTTGTCCTTGTGCATTAGTTACGAGAAGCCGAGTGTATGCTAAATGTGTACAAAAGCCACATGTCTTCCATGCAGTGGGAGTTGAAAAATGTTACTAATCCTACTATGAAGATAAAACACTTGATTGCAGTAATAACAATATCTTCAAAGATGACAAGACTTAGAGATAGTGATCTCAAAATCTTATATTCAAGAGATTAAGACTTTATAGATAGTGATCTAAAAGGTCTTAACTACGGATACCTCAGGAGATAGAGATCTCTGAGAATAAGAGTATTCTTATAAGGATAATGGAAATACTAGTTATAATAATAATTGAGCTATAGTGTCAAGGACACTATAACTAACAATGTTGAGTATAGGTTGCATAAGATGCAACATTCGCATTTGATGCGAACACTGTTACTAGGAGATATGCAAGTGTTGTAACAGGACATGGAATAGTGTATTGGGAAATGAGTGATTGATCAGATTACCTAGCTATTTTTCTAAAAATCCTATGATTGTCAAATGAGTGTGGGTTTAAATGATTAGCCCATTAATGCCTCTTTGGGCTAGTGGTAGATTGTTGGACATACGAGCACGCGACGAGCCATTATGCAATAAATATTATTGCAAATATCATTCCCTGATATGAAATGAAGAATAACTAATTTACATAATAGGTCCCTTAGTACAATTAGAGTAATGTACCATAGCCATCTTAATGATCATACAGTTGTTGATTCAATTGTTGAATCATAGAGGCTGGTACTTGGATGAATATCTAAAGAGTTAGATTGAGGACTCATCAAGTACCGTCAAATGATGTTTAAGAGAGGATCTCCAATCTGAGAAGGAGATGGAAATCCTTTCTCTAAAGGATGATATCTAACTGACCTCTTGATGCAGGTCCTCTACATCGGAATAGAGATTCGGAGGTATTAGATAAGTTAGGTCAAAGATTGACTTAATGAGATCGAGATAACCAAAGTCCTATGTCATATGTCGTCACGATATAGGCATGCATCCTCTGTTCGGAGATAGATGTGTTACTATATGTCTAAGTATGTACATTTGGCAGACCAATAGGTTGATGACAAATGATGTGCTAAATGCATGTATTAAAATCAATCTGTTGTAGCACGAGAAATTAGCTTCTCGTACAGAATCGAGATGAATCTCAGTGATGAGGTTCTCAGCTTTAATTTATACTCTGGGAAGTCCAGGGTGGAACACAAGGATGCGAGCACTTTAGTGATCAAATTGAGAGAACAAATAGTTTAAATAGTAATTTATATATTCATTACTTTGAGCTGATGCACACTACACAATCAAGAAAGAATTTTCAGCACAATTATTTTTTTCTTTTTTATACGCAACTAAATTACATACAAACAAGTGTGCATCTACAGTACAACTAGGAATACAATACTTAAAAACTCACAACAAGTAAGTTGGATGAATGATAAAAATACCCTGAGTCAATTCCTTGGAAGTGTCACTTTAGTAAAAAGAATTAGTCCATAAAAGTCTATCTTGTGTTCTCTAAATCTCCACTCTACTGATTTTACCTGCAAGAAAATGTTTTGATGATCCAAAAAACATATTTAATTCAAATGATCTTAGATCATTAAGATTATAATGTCAAAAAGGGTGTAAACATTCACACAAAGTAATTGATTCAACTTAAATACATTAATCAATAAAGACTTTTAATGAAAATAAGTATTGCATGAATTTCTCAATCAAAAAAACAACCACACAACTTGCTAGCAGGTAGAGTGTAAAACAATCTCTCAAAAAAGAACAAAATCACTTTATTTGGATTTTAGGAATAAAAAATATTCAACAATAACTCCAGGGGTATAATTGTAATGAAAACTTCCAAGTTTTATTACAAAACAGTATAGTTAAGGACTTAAATGCAATTAAGAAAACTCGAAGGGGCTGATGTGCAAATTACAATAAAGTGGGAGGACTTATCTGTAATTGTTGAAAACCTCAGGATTCATTCTGCAATTTTTCCAACCACATGTGCAGATCACGTAATGTATTAGGCTCGGATGTGGAGGAGCGGGTCACGCATCTTCTCTTGATACTTCGGTTGGCTGCTCGAATTTAGGCTCAACAACCGAACCTCAGCCTTGAACCATTTCTTCAAAGTTGACGTGGTTAATCTGGGATCGTTGGATTTCACCCAAATAAAAGCAATCAACGGCAACTGCTTCACATCTGTTCTTGAAGTTCACCGTACGCGGCGGAGGAGGGAGTGTGCTCCAATGGAGGTAGCTTCTCTCCTCCATGTCTCTCCTGGCTCTGTGAAGGTCTGCCTACCCCCGTTGGTTGTCAACGAAGATAGTGGTTGTCCATAGAAGACAAGAATATGCTAGAAACACTAGGTCGTTGAAGCTTCACCGGAGAATAAATAAGAGACTGGAGATCGTCCACATTTTCTGACCATTGAAGTGACGAAGACCTGCAATGTTAGTCCAAACAACAGACAAGTACCCTACAAATAAAATGAAGTGGTTATGAAGGTGATCATAGGGCTATACGGATATGGAGGAGTAGCCCTAATGTGGATCCTTCTTCACGCGGAAGAAGACTATGGTCGAAGGACCACATATATGGAGCAACGGATTGATGATGATAGAATGCACGTGAGAATAAGGGATAACTGGCGGTAGTAAACGAAGATATAGGAGACTGAAATGTTGTATAGATACCTCAAATAAAATCTGAGAACTACACTCAGAAAAAGAGGTGAAGATTGACCTGAGACTTGAAAGGTAGAAAATGACATAAATGAGATTGAATCTGGAGCCTATTTGTGAAGCTCGAATCTTCACGATCTTGAAATGGAACTCTTGGCTAAAGAACCCAACTCACCTCGAATTTGGGTTGTATCTCTACAACACGACCAAGGATCTTTTTTTTTGACTCAAACGACCAAGGATCTTGTCGGAGATGCACGCCGTCTTGGTGCTCAATTTGAACTTCACACTATCACTGGAAGACAGAGAGGCTAGGGTGCAAATATGTGAAAATGGCGGATGCGGTTGCCAAAGGTGGAGATCGAAGATTTAAGGGGGAGGAAGTTCAGTGGTTGGTGATGATAGGTGGTGGTTTCAACCACCACCTCTGATGAAGAGAAGGGAATTTATGAGGTTATAAGGTCTTGGCGAGGATTAGGATAAGACGGGGAAGCGAATGGTTGCGACAATTGAGAGGGAAGTTAATGAAAGTTGTCGAGAAAATGGTGAGAAGTTGTCATGATGTGAAGAGTTACGTCTGTTGGAGGGGAGACTGGAGGTTAAAGACATCCAAGGATCGTTGGATCTTAAGATCCAACAGTCCAGAATTGGGCGTGAATGGAAGGTTATGATTAGATCCGGTCCGATCGGGTGGTTAAGGGTAAAGTGTGAAGAAAAGGCAAGGGTCGACCCTGATCAAGATCATTTAACGACTGGAAGAAGAGCCGGTGGTGGAACAGGAACGAACCACGTGGCGCAATCTGAAGGTGCCACGTGGCCCAATCAGAAATTAGAAAAATTGAATAAAACAAATTAAATTAGGAAAGAATTAATTAGAGGCCATATTAGAAAAAGTGTTAAACATGAAAGTTGGAGATCTACATGAGATCTATAACTTTCATGAAGAAGTCAAAGAGATCAGAGGTCATTTGTATATAGATAAAAAATTAAAAACCATATAAAACAATTTTCTTTATCTTCCTTTTGCTTATTTCTTTTTGAATATTATTTATGTTTTGTGTTATTTTATTTATATACAATTTTATTATAATTTTTATTTGATTTTTAAATAAGGAATAAATACATAAAATATTAAACCATAATAGGATTATATTAATATATAGGAATTAGTGTTAATTATTTACAACACAGTAGTTAGCAATTAGTGTTAATTAGTCAATGAATCATGTGATTAACTTAAGTTAATGAGATAAATATGATCAATTAAGTTGATAAATCTGAGATTTATCAAGGACCTAATCGAGGTCTATACACCGACATGCTGGTGTGCATGCAAGGGCATATGAGTAATACGATCTCTTAAAGGGATCATACAGGTTCATTTATTAAACCGGAAGACATGAGCGCACTCATAAGTTATTTGAAAGAATCAAATTCCGTGCTGGATCTGAAGATCTGCGACCTTCTTTGAGAGATCACTCAGCTGCTGAGGTAGAGATGAGAGTTTCTCCAACTCTCGCAGCGGCTGTAGGTCTTGGACCTGCTTGTAAATCACGTCCAGCAACGTCAATTTTTCGCTAATAAAGCCCATGTTGGTGTTGGATTCAGAGTCCGAGATGTTTGCCATCTTATGATGATCGCGTTGATGTGGTGGCTGCGGGGCTCTATGAAATGCCCGAGTTGAGTCTACGACTCTCGAGTTCTCGGCCATCCCTTCGAAGATGGCCCATACTGACTCGACGTCCTTGTTCGAGTATCTGCCACCACAAGTGGCGCTCACGAGCCCCTGAATTTCTGGCTGGAGTCCTCTGAAGTAGTTTTGCACGAGCACCTTCATCGGGATCTCATGATGCAGGCATCTCTCCTTTAGGTCCTTGAATCGATCCCATGCCTCATGAAATGATTCGTGCGACAGTTGCGTAAAGTTGGAGATCTGGCTCCTCATCATGTTCATCCTTCCCAGAGGAAAATATTTTCGCAGGAAGGTGGACATCAGGTCGTCCCATGTAGAGATTTCCCTCCCCAGATGACTCATCCTATAAAGGGCCTTATCGGCTAAGGCAAAGGGGAAGGCTTTGAGGCGTACGACCTCCTGCGTCACTCCTGGATAGCAAGCCATTCCGCATATCATCTCGAACTGCTATAAAAATGTGAACGACTCCTCTGTGGCATTCCCATAGTACTTGGGAAGCAAAGAGATGAAGGACGGTCTGAGTTCACATGGCCCTTGATTCGGCGGTAGTCGAATCAAATGGTGGAGCGTTCTTGCGCCCGGGTCATACTCGTCCCGTAAAGTCACGGGAACCGCAGGCGGTAACGGGTTCCCGGCCCCTGCTCTCAGCGCGACTAATTCAGCCCGCAGTTCAGTTTGAACTCTAAAATGTTCTCTAATCTGTAAGTTCATATGCTTAAGTGTATCGAGAATGCCAGTTGTATCATCTGCGTCTGGCATTCCTTCGTGCTGCTCCCCAGCTGGTGGCCTCTCGTCTGCTGCTGGTCCTTTGTCGCGAGCCATCTGATCGTCTGTGAAAAGAAAACTCTCATAAGAACTCAGCGAAAAGTATACGGGAGATCTAGATGATGTATTGAGGCGAGGGTCTGCCTCAATAGTCTGGACAGGAGGCGAGGGAGTATGGGTCTGACTCGCCTCGAGATCTAACGGGACCTGCTCGGGAAGAGGGTCATCACGAGCCTGTGAAGATATACGCTCGACGGTGGACGGTCGAAAGATCACAGAATGTGAGCCGAAAAGCCGTCGTGACGTCATCTTCAATGTCAAGAGGAATATTCGGGAGAGCACGTTTACGATTCAAGTGAGAGAGAGAAATGCGAAAGCCGTGGAAACGCACGCCCCGGAAGCAAACACAAAGCAAACCCCGTGTTCACCAACTCAATCCGATGAAGACCATAAGAGTTCAGTCTTTTTATCTTTTCGGTTTTAGGGTTGTGATTAGCAAACAAGTTTTTCGGTTATCGTGGGCTGAGCAAGCCAATAGGTGCCCGATGGTTTCTCCGAAACACTGGCCCGAATCCTTACAAGAGACCACTCGCACTCAGCCAGTATGGGAGTAAGTACGGACTGTTTCCGGCTACCCGTGTTACTTGAGGACGGAGCCTTGTGTAGTGTCCTCTAATCCTCCAACTCTGCTAAGTAAACCCGGACCGTTTCTGGCTACCCGAGCTTACCCACCGAGGAACAATGATCAGGTGTATTAACCTAGTAGTATTTCGCGAGAAATACGGGGTTTGGGCTCTATCCTTATGGGTCGGCTCTCTAGCTCGCACACTCTGAGAAGTGTGCGGGGGTTACTCTCCCAAATCAATTGAGTCGTTTTACGGCTTTTAGATCAGATAGGATTAGCAATCTCGATTTTAGTTTTGCGGTTTTGTAATTTTTTTGGTTTTTTGAAATAACGTCTACCGAATTTTTTTTCTTTTATTATAAAAACCCTAAATTCATACACCTAGCTTGCGAGTCCTAAGACTAACTACGTAGGCGCACTCAGATAGAGTAAAAAAATCCTAAACAAGCATCTAAGAAAACCGCGGAAAGCCGATAAGCGATAAAAACGGCGGTGGGTGCCCTGATCCTCGGATACACGGTATCCGGCGAATCAGGCCCCGAAAAAAAATGGGGGGAGGGTTTATTTATTGTTTATTACAACTTCTCTCTCTTTCTCTCTCTTTTACAAAAAAAAACTCTAACTACTTTGCCGTCTGTAGCCGACTCGTGAAGAAGGAGCCGGTCACTGCTCTTTCAACTGATTTAGCTTCCAAAGAAGCCGGCTGATCCTGTAGGCCCTGCAAAGATAGTTAGCAAAGAAAACCGATCGAGAAATCTGAGAAAGCTGCAAGAAAAACCGAGAGAAACTAAGAAAACAAAACACGAAGAAAAAGCCGTACGAAAAACCGTACGAAAAGCGAAACAGAAAGAAGAGAAAAAAAATAAAATCACAAAGAAAAGAAACAAATCAAAAAGTTCTAACACCTACCCGGCAACGGTGCCATTTTGATAAAGCAGAAAATCAGTTTCGCAGCCTCTTTTAGAGGAAACGCGGTCGATGTAGAAAAAGCTGCGAAACAAGTACGATCTCAACTCGTATCAAAAAAATTCGGTTTTCGGGTCGAAAACCTACACTAAATTCTTAACCAGGTAAGTGTGTCTGTGTCTAACTCAAGGAGGCAGAATAGAATTTCTTGATTTTTTCGGAAATATCTTTGTAATTTTATTTTTTATTTCTTCTTAAAGTTATTAAGGCAAGAAAAATTTTTATTGATTTTTATTTTTATTCATTTTTAATCTTTTCCAATTTTTATTTAATTTTCACAAAGGGATATTTTTTCAAAAAGATTTATTTATTATATAATAGGTGTATATTATATATGATACAATATAGTTAGGTGAAGCGGATCGAGCAGCGAGCTCGAACAACAAAAGAAAACAAATCAAAACGAGACGAAATTCGAAGAATCAAAACACGACAAAAACACAACAAAATCTCACGAAAATGTAATACTAAGTAGCTGGGGTAGTTGTGTAACTACCCTAAAGAAATCGTCAAAATCAGAGGTCAAACGTGGTCAAAATAACCCCTACAGCCCAGGGGCATAAGCGTAAAAAAACTAATTAAAATGTTTGCAAAATGGTCCTTGCAGGGACTGTTATGTAAGTAAAATAACAAATCTTGGCATTTACGTCCCTACGGAGGGACCTAAATGTAAACAATGGAAATCTGGGGGGCAGAGCTAAAGATCTGGAAACTCTGCTGGGTTAAGTGTGCAATTTTCACACCGGTTCACAACGAACGGCCATGATTAGAAGTTGAATGCGCCGATCCGATGATTCTGCTCTTGCCACGTGTCGCAAATCTGCACTTTTGAGGTTCGTGAAGTTGTTCTTGGGAAGTAAGAATTCTGGCGACGAGCTCTTCTTCTCTGATTTATCCAGAGCAGCTGGCTGCGAGCTGGGTGCTCCGACGGGGCCAGAGGGGTGGCTCCTCCACCCCTCGAGCTCGCCCGCGGTAGGGGGTAGTCGGCGACGGCTCGAGACGACGGCGAAGGCACAATGAAGGTGACGCTTCGGTGCAATATCTTCTGAATGGCAGTTGATCCCGTCGTCTTCGAATGTGATTTCCTTGAATACAAGGTCTCCATATGCGTGGATTTTTGCTCCTTAATGGAGATGAACCTGCAAACGACAAAATGATCTGCTCGATTCGATGAAGAATCAGCCAATGGATGAAGTTTGCGAGTTCAAAACATAAAGAAAAATGCGATTTCCAGATTTATTGAAATGTGCGTGAAAACGGAGGTAAATGGTGTCACGATTCGGATGGATTTGAAACGCTTTGAAGATAGAATCGAAAGGGCGTCTAACCTAGATGATCAAGCTACCTGAAGACGGGATTAACGTCGCTAATCGACGCACGAATATCGAGGCGAAAATCAAAAGAAAACGAAGGAAAAGGTCTGTGGCTCCAAGGCGTATTACCTGGGAATGGAGCTCGACGGTCGACCTTGGCCGGAGCGTGACGCGCGCGGGGCGGCGATGCAAGGCGGCGTGATCGCCTTGGAACCTCCTCCGACTCCTCCTCCTCCACGCGGGCTCCTCCAAGGTGCTGTCACCACCGTAATTTGGCCGGAATGAGGCTAGCAAGTTGGGGGTCGGACTACTGGATCTGGGGGTCCAAGGTAGTTGGATAGTTAAGTTTGAACTAACGAAGTTTGAGGGTTTTTATAGATTAATGGCATGCTCTCCAAGCTTGATCCAAGGTCAGGCGATGGAGTAGGTTGTTAGAGGAGTAGATCGGATGGCTTATATCGTCTGGAGGAGTTAGGAGCTGCGCGGGAGAATTAGATGAAGATGGCTGGTTAGTACAAGTCGGGCCAACTGATTCATGGAGAAGAAAAGCCAGGTGCTGACAAGTGTCAGCACCTGGTTGGCCCAGATCTTGTTAATTACTTGTAAAATAAATAATAAATAGTAAATAGAGTTATTTTAATTAAGTGTAAATACAAAAGATGTAGAAAAATAATTATCTATTTTATAAAATAAATACTTTTATAAATAATAAGTATCATTCAAAATATAAATATTATTTAATAAATATGTATTAATAAATAGGTTTTAGATTTTTAATTTAATAAATAAATACTTAAAAACAAATTTTATATTTTATTAAATATTAGAATAATAAATAAGACTTATGTGAATTTTTATAGATTTTAATAACTTAATTTACATATTTTAATAAATAGAGGTATAAGTTATCTAGTTCATTTATACCTATATTTTAGGGTTTTTGATTTTATTAAAATAATAAATATGCTCCAGAAATTATGAAATAATTTAGGGTGAAACTACAAGATCATGAAATAATTTAAAAATTATAAAATTAAGAAAACTATAAATAATATGCGTTACATAAAATAAATAGCCCAGAATCCCCGTTGTCTTTTGGTCCCAAAACCGACTTTTTGCAAACGGACTCCGAATTCGATGAGACCACCTTCATTAATTAGAGAATATTATTTTATGAACTTTAAAGGTCAGTACAGTGAAATTGGAGTTTGTTTGAGGAAGTTGTGATGTTCGGAAGTTGAGATTTTGACAATTTACAGGCTGAGTTTCTTGGCATATATACAGGGTAATATTTTTAACTTATTTTTATATTTTTATATATATTTTTAAGAATAATTAGGAAAAGGATTTGGTGAAAAATATATTCATGTGGATTAATTAAAAATCTTTGAAGTTTTATATTTATTGTATAAATAATGAAAGGTGTATATGATGTGTGTCTTAATTTATTTTTAGGTTTTCTTTCCTTATCTCCCCCTACTTTTTGGTTTGTCGACCAATCCATGCTAACTTGGTTTCGGGGGTTAGGCTATAAATATACCTTTCAGTTATATTTATATTTTAAGTCATATTGTACATATATACATATATCCAATCTGCCTTTTTGTTCTTTTCTTGTTCTTTATTTATTTACATGATTTTAGTGGTTAAAAGTGAATATTTATATATGAATGATGATTTGTTAAAAGATGGAAATTAATGGATATTTACATGTATTTGTTAAGGGTTTTAAGAAAAAATGCGAAAGAAAAGTTAATGAATCATGGATTCATCAACGGTTATCTCACTTTGGAAGCTAGAATAAATTTGTAGGTTTGATATATACCTTTTGAATGTATATGATCAACACCTGGTATGATATATGCTTTTAGAAAGTATATGATCGATACCAACTTCAAATAATCAAATAAGAAACTTTATGATAAAACTCTGAAGTAGACAGTGTAATTTGAACTAATACATCGGGTTTATTTTGGGCCTTCCACTATGCAGAATGTACAAGTATTAGGAACACTTGAGGGTGATGGGATCACAAACGATTGTATAACCGTGGTGCTTCCATTCCTAGGGAGTGATGAAACGGGTCTGGATTTTAGTGACTCCTCTCAGTAGAGAAGCAATCTGATCTTGGTCCAAATATTGGATATTTATTTGAATGTGATTCAGTTGGAATGAGAAGATTAGATTTGCGGTCTTGATTTAATCAAGCATCTATGAGAGGTCCGCAAGATTCTATATTTGAGATGTGATCTCAATATACAAGTCACTATACATGGAACAATACAATTTCCCTATCCTTATCTCCAAGTATTCGCAGAGAAAGCACATTATCTGTGAAAGAGTTCATGGATAATTTCATTGTTGATATATATATATCAATGCATTGAGAAAATTGATAATTAAATGTTATTTAATTATCATGAATAATATGAATTTGATTTGTATTATAAGTAGAGTTATCTAATATAATTAAATGTGATTTAATTATCAAAGAAGTAAATAATGTGATTGTGATTCATATTATTTAAGAACATGAGAATAGAGATCCAAGATGATTAAATGTAATTTAATGATCATGGATATGAATAATGTGGATAGCACTATCCTAATTATTCATATATATTACAAATATGATTTATAATATATAAAAAGAGAGCTTTTTGTAAATAACATTTACAAATTAAATGTTGATATGAATTGGATTCACAATGGACAATGAAATATATTTTACATTTTATTTTGGGTTGTGAATTTGATTCACATATTTCAAATGGCAAGATTGCAATATTCACAAAATATTTATGAATTATATTTGTAGTATAATTTGCAACAATTGTTGTTGTAAATATTGTAGATACATGGGACAATGGAATTTAGAAAGATTACTTGGAGTTGCCTCCTTCCTAACAAGAGAAGGGGATGGCCACCAATTCCTATTAGGAAAGGGTGGTCGTCCACTCCATCTATATGGAAGGAGGCACTCTTCTTTCCATTATCTCCATGTTTGTAACATTTAATTTTGAGATTAATTTATATTGATTTATCAATATATATATTAAATCTAAATTGATTGTTGTTATGTCTTTACAACAAAATCTTGGCCATTGAAAATAGCACAAATCAATCTCACCCATTGATTGTGTGTAGTCCATGGATTGCGATACATGGACTCCTAAACCCTATATAAGAAGAGGCTCCTCTAGATCTTCAAAGTTACACAACTTGTGAACAATAACTCTCTCTCTCTCATTCTCTACACGTCCTCTCTCTCTCAACAGGTGGCGATTCACATGATGACCTAGAGAGAATCGTCGTCGTCGCCACGCCGTTGTGTTGCCGCTTCGACTTCTCGTGGATCTCCGTCTCCTACGTTGCACTCACTCGTGAAGAAGACGCCAGATCTCGTGAGACAAGATCAAGAGATTTGTCGCTTGGATCATAAACATGGATTGTGAGGAGCATGTGTTTCATAAACACGCTCACAAGCGTCTCCTCCATCGGTTCAGACTTAAGACATGAGGTCTCTTCGTTTAAAGACTCGATTGCAACCATGCTTCAAGAGGTGACTCTAATTCTTATTTGTGGTTTAGATGAAACGGTCCGAGAAGTGTTCTCGGATCATGTGGTTTCATCGCATGAAAATATTTAAATTCCGCTGTCTCGAGCAACTAGTGCGACTAGTCGCTCTTGATCGCATACGATGTGATCCTCATGCTTATGTGATGCGCTTAAGGATCTTACCATATCATTCAAATATATCTTTTCCTGATGCAGTAGAAAAATTCAAAAAAATGCATAAAGGAGAAGTGCATTATCTGATCCAGGAGTAAAAATTCTGACTGTTGAATTACCATTGATGCTAGCCATGGAATACATGCCCATTGCAAATAAAGGCCTTAAGGAAGCATGTACAAACAAGTGTCGGTCGAAACACAATAATAGACACCAGCAAGCTGATAAGCTCATCCTTACCATTGCAGCCATCAATAGTCTCCCAGAGAAGAAACATGACAAAGGATCACCTTTGATATGATGAAAGATCTTTGACCAAGACTTCGAGCAAATGCTGCTTGACAACAGCTCCTCCATCAACCTCATGCCTTCATCACTGCTTCAAGAATTTGGGTTGGGTCCACTCAAGTAGACAAATATGATCCTTCAGTTCACAGATCGATCCATCAAGCGACTCTAAGTTCTAGAAAGCATTGTCATAATGATGATGGACATGCAGTTTCCTATCGATTTTGTAGTCCTTCATATGGACTCCCCTGCACCCTTACTCATGAACCCAATTATTCTTGTTTGGTCGTTCCTGCATACCGTAGAGGTTGTGGTCAACTATGGGTCAGGGAAGATCATGTTCTTCTCAAAGGGTGACTGAGTTATCATAGACATGGTCAGTGAGCAGAAAGTCGTATATGATGAAAGCCATGTAGCAATGCTTGAACAAGACTGTGACTTTATTGCAGAAATCAGGGATATGTAACACTCTTTGAATGACACATGGACCCTAGAAATCCTCTCTCCTTATGAGGATCGAAAAAATCACAGTCGATACAAACTTCGATATAACTTGGTAGACAAAATCCAATTGGTTGGTGCATCTATTTGGTTCAGAAGATTCATGCCAATCCGAACATGATGAATTCATTGCAGATTTCTTTGGCACATTGTCAGTTGAACAACAAGCTATTGAGGTGAGTAACACCTCTATAGTCATGGCAGATCATCCGCCTCCGAGCACAGTTTCCGAAGTGATCGAGAAGCAGGCCAGATCAGAACCCGAATTAAAGCCACTTCCGACAAGACCTAAGTATGACTTCCTTACGGGTGCAGAGAATATGTATCTGATCATCATCAAAAGCAGGCTGACATCAGATCCAGAATCTCGACTTCTCGAGGTTCTAGAGAAAAACCACAAGACACTTGGTTGGCACGTATTAGACCTCCACCATATAAATCTTGCCATGTGCTCATACCATATTTACATAGAAGAAGAAAACAAGCCGTCCCAAGAGTGTTAAATAAGATTGAACCCAAATCTATATGACATTTTCATGAACGAAATCACTAAATAATGTGACGCAAGATTCATTTAGCCCATCTCCAATTCAAAATGGGTGAGCTCCCTGCATGTAGTTCGAAAGACATCAAGGCTAATCGTAGTTACAAATAAAAGAGGAGAGGATATTTCTACTCAGATACCGACAACCTAGAGTGTATGTGTTGACTACTGCCGACACAATGCAGCAACAAAGAAGGACTACTTCTCCTTGTCGTTCATCAATAAAGTTCTGGAGAGAATAGCCGGTAAGGAGTTCCCGCTTTCTGGATGGGTACTCCATGTACAATCAAGTGGAAATATCCCCAGAAGACCAAGAGAAGCCTATCTTCACTTGCCCGTTCAGCACCTACGCCTTCAGGATATTGCCCTCTGGTCTGTGCAATGCACCTGCCACATTCCAGAGATGCATGCTTGCAGTTTTTACCGAGATGGTTAGCAGTTTTATTGAGGTGTTCATGGAAGACTTATCTGTCTACGGTGATAGTTTCGATGCCTTCATGAGCACATAGATAGAGTACATCAGAAATGCCACGAAGTCAATCTTGTGCAATCATGGGAAAAGAGCAACTTCATGGTCACAGAAGAAATTGTGTTGGGTCATGTCGTTTCCAAGTGCGGCACAGAAGTTGACCCGGAAAAAGTGGAAATTATCAGCAATCCAAGGACACCTCATAATGCTAGACATGTGAGGTCATTCCTAGGGCATGTGGGTTTCTACAAAAGATTCATTAGAGATTTCAGTTGCATTGCCTGACCACTCACAGAATTGAAGTGCAAGGAGATCAAGTCTAATGTTTATCAGAAGGTTCTCCTTTCATTTAATCAATTGAAGGATCTCATCACTCAAGCTATAGTCCTACAACAACCAAATTGGTCTCTACCCTTTGAGATCATGACAGATGCGTGAGACTTTGCAGTTGGGGATGTGTTAGCATAAAGAAAGGACAAAGCGCCCTACGCCATTAACTACACCAGCAAGACACTAGATGAAGCTCAGTGTAACTACACTATCATAGAGAAAGTATTGCTGGTTGTGGTATTCTCCCTTGAGAAGTTCAGATCCTATCAGTTGGGATCTAAAGTCACCATTTATGCAAACCGCTCTGTTATCTGGTACATACAACAGAAGAAGGATGCAAAGCCAAGACTGATCTGGTGGATCCTTCTCCTCTAGGAGTTCGATTTTGGAGATCAAAGACAAGCCTAGGGTTCAGAATGTGGTTGCAGATCGACTATATAGGATTGAACAACAAGAGCCTCCACTAAGCAGCACACCCATCACAGACACCTTTCCTGACTAGTTGATTCTTACCGTGAATTCACTCCCTTGGTATACCGATATTGTGAACTACCTTATATCTGGTGTACTCCCACAAGATTGGACAAAGATCAAGAAGGACAGATTCCTATCCAAAATCCATTTCTACCAATGGGAAGATCCGTTGTATTCAGGGAAGGACCAGACTGGATTTGGCACTGATGTATTTTTCAGGAGGAGCATCATAATGTCCTCGAGCATTGTCACTCGCTCGAATCTGGTGGACACCACTCTGGAGATAGAATGGCAATGAAAGTACTACAATGTGGCCTCTGGTGGCCGACACTATTTAAGGATGCTACAACATTTGTGAAGCACTACACTACTATCAGAGATTGGGAGGCACCTTTGATGAATCTACGATTGATTAACATTTTGTCTGCATTTTGTCTAAAAACCCTTAACAAATACATGTAAATATCCATTAAATTCCACTTTTTAACAAAACGATAGTAATGAATAAAAATTCACTCTTATGCATTAAAATCATGTAAATAAATAAAAAATAAAAATAAAGAAAATAAAAATAAAGGAAAATTATAGAAATGTATATATGTACAATATGACTTGTAAAAATAAATATGGCTGAAATATATATTTATAACCTAATCCCTGAGACCAAGTCAACATGGATTGGTCAACAAATAAATAAGTAGGGGGTGATACAGAAGAAAACAAATAAAAATAATTAATTCACTCTACTTCATACACTCTCCATTATTTATCCAATAAATAACAAAACATCAAAGATTTTTAATTAATTCACACTAACATATTTTTCTACAAACTCTTCTCCTAATTATTTCTAAAAATGTATAGAAAAATATAAAAATACGTTAAAAATATTACCTTGTATATATGCCAAGAAATCGAACTTGTAAATTCTCAATATCCAAACTTCTGAACATCATTACTTTCTCATAAAAACTCCAATTTCACTCTACTTACTTTTAAAGTTCATAGAATAGTATTCACTAATTAAAGAAGTGATTTCACTAAAATCAGAGTCCATTTGCAAAAAGTCGTTTTTTTTACCTAACCACAAATGGGTTTCTAGCCTATATATTTTATTTAAGACACATTATTTATTATTTTTATGATTTTATAATTTCTAATTATTTTCTTGATATTGTATTTTAACCCTAATTTATTTCATAATTTTTTACGCTTAATTACTATTTTAAATATATAAAAAACCCTAAATTATGGTATAAATGAACTGTATAATTTATACTCCTATTTATTAATATACTTAAATTAATTTATTAAAATCCACAAAAATTCCCAAATACTCTTTTATAATCTTATTAATTAATAACCTGTAAAAATACTAAAATATTTATGAATTTATTAAATTAAAAATTCAAAACCTATTTATTAAGTATCATTTATTCTTATTTATTAATCTAATATTTATATTTCACAAAATAATTCTTATTGTTTAAACCCAATTATACTATAATTTAGATAATTTAATTATCTACATTTTTCACTTTAATACCTATTTAAAATATTACTATTTACTATTTAATCTCTATTTTAAAAGGTATTTAATTTAACCTGGCCTCAGCACATGGGAGCTTCTTCTCCAACAAGAAGCAGTTGCTTCTATTATCAATGGTCGACCTTCACTATGTTTTTCTCGCCACGTCGATGCTCCTAACTCTGATCTACTACTTTTATTTTCTTCTTCCAATAACCTAGAACCACGTCTGCCATCGGTCCTATAACTAACCCCTTCCGATTGGCTATAAAAGCCTCTCCAAATCTCCATTTTCGACCAACTTTTCCTAAGCTACCAACTTCCAGTCCACACATCGCCGTGACCCCACCTTCTCCACTGCACATCTGCTCGTTCTGGAGGTGACAGCTCCATCGAAGGATCCACGTGTAAGAGAGAGACCAGAGGAGGGTTCCAAGGTCTTAGACGCCTTGCATCGCTGCTTTGCCACTGCGTCCAACTCCGAGAAGACCGAGTCGAGCCATCATCAGAGGGTCCTACATCATTAAATCCCCAGGTCGATTCCTCCACCATTTGCTTTTTAATTCTTGATACATGTGCCCTAATTAGCGTCGTTAATCATATAGTTAGAAACTTCATCATCGTCATTAGACGCCATACATTCAAACTCTTCAAATCCGATCCATTTAACTCCCAACATTCATCTTCCATTTTCTTGTTCATACATCTCCTTTTAGTTCATGGAAAACCTTTTTATAACCTGCAAATTATTTAATTCCTCGACCAATTCGAGAGCGAATCGAGCAAGAACATCACCATTTGCAGGTTATCATTATTTCTGGAGCGTCATTTTAATGTTTGGAGATCAATTTCTTCACATAAAGATCAAATCAAAAGGCATCTCTTCAGTCGCCAGGTAGAGTTGCACCGTCATCTTCGTCGACCTCATACAACTGCATCTTCTAGCTTCAGAGACGCTCTACCGTAGGCGAGCTCGAAGGGAGAAGGAGTCTCCCTCCTGTCCCTGCAGGAGGCCAAAAAACGAAGCCGGTTGACAGGAAGAATTCAGAGAAGAGGCCTTCATCGCCATCCGTAGGAAGAAGCTGAAGAACCTCAAGAACAAGGGAAATCAAAGTTTGTTGAAACGTTTCCCTTCTCTACGGTCCAGATCGTGCCCTCATATCTAATCTAGGTTGTCCAAGATGAAGCATTAGAAATTTTGCATCACAAACCCAAGCGAAGATCTAGAAACTTCATCCTGCTCCAAAACTTTCCATAATTACATTTAGGTCCCTATTTAAGAACCTAACTGTAATAAAATTACTTTTCTTTGCAAATCTGTCCATGAGTAGGGACCATTTTGTTACAAGACATAATATTTTTCTTTCACTTATGCCCCTTGGTTGTAGGGGAACTTTGGACCTTATTTTTGTTGTATTTTCTCCAGGAATTTTATGCGGTAGTTATGCAACTACCCCAGCTACATTACCAAGTATTTCACGGCTTTTCATCACTTAGTTTTATTTATTTGGTTTTTGTAAGATCGAGCTAGTTTTGAGTCTTTCTTGAAGTTTGTTGTAAAACCAAGAATATAGTGAAGTTTTCGAGATTGATTTATTGCATCAAAAACCGATGTATTAATGTTCTGCCTCCTCGAGTTTGACCCAGGCACACTTACCTGGATAAACAATATAGTGTAGATGAAATATAAGAGAAAGAAGCTGCTTCTTCTCATTTTCTCTATATCTCTCCTATTTCATTGATTTTTGTTTGATTAATTCGAATTTTGGTTCAGAGTGATTCCTACAACTAACACCGATATCCTATCTCTCCCAAAATTCGAGTTATCAAAATGGCGTCATTGCCGGGGAGGCGTTAATTTTACCTTGGTTTGTGACTTAATTTCGAAATTTCCTGTTTTTCTTGGTTTTACAGATTTTAAGTCTTTTTCTATTTTCGTTTTACATCTTTTCTTCGATTTTTATAGCCTTCCGTGTTTCTTTAATTTTTTCGATTTTAACTTGTGGTTTCTTTCAAGAACCTCCATCAGACGGGATTCTTGTTCGTTGGTCAAATATGCACTGATAATGACCGGAAACTATCGGTGTGGGCCTGCAATGAAAGCATATTTCATGTTTGGTGGTAAGGTCTTCAACTCAGTTAAGTTCAGATCTGGCTTTGTTGTATCATCTTTTGATTGTTTGAAGGGATCTGTATTGCTGGTGGATGTATCTGCATTATGGTTATTCACCATCTCAATGTATTATAGAGTCAAACTACAGAAGATGTCTAAAACATCATCCGACTCGCTATCGTACTCATCCTCAAAATGATTAGATGAAAATAGTTCAGATAAGTAAAACTCGATCTTTGAATCATCTGATGTGGAAGGAATTTGTAAATTTTCTGAGTCTAAAGTTTTCTGCTCCATGTGGTCTTCACCATCCATGCTTAAATACAAAGTACCGTCAGAAGAACTGCCAATTGAAGTCTCAGACCCATCCTCTTCTTGGATATCTTGGGTCTCTACTTGATACCTCTTGAGGCCGTCAAGGCGAACCTCATCCATGTAGTCACAAGTGGCTAAGGAACTGGATATAGATGCGACACTGGATGCATGTGATTCTCTCTCCATCTCTATATGTACTTTTTTGCTGTCGGCGCAAAAAAGATACCTTCCTTGTATCATAATAGAAGAGGGCCTTTGCAGTCTCCAAGAAAGGCCTCTCAAGAATGATCGAGGGAAGGTTTAACTGTGTATGGCCTTCCATGTCTAGGACAGTAAAGTCCACTAGGAACTCCAGACCCTGCATTGTTACGATAACGTTCATCAAAATGCCCTAGGTCTCTTTACGGATCTATCAGCAAAATAAAGGATCGAATAGGATTAGTAAAGAGGACCTAACTCGAGCTTGTCGAGTAAACAAGATGGTAAAAGATTAATAGAGGAAACATTATCTAGGAGAGTGCGATCGAATGCGGCTTCTAAAATCTCGCATCTGACATAATGTGCTCTTGAGTTCTTCTTCTTCTTCGGTAGTCTATTTTGAATAATGCAGGAGGTGACCTTGGTCAAAATATGCTTCTTTGTTCGTGATTTCTTCTTCCTACGTGTTGTACAAGTATTTTTCAGTTGTTGCTTGAGCGTAGGGAAGTGATCAAAGGCATCATGGAGTGGGATTTTCAAAAAGATGTGATCTTTCAGTAATTTCTCAGTCACTGGAGTAACATCATTCTTTTTTGGATTTGTTTGTACCTTTTCCATACAAGCATCAAGAAAAGGAACAATTTCTGAAAAAACAACATTTTTTATTGATATCGAGATCAACTTGTACATCGAGAGTTTCAAAATTATCTAAAAAACTCTCTAAAGCAGGAAAGGACACATCAACTTCGGGTGTGTCTTCATGGCCAAGCATGGTCTCATTGTCTGATTCGATTAAGTCTATATCGACCATCTCAGCATCGCTCCCTTCTCCCTAATCATCGATTGGTTTATTCTTGTCATCATTGCGGTTCTTCTCTTAAGACTGTGTATCATGGTCTGTCTCTCGCTCGTCTCCTTGTGCCACTCCTCCCAATCAGGTGCTTGTGACGATGTACCTCTCCTAATACGAATAAAGTTAGATAAAAATCCAGGAAAAGAGATCGTACTTGTCATGTTGTCTACATGGTCTGGGTGCCTCTTTTTGTTGTTCGAGTTCATCTAAGGCTGTGCAGGAAGAGTGGTCTTGGGTGCAGTTAACTCATTCAAACGATGGTTAACCCGCTCCATCTTTGTATTGTGTGTAGTCTGGAGTATGCTTAGCATGTCCATGATATGATTTAGTGTTTGGGCTTGTGAAGATATTTATGATTTATTGCGGTGACCCTGGCTCTCGACTCTCTCCTGCCTCTACATCTGCTGCTGCGGAGCGTACTACTGAGGAGATCGTTCTGGCATATATGGAGATTGTTGCTACTGATGATAATAATTCAGTTGTGATTGCGAAGCAGGATAATGAACATAATGTGGTATCTTATAAACGTTCTGGTGAGGTTGCTATTGCATGTAGTGCTATTAGTGCTGATAATGCTGACGTCCCATGCTGCGGTTATTTCTAAGGCCACTATTGGTGATGTATGCTCTGTGAAGAAAACTGTGAAGTTGGCAGAATCAGAGTGTATCATATTCCATTGATCTCAATAGTGGCTTGAGGCTCAACATCAATGTCTACAGGGCTGATGATCTAGCTGGAATTGGTATGAGTCCGATTCTCACGCTAATCAATCTGTGGAGTCTCCGGCTAGCTCTGGACGAAGTGGATCTGTCGGGTGGGAGGAGCTGGTAAAGATCTCCAAGCAGGTTGTGAGGTCGAAGAAGCTTGAGCATGCTTATACTGAAGCTGCAAGTCCGTCATCTTCTTCGTCAGATCGCTCAGCTACTAAGGCAGTGATGAGAGTTTCTCCAACTCTCGTTGCAGCTACAGTTCTTGAACTTGCTTCTGAATCACATCTACCAACGGTAACTTCTCACTGATATATCCCATGTTTGTATTGGATTCAGAGTCTGAAATGTTTGCCACCTTGTGATGCTCTCGATGATCCGGTGGCTGCGGGGCGTTCTGGAATGCCCGAATGCCTGAGTAGAGTCGACGACTCTTGGGTTCTCTGTCATCCCCTGAAAGATCGACCAGAAAGACCCAGAATCCCAATTCAGATAGTTGCCGCCATATGCGGCACTCATAAGCCCCTAAATATCCGGTTGGAGTCTTACAAAATAGTTCTGTACTAGCACCTTACATGGAATTTCATGAACCTTACAGCTAAAGACCCCAAGCCCCTGAATTTCATTCAGATTCAAATGTATTCGATGCTTGGGGCTTCAATTTCATTGGATCCTTACCTAATAGTCAGGGATACAAGCACATCCTTCTTGCCATTGACTACGTGAGTCGATGGGTTGAAGCTATCCTGCCCGAACCATAGACTGCAGCACTATGTTCCCATTTTTGAGAGAGAACATCATCTCGCGGTTCGGGATTCTGAATTTCATATATCAAACATGGGTGGTCACTTCATTAACAGAGAGGTTAAGAAATTAATGAAGGAGTACGACATCGAGCACCAAGTCATGTCTCCTTATCTTCCCATACCATTGGCATGACAGAATTATCAAATAGACAAATCAAGACAATCATGCATAAGCTTACAAACCCGAACAGAAAGAATTGGTCCCAACTCTTGGACTCTGTCCTTTGTGCATATAGAACATCTTACATGTCTCTCTTGGGCATGTCGCGCTGTCATCTTTTGTATGGAAAGCCATGCCTTCTGCTGTGGAATTGATCCACTTATCATTATGGGCAATCAATATCTACAATATGGACTCGTGAAAAAGTGGTCAGAAAGAAAAAAAGGATCTAAACAAGCTCGTGGAATTCCAACACTACGTGCATGATAACATCTTGATGTACAAGGAGAAGGTTAAACGCTGACATGACCACATCATATGAAAGACCTTCAAGACTGGACAGAAAGTGTGTCTATTTGATGAAATGCCAAAGATATTCCCAGGAAAATTGAAGAGTAAATGGACACGACCAATCAGAGTGCAAGAAGTGTGTGAAAACAGATGTATCGTATATCAAATTTGTCAACTAACCTACAACCACTCATCATCAATGGTCAGTTACTGAACCCTACCTTGACCATGACACTTTCTTGGACGTAATCGATTCAGTCCAAGTGATATGCAATAATGAAGCATCCACAACTTCAGCAACATCGAAAGATTCAGATAATGTTCCTCAAAAACTCTTTCTCTAGTTTCTTCTTTTCTTCTTTTATATTTTTCAGTTGTATGTTCTATATTCTTATTTGTTTTCTTCACTCATTGCTTCTATACTTAGGATATGCTTCATCCTGGGTATAGGGGGATAAGTGACTTCATATGTTCATACTTTGCCCCATCACCTTTCTCCTCTTTTGTTTATACTCGTGTCTATACTTAGGGATATTCTACCCTAATTATAGGGGGATACAGGATGAATCATTGACATTGTTCATTCCCACCCTCGACCCTCCATGCAAGTAGATAGAGTCTACTATAGTTCGGACTATTTGATCCTAATTATCAGGGATGGTCGACTTTGTATTCTTTCATTCATTCTTCTTTAGTCATTATAATATAGGCTTCTCTATACTCAGCTCGTGTTATGTCTTCTCTTTTCTCTATAATCTCTGAGGACGTAGCTCAAGCTAAGTATAGGGGGGACGTATATATGTTGTATATACACTATACATAACTCGTACTTTCGTATTTCCAATAATCATGTCTAAAACACAATCAATTAAGCGTAAAGAACATACTTGTATTAAATTCAATAAAATAATTTGTATCTATCGATTAATAAATCGGGTAAAAATGTTTTGCAAAATGTTTGGAAAATTCCTTGAATAAACTTTTTAAAACTATTTGGAAAATATTTTGTAAAAAGTTTTCAACCTTTATAAAATGATTTGTTTGTAAAAATTCCTTTTCTTTATTTGAAATAAAATGTTTTGAAAATATATTTGCAAATGTTCTAGAAAATGGTTGCAAAAATATTTTTAAAAAGCTATACATGTTGTTTGAATAATCTTTACAAAATGATTTTCAAAATTTTGTAAAATATTCGTAAAAATTATTTGTCAAGTTAGTTTGCAAAACAACGTTTTCAAAATGTTTGTAAAAATCTTTATATATTATTTTAAGAACGATGTACATAATCAGAACAAATAAAGATTATTTACAAAACTTGTATATACAATCTTGTAAACTCCTATAACACATCCCCTATAAATAAAAGGATGCATGCTTGTGTAAATAGCTTCACATACTACCTCTTGGTTCCAAAAACCTTTTGTTTTTGAAAAATCCCTAAAAAATTGTAAAATTCAAAATCTCTAATACATTTGCAAAATCATTTTTCAAAGTTGCATAAAAATTTACAAAACTCTTCCAAAAATCCATAAAAAGTTCAAAACTAGAGAAAGGCATTACAAAAATATTTTTCATACATTTTACATAGCATTTGCATTTTTTAGAATAATATAGACAATTAAACAAATACAAATAAAATCTAAAGATTGGAGCTTGGAAGAGACTTTAATACACTTAATTTCAGAGGAACCCATTTAGAACTGGAAGTGGAGATATTTCAAGTCACCTTGACTTAATTCTTTAGGTTCCATAAGACTATGTTCATGAGTCAGTTCACCATTCATAAATAATACCCTTCATACAATCCGTACGACTCTTGAGATAGTGACTTGACTGGAAACCTCACACATATCACTCAGCTTAACTCAGACGGACTTTTGAAAAATCTTGAAGTCTTAGTCGGACGATGCAAGGTCGCTTCGTCAAGGGTGGCTCAGGAACCATTCTTGGAGATTGCTGACACCGGTACTCTAACCCACTTCTTTTGGTAACAATGATTTCTAAAGACTGGAGATGGATTGAGACAATGCTTTGGATTAGGAATGGTCTACCCATGCAACTTTTTCCATGACCCCAAAAATGGGTGGAATAAAAGATGCTATATACACCGGGGCACAAGCAAGGATGCAGAAAATCTACAAAGTCAAAGAAAATATCCAAAAAAGCCTATAACACAAATTTGAGTTTCAGAAAGCATGCTTCTTGGTGAAGAATCAGTTACACTAACTGACTTCAAAAGGAATGAAGACTACACTGGTCCATTCCCACTCACCATTCTTCTATCTTCTCCCCCATACGGTTGTAAAGATCAAGAGCACCTAACCTTAGAGACAAATATCTGTCTACGCGAGGACAAGTTACCAGAAGAGTAGACGCCTTGATGGTTCAATGGTTTTGTCTGGGGAGAGCTGAACAATTCCACACACATGGTTCTATCACTTCAAGGTAGCAAGAGTATGCAACTGAGATGAAGGTTCTTCCCTTGCTGTGAATTGGACTGGATGATAGGAATATGGAACCTAAGGGTTATTATGTCACACTTCCTAGCGTCTATGTGGTTCCGCGTACACCATTAATCCAAAGGCCTTCTCTGAGCTCCAAACGTTGACTTTATTAAGACAAGTTTGAAAGTTGTCAATTATTCCAAGTTATTTCTTTTTCTTTTTTTTTATTTTTATTTTTTGCACTCATTGCATAAGTGTTTGCTAGGTACTAGCAAAGGCAAGTATAGGAGGGTGATGAATCTCCATGTCATCATCTTTAGTCTTTCATTTCATCCTTCAAACCCTAGCTACGTGCAAGTAAATATCATTATTCACTATTTATTGCATAAAATACTATATAAAATACATTGCTTAAAGCCAAAATAAAAGAATAAAGAAAAGAAAAAGAAAAAGAATAAAGTACCAAAGTTATTTTATGACCCTAAACCCTGGGACCAAGTTAAGAATTCGGTTGATAAGGAATAAAGTAGGGGGAGATAAGGGCCAAATTTAAAATAAAAACCCCATTCTTTTATTCTTGATAATTCATTTTTGGGACCCATTTTATTCTTGATTATTTATTCATCAAATGAAGAAACTTTGTACATGAATGTTTTAGACAATAGTGTATGAAAAAAATACAAAATAGATTTTACACAGAAATAATACACAGTGTACATTTCATAATCAAAATAAAAAGCCAAAAGCCAAAATTCCCATAACAAAATCTTATTAGTAAAAACTCAAAATATACCGAAATCACCTTAAATTGTATATACCTTTTAATTAGGTATTTAATGAAGGGGATTTCACTTAATTTGGAGTTAAGGGGTAAAAGTTAGGTTTTGGACCCCTATTATATAGTTTACCAGAATAAAATATTCATTTTATTTATTCTCTATAATTTTTATAATTTTATATTTTTATAATTGTTTAAATATAATTTATAATATTTGTACATATCTACAATATAATAAATCCATAAATGAAATACAAAAATAAAATAGTCTATATAAAAACATAGATGAAATACCTATACTTATACCTATATAAGATATATATCAATTTATTTAAGTGTACAAACAACGTCAGAAAAATACAACAAAAATATATTTATGTATATAAACAAAAGTTATAAATATATAAATTGTTAGAATAAAATAATAAAATCAAAAAACAAAATAAAAATAAAATATACGTAGTATAGGTAAATATACATATAAATAAAACCCAAAAAGTAACCTATAATAAACAATCCCATAAAAATAAAAAAAATCATAATAAAAAACTACATTAAATTATAAACATTTAATATTTTTATAACCAAAATTTAATAAAATCATTTACTGTTTTTAATTAATTATTTTTGAATAAAGCTAGTTCTTTTGTCCTTTAACGTCCTATGTGGACCAATGAAGATGCAAGGACTATTGACCTCAGTCAATTGTCCTTCCCCCATCTCTGAACTCTTTCAGAGCCTCGAGAACCCCACTTCCTTAAATTTTCCAGGCTGCCATGTTCCTCCATTCTCCTCGAGTCCTTCATAGATTTTTTTTACATCACGATCACCATCCTCGCCTACTCGTTAGATTCGCCTGATTTGCATTCAGCCACGAATAAATCTCGATCAGAGATCGACCGAACCTCTATCTATAAATAAAACCCGAATTCCTTCCATTCCCTTTTGATCCCTCTCTAAGCTCTGTTGTTCCTCCAGCTGAGTGTGTGCAAGTTCACCAGTGACAGAGGTAGATCCCCCCGAGTATTGGAGCATTGTAGGAGTAGAAAAGGAGATCCAAGCAGCACATCAGCGACGACCTGCTCCATGGCTTCCCGACTGGGTAAGAGTCATGTCTCTTAATTTCCTAGGTAGATTTTCTTTCCACAATTTCAATTCCGAGTTTAGTTTGTTAGTTAGATCTTTAGCGCAATGTAGATTTCGATTCTTCAGTTTGCAGAGTCATTAGGGTTCTAGCCATTCCACTGTGATTGAACCTCTTCCCGACATGCAAACCATCCCATTTCCTCCCCCATCCACTTCTCCATCGATCTGACCCCCTATAGCCCTTTGAGGCCTCCTAGATCGAAGGACCGGTGCTTCTTCCACCGCCTATCGCTGGAGCACCTTCATCTCCGCCCATCTCGCCGTGAACTCCATTAATATGTCCTAGATCTGATCGTCGTTGCATTGCAAAGATTCCTATATATTTAGCAGGTATGGAGGGCCGTGTCTGAGGAGTCTCCGAGGTATTTGAACATGCTCAGGTCTTCAAGCCATCCATGCCCCCATCGATGGGGTCCAAATCCATTTGGCGGGTCTTCCAACTACGGATCTTAACGATGAAGCATTTCCTCATCACAACAACAAGTGAGGAGGTCTGGAGCGCCATACATGAGAAATCAAAGGAGCAGACGAATTATGTTCTTCCCAGTACATCCACTGAGCCTCTCTGTTGTACGATCAAGAGAGGTGCTTCAGATGTAGTAGATGATGTCCGATCAAGCCAGCATCAACTCTCAGATCTCCACCCGAGGTCTAATCTAGGCTGTCATTGTCGAACCGTCATCGAGCTTTGTCGAGCCCACATGTTAAGTGAGAAGATATGAGTTGTCGGCCCGTGTGCAAATAAGGGGTAATTTTCATCCTTTGATTTTTTATTTGCATTTTTAGGCAATAATCTATTTATTTAAATTCGAACGATGAGCATTAATTACCTGTTTATCTTTAAAAATGTCAAAAAATATCAAAATGCCTTTAAAAACTACAAAAAAATTTATATCATTTGTTATTACATATATTAACTTCAGACAAAAAATCCCTAAATATAGAATAAAAAGACTAAAAATTAAAAGCACTAAAATATAGTAAAAAAAGGAACAAAAATCACCAAAATTTTCAAAAATAATTTTTTTATCCTTAAATTTTATCTATATTATTATTTATGTATTAAAATTGATTTGAAGAATTTTTGACACATTATGTTGTTTTTAATCTTCAAATCAATTCGACCTATTTATTTAATCATTGTTTTGGGAATTTTTATTTTAAAAATATATAAAAATGTACAAAAATTCTAGAAAAATCCCAAAAACATTAAAAAATATAAAAAGACTAAAAAATTATTTTCCTGGATTTTTTGGACTATGTATAGGTATGTATACCATAGACTATATATATATACAAATATATATATATATACACACACATATTATCTATATACTTACATTATGTGCTAATATATTCTATATAATGATATTCCTATTTTATTTTCAAAAATTAAAAAGAAATTAAAAATTTGCAAAATTAAAAATAAAAGAGGAGAAAATATGGAACTTGTTTGTATTTAATTATCCCTTTCTCTTTTATTTCCCTACATTAGTATATATAGTCGTACTTAATATCTATGTAATAATATTCACTATTAATTTAGAAAAAAATTAAAAACAAAAAACCTACATAAAAAGACTTAAAAGATGAGTATGTACATATTTCACATTGATAAGAAATAATCATAGGCTACCAAGCTTTCTCTTTGTGGATTGACCTCTACATACTTGCATGCTATGCATTTTTATCTATAGAGTATAAAAAATTATGCCTTACATTTTTTGCTATTCATTGCATCTTTATAGATTGTGGGTACTTGTCGATCGATTAGGGATTTCTTGTGAATTGTCTCACCGACAATCTATCTTAGCACTTCGAGAGGATATAATTTGTATATAATGGTATTTTATTCATTTTCTCATTTATTTCCTTGTACTAATTTTTCTATCTATTTCTTACTTGCATATACTTCATTCCTCATTTTGTTTAAATACATTATTTGATTAATTGTGCTAATACACCTATTTCGTTGTGATTTTTGCGAGGACCCGCTTCACGAGGACGACCTCTTAGGAGGATGATGCAGCCAAGCAAGGTGGAGAATGGTCTTCCTAACATGATCAGTTGGAGGGGCAGCAAACATAACAAGGAGACTAATTAGCATAGATTTTCAGCTTAGTATTTCATTTTATTTTTGTGAGAGATAGTAATTCATTTATTCATTACTAATTGTGATAATTATGGACTTGGACTCTACTCTACTCAATGGGGTCCAGTGCCAAGGTGATTTTTCACATGGGGACCTCGTTGTGTTTTCTTGAGTTTTCACCACTTTATTTTATTTGTTTCACGATATTTTGAGTTTTCCGCCTTTCTTTTTATTTGTTTTGTGTACATGGAGCCCCTAGACTTTAGGTTTGCTAATATCGGTAATTAGGTCCAAAACCTAAAATGATTTATGTGCCTATATTCTCTTATGTTCGAATCTAGCCAAATTAATAATTTTTAATTATTTTGACTTGAACCCACATACTGAGAGAGCCATCAAACAGACCTGGTAGGCCCGGTTGTGGAGGGAACTGAGATGTCTCAAAGATCGGACTCTCGAGTTCGTTTCTAAATAATTGACATATGGTTCTTCATGACTAATATCAGCTACTATTTAGGGCAATTTTATCGTTTGCACACTGCCACGTAGATAGGTTTAAAATTTTTGTTTTGCATACCACATATGTCCTATAACCTTGCATGTATAATTAGATTCAATGATGAGATTTACATCATCGAATCAACTTGCATGGCTTTTCTATTATCTCCCTCTGATTTTGAACACCTATGAATTAATTGAGAATCTACAAAATCTTTAGGCTCTTGTATGCAAAATATCAAAAAATGTTAAAACCAAAAATCTAAAACAAGGGGACTACTAAATAAACTTGGACCTTAATTAAGATCTGTAATGGACTTCATGCCATGGGTTCAAAAGCCCCTTATTGTTTTCAGATACCTTAGGTGGGGAACAAAACCCGCCCATGATCAAGGCATGACCTGCAAAGGATTACATCCTAAAACCCAGTTTGTAATGACCTTGTGCATCGGCTAGAGTTCCAATGTATTGGTGCTTCTATCGTATTTGAATGAGTAGGGCCCTGTCATCGATGGTGTTCCTTCCTTGTGTGGAACATCAGCTTGGTCCGAAGTACTGAGCTTAAGCCACGCCCTCACGGTTGTGTCTGTCTCATCGATTTGCGTCCGAACATGTCCTTGCTTTCCCACATGCGATTCTGTTGCAAGAGATGTCTGAAGTAGTGGCTTTGCCTATCGGCTTCCTTCTTCTTAATCCTTGGCTGAGTAGGGATCCTGGAATGTTTACAAGGACCCATAAAGTGCGGACTACATGTTACAATGACAAGTACAAGATACTTTTCCATCAATACTCTCACTTTTATTAATTTAGCATACTATGGACTTGTTAAAATATAACAACTCTAAAAATGATAAGATAAAAATAGTCGACCCTTTATGGATTTACATTGTGTGGAGTAGGTGAACCCAATTTTGTATTGTGTTATATGGATCTAGACTAAGGTTCAAAGATCAAGTCCTGTATACCTGCGCAAATTTTGTTATATGTGTCTTCTCTTTGACCCTCTGCGTGTTTCGAGCCTTTCTAGTATTTTACACTCCTTTTTATTCCTTGTTGACCAGTGTTTCCTTCTTCCTACATCTATCCTCTTTTGCTTTACGATGTCGATACATGGATGGTTAAGTCGCGACTATGTCAACACCTACATCGATTCCATGGACTCGACACGATCAATAATTCGAGGTGAGTCTATAGAACCCAGTTCAGATCTTGTGAACCAATCTCTAGACTCCTCATCTTCTTTCCACATACTTCTATTTCTTAATAATTAGGAACCACTCTTATACCACCTTTGCCCGTTGCAAATGGAGGTCAATTTCAATCTACATCTTTTACTACATTCATAATCATCTTGGATTGAACCTAATATCATATTCCTTACTACAGCCGGCATTCAATTTCAAGTGGTCTGATTGGGATTCTCTTACATTGCATATAAAAGCCAATCTCATCCCTGGATCCCAATACGGAGTTCATCTCTTCAGACTCAGACCCAGAAATGGCTCCTCAGGGAAAGGGCAAAGGGAAGCAGCTGCCCCAGCCAGAGTAGGGCCAAGCGCCTAACCAGAACCAAGTGAATGCTCAGTTGTTGTCTTCCATCCAAGCCATCCAATAGCAATGGACAGAACAAGTCCTCGTACAGATTGCATTTCAAGATATGTTGAATGTCTTGAGGAACAAACTTAGAGGAGGAGGAAAAAATTAAGGTCCACACATGATGATCAAGAAGAGGAAGAAGAGCAGGGAATGGGAACCCCAAACCGACTCTAAGGGAAACATACAATATTAACGACAACTAGATGACCGAGTGGATTCGCATTCCATGGGTACACGCTTACTTCGAGCTAAAGCCTCAGTTCCTTGTGCTTGTGCCATCATTCCACAGGAATACTAATGAGGAGACCTACATTCACCTGCAATAGTTCTCTCGCATTTGCAGAACCACCCACTACCCTAACATTCATTTTGGTGTAGTCAAGATGATTGTGTTCCCTTTCAGCTTACAAGACAAGGCCATGTACTAGGTCAATCATCTAGGAATGGTCGTGATGACCTGGGAGGAACTTAAATCTATATTCCTTCATAAGTTCTACCCTCTTGGGAGGCTCAGCCAAATACAAGCCAGGATCAACAACCTTTCTCAGGCTACCATGAGTCCATCCATGAAGCATGGAAGTGATTTACAGACCTGTAGGAGAAGTGCCCCTACCATGAGATACCGAAGACCAATTTGATTCAACACTTCTTCGAGGTCCTGAATATAGAGAGCCTAAGGTTAGTTGATGCTGCTTGTAGGGCATCCCACTTTAACAAGGATGAAGATGTGGTTTGGTAAATGTTTGAAGAAATGGTCGATGGAGAGGTCGCCCTTGCTTCGTCCCATTCTTATCAGTGACAACCTCAGGTCCCCTAGAAGCCAATGCATGTGGCAACTTCTCATGAGGAAGAGAGAGATGAGAGCTTAGTCATCACATAGAACCTTCTGAGGTGGTTTTTGTAAACCCGAGCCTCGATTGCTTGGCCCAATATGTGAAGGGTCTTGTAGAGATGACAAGGAAGCCATACGATCTGACGACCACCAAAACTCTTATCCTGACCCAGGTTAAAGTGAATCCTAATAATTTTAAGAGAAAAGAGCAAGTAAAATGCAATGTCCCGTTAGAGCTTGTAGAGTCAAATGATTGTGATTTTGCTTTGACTAATGTTGTTACTCTTATGAGCATTAGGACCTTGCCTCCGACTGCCACAGTCAAGGGATGAATAAAGCTTCATCTGTTGAATCATCGTCTTCTACATCGGTCGTGCTAGGTACAAGTTCGATTGAGAAAGAAGGAGGATGAGCCATACCTGATGTCTACCACCACCACCTTCGTCGGCAAAAAGAATAAAAAAATCAGAAAAATCAAAAAAGACAAAAAAGAAGATCAAAGTCAAAGTGAAGCCGCGCCATCAATGGGCAATCAAGCCACAACAACTGACTTGGAGCCAATTGATGGAGCGAATACCACACTTTTTTCCATGTCCTCCAATAGAAGTACCATCATACACCTTTTTGCTATCCAGATGTACAAGACATTGTGGACAAGAATTCTATTGTAAAAAAGACAATGCTTTTGATTTATGTCTGTAAATATTCTTTTTCTTGATGCAATAGAAAAATCCAAAAAAATACAAAAAGAAAAAAGTGCATTAACTGATCCAGGAGTTTTAGATATTCTAAAAAAATTTACTGTTGAGTTACCCCATTGATGAAAGCCATGGAATACATGACTGATGTATCAAAGGGACTGAAGGAAGTGTGTATAAACAACCATCGATTGAAACACATTAATAGATACAAGCAACTTGAGAAGCACGTCCTTACCATGGCTACAGTTATAGCCATCAACAATCTCCCAGAGAAGAAACATGAAAAAGGAGTACCTTTTATCAGATGCAATATATTTGACCAAGTCTTCAAGCGAAGGCTACTTGACAGCGGCTCTTCCATCAACCTCATGCCTTCATCACTACTTCAAGAATTTGGGTTTGTTCCACTCAAACAGACATGTATGTTCCTTCAGTTCGTTAATCGATCCATCAAGCGACCTCGAGTGTTGGAAGACATTGTTATAATAGTGTGGGACATGCAATTTCTTGTCGATTTTGTAGTCCTTATGGACTCCCGTGCACCCTTAATTATGACCCCAATTATTCTTGGTTGGTCGTTTCTGCACACCGCAGAGGCCGTGGTTGACGATGGGTTAGGGAAGACTACATTATGCTCAAATAGTAATAGAGTTATCATAGACATGGTCAGTGAGCCGAAAGTCGTATCTGTTGAAAGCCTTGTAGTGCTGCCTAAAGAAGATTGTGACTTTATTGCATAAATCATAGATACAAAACTCTCTTTGAATCATACATCAATCCCAGAAATCCTCTCTCCTGAGGATGACTAGGAAAGAATAGTCCATACAAGCTCTGATATCACTTGGGAAACAAAATCTAATTAACTCGTGCATCTATTTGACTTGGAAGATTCGTTGCAGCCTGAACATGATGAATTCATTACAGATTTGTTCGGCACATTATCAGTTGAACAACAAGCTACTGAGGTGAGCAACACCTCCAAAGTCATTGCAGATCATCCACCTATGAGCACAGTTTTTGAATTAACTAAGAAGAAGGTCATATTAGAACCAGCATGCCTTAAGTTTGCCTTCCTTGTAGGTGCAGAGAATATGTATCCGATCATCATCAGTGACAAGCTGACCCTTGATAAAGAATCTCGACTTCTCGAGGTTATAGAAAAAAACTACAAGGCACTTGGTTGGTATGTATCAGACCTTCGTAGGATAAATTTTGCTATGTGCTTGCACCATATTTCCTTGGAAGAATATGCCATGCCCTACTGAGAGTTTCAAAGAAGATTGAACCCCAATTTGTCGGATGTAGTCATGAAAAAAATCACGAAACGGTGTGTCGCAGGCTTCATTTACCCCATCTCCAATTCAAAATGGGTATGCTTCTGACATGTAGTTCCAAAGAAATAAGGGTTGATCGTGGTTACAAATAAAAGAGGAGAGGAGATTTCTACTTGGGTACTGAAATCCTAGTGCTTATGTGTTCACTATCGCCACCTAAATGCAGCAACAAAGAAGGACCACTTCCCCTCTCCATTCATCGATCAAGTTCGGGAGAGATTAGCCGACAAGGTATTCTTTAGCTTTCTGGATTGGTACTCAGGGTACAATCGCCCTAGAAGACAAAGTGAAGACTACCTCAACTTGCCCATTCGACACCTATGCCTTCAAGAGAATGCCCTTTGGTCTGTGATGGATATGCATGCTTGCAGTTGTTGTCGAGATGGTTGGCAGTTTTCTCGAAGTGATCATGGGCGATTTCTCAATCTATGGTGACATTTTCGATGCTTGTCTTGCGAAACTCGACAGAGTACTTCATAAATGCCATGAAGTAAATCTTGTGCTATCCTGGGAAAAGAGCCACTTCATGGTCACAGAAGGAATTGTGGTGAGTCACATCATTTCCAATCGTGGCACAGAAGTCGACCTGGCAAAGGTGGATTTTGTCAGCAATCTTGAGCCACATCATAATGTCAAACATGTGAGGTCATTCCTAAGCATGTGGGTTTATATAGAAGATTCATCAAAGATATCAACTGCATTGCCTAAACTCTCACAGAATTGTTGTGCAAGGAGATAGAGATTAATGTTGATCAGCAGCTTCTCCTTTCATTTAATCAACTGAAGGAGCTCATCACTCAAAATCCAATCTTACTACCACCAAACTGGTCTCTACCCTTTGATATCATGACGGATGCGTCAGACTTTGCAGTTGGGGTTGTGTTAGGACAAAGAAAGGATAAAGTGCCCAACGCCATTCACTACAACAGCAACACATTAAACGATGCTCAACATAACTACACTATCATAGAGAAAGAATTTCTAGTTATGGTATTCACCCTTGAGAAGTTCAGATCTTATCTGTTGGGATCTAAAGTCACCATCTACACAAACCACTCTACTATCCGATACCCAAAACTAAAGAAGGCTTCCAACCTAGACTGATCATGTGGATCCTTCTCCTCCAGGACTTCGATTTGGTGATAAAAGACAAGCCTGGGGTTCAGAATGTGGTAATAGATCACCTCTCCAGAATTGAATAACAAGACTCCCCACTAAGTAGTGCACCCATCACAAACACCTTTCTAGATGAGTCAATTCTTGCCATGAATGCACTCCTTTGGTATGCTGATATTTTGAACTACCTCATTTTCGCTGTAGTCCAGCAAGATTAGATGAAGATCAAGAGGGAAAAATTCCTATCCCAAATCCAGTTCTACCAATGGGAAGATCTGCTACTATTAAGGGAAGGAGCATACTGCAATTGGAGCTAGTGCATTCCTCAGATAGAGCATCATAGTGTCCTTCATCATTTTCACTCGCGCGAATCTGGTGGACACCACTTTGGAGATAGAATGGTAGTAAAAGTACTGCAATGTGGCCTCTGGTGGCTGACATTACTTAAGTAATTTGCAGCATTTGTAAAGCACTGCACTGATTGTTAGAGATTAGGAGGCACCCTTACAGCTAAAGATTCCATGCCCCTGAAGTTCATTCAGATTTTGGATGTATTCGATGCTTGGAGCATCGATTTCATAGGATCATTTCCCAATAGTCAGGGATACCAGCACATCCTTCCTGTCATTGACTACATGAGTCGATGTTGAAGATATTCTCGCCCAAGCCGCATATAGCCGCACTATGTGTCAGTTTCTGAGAGAGAACATCATCTTACTGTTCAAGATTCTGAAGATTCTGATATCAGACAGTGGTAGTCACTTCATTAACAGAGAGGTCAAGAAATTAATGATGGAGTATTGGCATCGAGCGTTGAGTCATGTCTCCTTATCATCCCCAGACCAATGGCATGGCAGAATTGTCAAATTGAGAATTCAAGATGATCCTACAGATGCTTGTGAAGCCATATAGAAAGAATTGGTCCCAACTCTTAGACTCCATCCTTTGGGCATATAGAATAACTTACAAGTCTCCCTTGTGCATGTTGCTCTATCATCTTGCGTATGGAAAGTCGTGCCATCTGCCCCATGGAATTGATCCACAAATCATTATGGGAATCATTATCTGCAACTTGGACTCACAAAAAGGTGGTCAGAAAAGAAAAGAGGATCTAAACAAGCTCCTGAAATTACGAGACAATGTGTATTATAACACCTTAATGTACAACGAGAAGGTTAAACACTGGCATGAACGGTACATCAAACGAAAGAGCTTCGAGACTGGACAGAAAGTGTGTCTATTTGATGCACAACTGAAGATATTCCCCGAGAATTAAAGAGTAAATGGACAGGGCTAATCGGAGTGAAAGAAGTATGTGACAACGGAAGAATTGTGATATCAAATTTGTTGCCTGACGCATAACCATTCATCATCAATGATTAATTACAGAAGTCGTACCTTGAGCATGACACTTTTCTTGTGGTTGTCGATTTAGTACAAGTAATACGCAATGAAGTAGCATCCACAACCTCAGCAACATCGAAAAATTCAGATAATGATACTAAAAAACTCTTTATCTAGTTTTTTTCTTTTCTTCATTTCATCTTTTCTATTTTTCAGTTGTATGTTCTATTTTTTTTGTTTTCCTCACCCATTGCTTATATACTTAGGATATGCTTCATCCTAAGTATAGGGGGGATGAGACTTCATATGTTCATTCTTTGTCCCATCACCTGTCTCCTCTTTTGTTGATACTCTTGTCTATACTTAGTGATATTTTACCTTTAGTATAGGGGGAGACATGACAAATCGTTGATGTTGTTCATTCCCACCCTTGACCCTCCCTTCATGTAGATACAGTATGTTGTACTTAGAATTATTAGATTTTAAGTATAGGGGGGATGGTTGACTTCGCATTCTTTCGTTCATTCTTCATTATTCATTGTAGTATAGGCTTCTCCATACTCACCACAAGTTATGTCTTCTCTTTTCTCTCTAATCTATGAGGACATAGCTCACTCTAAGAATAGGGGTGTTGTATATACGTTGTATATACATTAGCCATAACTCTTACTTTCGTATTTCAATAAGCATGGCTAAAACACAATTAGTAATGTGTAAAGAACATGCTTGTATTAAATTCATTAAAATTCTTTGTATAACAATTAATAAATCAAGTAAAACTTTTTTCAAAATGGTTTAGAAAATTCGTTGATTTTTTTTTTAAAATTGTTTAGAAAATATTTTGTAAAATGTTTTCAACCCTTGTAAAAAGATTTTGTTTGTAAAAATTTCTTTTCATTTTTTGAAATAAAATGCTTTGAAATATTATTTACAAATGGTTTGGAAAATGGTTTCAAAAATAGTTTGAAAAATATATACATACTGTTTGAAAAATCTTCACAAAATAATTTTCAAAATTTTGTAAAATGTTTGTAAAAATTATTTATCAAGTTGTTTTGCAAAATAAAGTTTTCAAAATGTTTGCAAAAATATTTTCAAATTATATTGAGAATTGTGTACATAAGTCGAACAAATAAAGATTCTTTACAAACCTTATATATACAATCATGTAAATTCCTACAAACCAACCCCTATAACTAAAAGGATGCATGCCCATGTAAATAGCTACATATACTACCTCTTGGTTCCAAAAACCTTTTGTTTTTGGAAAATCCCTAAAAATTGTAAAATTCAAAAATCCCAAAAACATTTGCATTATTTTTTTTCCAAAAAGTTTGCAAAACTCTTCAAAAAAACCGTAAAAAGTTCAAAACTAGACAATGACATCACAAAAATATTTTCTTGCACTATAAATAGCATTCGTATTTTTTGGAATAATATTGACAATTTAACAAGTCTAAATAAACTCTGAAGATTGTAGCTTGGAAGACCTTGATACACTTAATTTCAGAGGAACCCATTGAGGACGAGAAGTGGAGATATTTCAAGTCACCTTGACTTAATTCTTTAAGTTCCATAAGAATATGTTCATGAGTCAATTCAAAATTCTTAAATAGAACCCGTCATACCATCTGTACGACTCTTGCGATAGTGTCTAGACTGCAAACCTCTCACCTAACACATAGCTCAACTCCGATGAACTGCTGAAAAATCTTGGAGTCTAAGCAGGGACGATGCAAGGTTCCTAGATCAAGGGTGGCTTAAGAACCATTCTTGGGGATTGCCGTCACTATTACTCTAACCCACTTCTTTTGGTAACAATGATATCTAAAGACTGGAGACAAATTGAGAAACTGCTTCAGATGAGGTATTGTTTACCAGCGTATTTTTTTCCAAAACACCAAAAAAAGGGTGGAGCAAAAGATGTTATATCCACCGGGGCACAAGCAAGAATGCAGAAGCTGTACAAAGTCAAAGAAAATATCCAAAGAATCCTATACCAAAAATTTCACAGAAATTTGAGCTTCAGAAAAAGCCTGCTTCTTGGTAAAGAATCAGTTACACTGACCGACTTCACAACGGAATGAAGACTACATTGGTCCAAATCCCACTTCTTTTCCCATTCTTCAAACTTCTTCCCATTTGGTTGTAAAGATCGGGAGCACCTGACCTTAGAAGAGAATATTTGTCTCCATGAGGATGAGTTACCAGGAGAGCAGTCACCTTGATGTTTCTATGGTTTTGTTTGGGGAGAGCTGAATATTTCCACACACATGGTTCTATCGCTTCAAGGTAGCAAGAGTATACTACTGAGATGATGATTCTGACTTGGCTATAAACTGGACTTGATGATAGGAGTATGGAACCTAAGGGATGTTATGTCACCCTTCCTGACGTCCATGTGGTTCCGAACACACCATTAATCCAAAGGCCGTCTTTGAGATCTAAACTTTGACTTTATTAAGACAAGTTTAAAATGTTATAATTATTCCAAGTTTTTTATTTTTCTTTTCTTTATTTTTATTTTCTGCACTCACTGCATAAGTGTTTGTTAGGGACTAGCAAAGGCAAGTATAGGGGGGTGACGAATCTCCATTTCATCACCTTTATTATTTCATTTTGGTCTTTAAACCTAAGTTAAATTCATGTAAATATCATTATTTTGCATTAACTAACATCCACTATTTATTGTATAAATATTGTATAAAATACATTATTTAAAGAATACAAGAATAAAGAAAAGAAAAAATAATAAAATTCGAAGGTATGTTATGACCCTAAAACCCGAGACAAAGTCAAGAATTGATTTCGTCGAAAAAGAATAAAGTAGGGGGAGATAAGGGCCAAATATATAATAAAAACCCCATTCTTTTATTCCTCAATAATTTGTTTTTGGGACCCATTTTATTCTTGATTATTTATACCTCAATTGAAGAAACATTGTACATAAAGTTGTAGATAATAATATATAGAAAAATACAAAATTAATTTCACATAAAAATAATGGACAGTGTACATTTTATTCTCAGAATAAAAAGCCAAATCCCAAAATTCCCAGACCCATATCTTCTTATTAAAAACTCAAAATACATCAAAATCACTTTAATTGTATATAACTTTTAATTGGCTATTTAATGAAAGTGATTTCACTTAATTTGGAGTTAAGGTGTGAAAGTTACGTTTTGGACCCCTATTGAGTTAACTTGAATAAAATATTCATTTTATTTATTGCTTATAATTTTTATAATTTTATATTTTTTATAATTCTGTAAATGTAATTTATAATATATGTACATATCTAGAATAGAATAAAACCATAAAGAAAACACAAAAATAAAATATTCTATATAAATACATAGATGATATACATATACTTACACCTATATACAATATACCTTAATTTATTTAAGTGTACATACAACATCAGAAAAATACAACAAAAATATATTTATGTATATAAACTTATGTTATAAATTTATAAATTATGAGAATAAAATAATAAAATAAAAATACAGAATAAAAATAAAATATATTTAATATAGGTAAATATACCTACAAATAAAAACCTAAAAAGTAACATCTAATAAATAAAGACATAAAAATAAATAAAAATCATAATTAAATACAGAATGAAAAAATAAACATTTATTATTTTATAACCAAAAATAATAAAATCAATTATATTTTTAATTAATTATTTTTTAATAAAGCTATTTCTTTTGTCCTATAGCGTCCTATGTCGATCAATCAAGATGCAAGGACTGTTGACCTCAGTCAACTATCTGTCCCCCATCTTTGACCCCTGTGAAAGCCTCGAGACCCCCACTTCCTTGAATTTTTCATGCCACCTTGTGCCTCCATTCACCTCGAGTCCTTTATAGATTTTGTTCACATCACGATCATCGTCCTTGCCTACTAGTTAGATTCGTCTGATCTGCATCGAGCCAAGAATAAATCTTGATCAAAGATCGATCGAACCTCTATCTATAAATAAAACCAAAATTCCTTCCATTCCCATTTGATTCCTGTCCGAGCTCTATAGTTCCTCCAGTTGAGTGTGTGCGATTTCACTTATGACTGAGATAGCTCCCTCGAGTCTTGGAGCATCGTGGGAGAAGGAGAGGAGATCCAGGCGGCGCTCTGGCGGCATCCTGCTCCTTCGCTTCCCGACCAAGTAAGAGCTGTGTCTTTTAAATTCCAAGGTATATTTTCTTTCCGCGATTTCAAATCTGAGTTTATTTTATTAGTTAGATCATTAGTGTAGTGTAGATTTAGATTCTTCAGTTCTCCAGAGCCGTTAAGGTTCCTGCCATTCCACTATGATCGACCATCAACCCGACATGGCAACCATCCCATTTCCTCCCCCATCTGCTTCTCCATCGATCTGCCCCCTATCGCCCTCCCAGGCCTCTTAGATCGAAGATCCAGTGCTCCCTCCGCCGCCTATCGTTGGAGGACCTTCATATCTCCCATCTTGCTATGAACTTCACTAATATTGACCTAGATTTGATCGTCGTTGCACCGTAAAGCTTCCTATATCTTTTGACAGGTCCGAGGTATTTGAACATGCCCAGGTCATCAAGCCATCAGGTCCCATAGATGGGTTATGGATCCATTTGATGGGTCTCCTAGCTGCAGATCTTCCCGACGAAGCATTTCCCATGACAATAGTGAGCAAGGAGGTCTGGAGCACCATACCTGAGCAATCAAAGGAGCGGAGGAGCTGTGTTCTTCCCAGTTCATCCATCGAGCCTCACCGTAGTCTGATCAAGAGACGTGCTCCAGATGCAGCAGACGGGTCCCATCAAGAGAGCCTCAACCCTTAGATCTCTGCCTGAGGTCTAATCTCAGTTGTCATTGCCGAACCGTCATCGTATACCGTGGAGCTACAACGTGTTAAGTGAGAAGATCTAAGCCATCTACCGACGCGCAAATAAGGAGTAATTTGTACTATTCCCCCTCTGTTTTCTTTATTTCACTTTAGCACTTAAATATTCGTTTGGAGTGTAAATAGCTTTATAAAAATTGCATATATCCCCCCATGCTTTTTCGTATTTGCTCACATGTTCGCGCTAGCTCAACTCACATGGCTTGACACATGAGTTGGGTATTCTGCAGAAATAACCCCCCACCCCTTGATTTTGTATATTTATTTTTAATACACAAAATTATATATTTGATGTTAAATTTTTGGAAAATTGTATGTGGGACCCGGGATTTTGTTTATATTTGCATAAATGCCATTCCAGGTTGTTTTTAATTTATTTGTTTTGTGGAAAAATTGCATGTACGCCCCTGAATTATGTAAAAGGATTCTAGAATGAATGAGATATTTATTTTAACTGCAAATAGGTCCTTAGCAGCACATTAAATGTTATTACTTGTTTATTTCTGTTAAGAATGTATACTATGTGTATTTTATTTTGGAAAAATAATGTAAATGTATGGGATGACATATTTTCATGCTTTGATTTTTAATTTGCATTTTTAGGCATAAATTTAAACAGTGAGCATTAATTCCATGTTTAGCTTTAAAAATGCCAAAAATATCAAAATACCTTTAAAAATTACAAAAAAAATCATATGTCGTTTGTTATTACGTACATTGACTCCAGACCAAAAATCCCTAAAAATAGAAAAAGAAAAAGAGTAAAAATTTAGAAACTAAAAAATCTAGTAAAAATAGGAAAAATCACAAAATAACCAAAAAATTTTGTTTTGTCCAATTTTTATATATAGTATAATTTCTATATAAAAATTGATGTTAAGAATTTTTGACACTTTTTCTTATTTTTAATCTTTAAATCAATTCAACCTATTTATTTAATCCCTATTTTGGGATTTTTTAATTTTAAAAATACCTAAAAATATGCAAAAAATCAAAAAATCCTAAAAACATCAAAAAAATATAAAAAACCTAAAAAAAGTATTTTCTTGCATTTTGGACTATGTATAAATACATATACCATTTACTATCTATATGTATGTATATATATTATCTATATACTTACATTATGTGCTAATATATTCTATATAAATATATTCTTATTTTATTTTCCAAAATCAAAATTAAATTAAAAATTTACAAAAATAAAAACCAAAAAAGAGAGAAAATAGGACCTTGTTTGTATTTAAATAACCCTTTCTCTTTTATATCCCTACATAAGTGTATATATATAGTCATACTTAATTATCTATGTAAGTATATTCACTATCAATTTAAAAAATAAAAAACAAAAACCCACATAAAAAGACTTAAAAGATTTGTATGTACCTATTTCACATTGATTAGCAATAATTATAGGCTACCTAACTTGCTCTTTATCGTTCGACCTCTACATGCTTACATGCTATAAAATTTTTTTTGTAGAGTATAATAATTTGTGCCTCATATTTTTGGTTGTTCATTGCTTATTTATACAATGTGAGTACTTGTTGGTCGATCATGGATTTCTTGTGGGTTGCTTCAGTGAAAATGTATCTTCGCACTCCGAGGGGATATAATTTTCTAACTCGCTTAAAAAATCTATCGTCATCAGATTTTCAAAAAGAAATCAGGACCAAAGAAGTAATGCGGTTCACATAAAATGTTAGTGAAGTCGGCTGCCCAACAAGGTCTGAAAAGTAACAGAGTGGGAGAGGGTTTGACCTTGGGTCAACACTTCAAGCCACTCGATTAGGCAACATAGGCACCACGCATGTATAAAATGACAAAACATGTATGTAAATGAAGGAATAATAAAATTAAAAAATAATTTTATTTAATAAATATAAAACATGAAATATGTTACAAATTTAACAAGCTAGTTTCAGTGATTTTTATTTATTTATATCACTTAATTTGTGAGGTTTTGATTTTTACATTTATATTATAAGTATAAAAACCTATATATACTCTATTTTACTTGTATTTTGTGTTTTATATTTTTCTATTTTATACACATAATTTTATATTTACACTCTATCGCAATACATATGTACATATTTTTCTTTTATTTTCTAATGTTATTTATTTTTCTGAAGTTATTTAAATACGTATGTACCAATGTGCTTAATTAAATTATTTATTTTCATGAAAGTTTAATGATTTTATTTTGGTTTTATTATATACTAGTATTTTAAGTAATATTTACAAATTTAAAGAAATATAAGAAGTTGAAAAAAAGGAAAAAAATACAATGATTATTATATATAGGTAAATTGCAAAATGAGGGTCCAAAATCCATCTTCTGTATCTTTATTCCAAATTTAATGAAACATCCTTCATTAAATAGATAATTTAGTTTTATAAACAATAAAGACGAGTTTTGGTGAATTTAGTCTGTATAGAGAAGATACATTTCTGAGAAGTTTTCTTTGCGGCTTTTTATTCTGTCATACTGTGCATTATTTTTGAATGAAATGAATTTTGTATTTTTCTATATATTTTTATGTTCGAAGTTCATGTTCAAAGTTTAGTGATTTGAGGTAAAAAAATATGAAAACAAAGTAGGTCCCAAAATATATATATTGACAGAAATAATCAGGGGTTTTATTCTTATTTTTGTGTAGTTTCTCTGCCCTATCTCCCCCTACTTTAATCTTGGTTGACCAAGTCACTGCTTGACTTCGTCTCGGGGGCTAAGGTCAGTTAGTATCTATGATACCTCCTTTAATTTTTCTTTTCTCTTATTTATTCCTTCATTTTAGGGTTTAATTACATGTATTTACATACATATATAGGTTTATTTACAAGTGTTAATTCAAGGGTGTTATTGATATTTACATGCATTAATCTCGGGATTAAAGCCTCAAATGAATGACTAAATGTGCATGAATGGCAATTCATCACTCCCCTATATATGGCTTTGCTTGTCCCTAGAAAACACTTATGATAATAAGCGCATAAAAGAAAGAAAAGAAAAGGAAAGAACTTGGAATGATAATGATTCTTAAATTAATCTTCATAAAAACAAACTTTGGAGCTCAATTAGACCTTTGGATTATTAGTTAGTCAGAACCTTAATTGGAATCAAATTTAAAACTTAGCATCCCTTAAGAACCATAATCCTATATTCAGGTCTCCCCAATAGCTAGGTCAGAATAAGACTTTTCATATGCAAACTCTTATGACTAAGAATCTTTCTTGTACAATGTCAGTGATATGTACTTCCTCTCGACCGAAGCGGTAAAGAGACAATCTTCTACAAAATGGTAACCCTAATTCCCCAATCTAGCAACTCTTTCCTCTAGAAGCAGGGTATCCCTTCCAAGTTCAAGTGCAACCGGCTCAAGAAGAGGTGGAGAGAAGAACGGATGGTATCTAGTGTAGCTACCTATCCTAGGATTCTTGACCAATGTAGCAAAGTCATTTAGCTGTAGGCTTACATGAATACTTTGACTTTGAAGCATAAGCTTGATTATTGGATACCTACTCTGATGGAGATAGATTTTTCTTTGATTTTTGACTGCCTATTATTTTTGGATATTTTGGTTTTGCATTTTTTTGTATACTATATACAACAACATTTACATAAGGACTTTTTCCTCTCGAGCCAATAGACTATCCCTCTTTTGAAGCTTTATTGCAACCTAAGACATCTTGTCTCTAGACCTCATCCCCGACTGGATCGGGTTGGAGCACAATGACCAGAAAATTGTGACTTCGCATGTTTACATCCGCTTGTGTCTCATGCTGGCAAATCCAGTCCTCTACTACTTCAAATGAGTTGAGTAAAGTGTAAGATATAGGTATCCAAGTTAAGTCACGTCTAAAGAGTCATGTGTGTGTCTCAAAATATTCTACTTAGGCATACCAAAACGACAAGTAAACAAAGTATTATGGTCTTAAAGAATTTAGTTAAGCTGACTTGAGAAGCCTTAGATTTGGTTCCTTTAAGGTTCCTGTGAAGTTAAGTATATTAAGGTCATAACCAAGCTCTAATCTTCGTATTTTACTTAGACTAGTTCAATTGTCATCATTAATCAGAAAAAAATTACAAATAATATGTATAATGCAAGAATTTTTTTAAGGCATTATCCGGTTTTACACTTTCTATGCGATTTTTCAGAAGTGTTGCATTTTTTATGCAATTTTTGAAAACATTTTGCAATTTTTAATGATATTTTCAAAATTTTCAACTTTTAACTATTTTCTAAAAATAAAAGGGTTAATAAATGAAATATGTGCAGATATTTACATAGGAGTGCATCTGTTATTTACAAGATCTAGTCAGAGAATTTACACCAAAACATTTATGCATAACTAAGTCAGTTTTATTTACAGGTTTGTCTATACATGGTTTGTATAAAATGTAATTTGTTTTTGGTTATATACAAGGTTCCAAAAAAGTTTGAAAATATTTTTTATAAACATTTTGAAAACTTATTTTGCACATTGTTTTTAGAAGTATTTACAAAATTTGAAATATGTTTGCAAAGATTTTTCAAATAATATGTATAAAATTTTCAAAGTATTTTTAAACCATTTTCCAAACCATTTGTAAATAAATTTTCAAAATATTTTATTCAAGTAAACTAAAGAATTTTTACAAATAAAATATTTTTACAAAAGGTTCTGAATATATTTTACAAAAAGTTTTTCAAACGATTTCAAAAGATTTTTCAAATATTTTCCAACCATTTTTCAAATCATTCTGCAAAATATTTTTAACATTATTTATAGATCAGTCTATACACATTATTTTTGTATGATTTTTATGCAAGTTAATTGTATTACAAATTATTTAAAATACACAAGTACAAGTTATGACAAAAGTATATACAATGTATAGACGACCCCCCTATACTTAGCTTGAGCTATGTCCTCATAGATCAAAGAGAAAAAGAAGACATAGCTTAGACTAAGTATGGAAAAGCCTATACTAAAACAACGAAAAAAATCAAAGAATAAGAAGTCGATCGTCTCCCCTATACTTCAGATCAATAATCCTAAGTATAGTAGACTGTACACCAAGCGGTGATGGATGGGGGTTTGAATGTACAAAATCAATGACTCGACAATTAATTCAATTTCCATATCATCGACAATAAACTCAGTTTCCTTACTCAAAAGCTTAGTAAGAGGTCGGGCAATCTTGTTGATGTCTTGGACAATTGCATGTAAAATCGAACATACCCCAAAAAAGACCTCAACTTCTTCAGTGTTCTAGGTGGTTCAAGATTTGCAATGCCACCACCCTGGCTGGGTCGACCTCCATACCTCTTTTAGAGATGACATGGCCTAACACAGTCTCATCAGTAACCATGAAGTGGCTCTTTTCCCAAGAGAGCACTAGATTAGCTTCACAACATCTCTTAATCACTTGGTCTAGATGCATCAGACAAGAATCAAAATCATCACCATAGACTGAGAAATCATCCATGATAACCTCCGGAAAACTACCTACCATGTCGACAAACACAACCAACATACGCATTTGAAATGTAGATGGAGCATTACATAATACAAAGGGCGTCCGTCAAAAGGAGAAGGTGCCAAACAAACAAGTAAAAGTAGTCTTTTCGTGATACTCAAGGGACATTTCCACTTGGTTATACACTGAATACCTAATCAAGAAATAAAAGAATGTTTTCCCTATTAGTCTTTCGATGATCTTGTCCATAATGGGTAGTAGAAAGTTATGTTTCTTGGTCGTTGAATTCAGACGCCGGTAATCTACACAGACATGCTAGGAAGTAAGTAATCAGGTCGAGATCGCCTCTCCTTTCTCATTTGTGACCACAATGATCCTGACTTTCTTTTGAACCACATGCAATGGGATAACCTGTTTAGAATCGGAGATAGAATAGATAAAGCATGCCTTACACCATTTTGTTATCTCTTCCGTGATAACTTTCTGGAGATTAGGATTCATCCTGCGTTAAAACTCACGAGATGACTTGTTCTCAACCTCTAAGTATATATGATGTGAACACAATGCCATATTTATCTCTTGAATATCTGAAATGTTCCAACAAAGGGACTTGTAGTTTTTCTCTAGAACCTCTAGCAAGCGAGATTTTTAACTAATTGTCAATCGCAAACTGATGATGATTGGGTACTGTTCGGGCTCACCTGTAAGGAAGTCATATTTAAGATTTGCTAGAAGCAGCTTCATCTCAGGTGGAATCAGATCTTACTTCTCAATTACATCTGAATATGTACTTGCTACTGATGAATGCTTCATCAATGTTTTCGGATCCACCTTCGTTACTCCAGATTCAAACAATGTGACATCGAACATATCTGAAATCATTCCCTCATGTTATGTTTGGGATGGATATTCTTCAAACAAATGGATCAGCTCTTCATATTCTACCTCATCAGTAACAAGGGAGTAAAATTTGACTGTGCTTTCAAGGTCTTCTTCTGAGAAGATGAATTCCTTAGTATCTGTTTCAGTCCACAAAGCATACGTGTCTTTGATCTCCTAAAGCACATCACCGTCGCTTGCATGAACATGCATCCTTTCTATGATGTGCTATCTTGCTTTTTCAGTTCAGCATGCATCTGTATAGTTACCTTGTCACTATTGGAGTGAAAGGTGATCTTTTGAGATCCATAATAAACCACCACCTCGGTCGTTCGGAGGAACAACCAACCAAGTATAATCGGTGTCTGGAATAACTGTACCGAGGAGTCCATGTGCTGGACAATGATGTCCACTAGGAATTTCAAGCCTTGGACCATTACAATAACATCTTCCAACAGTCCACATAATTGCTTAGTGGATCGATCATTAAACTAAAGTATTATTCTGGTTGGTTTAAGCGGACCAAGCCCAAATTCCTTGGCAAAGGAAGTGTGCAGGAGGTTGATCGAAGAACTGATGTCAAGAAGAGTGCGATCACATATCTGATTGAAGACCTCATATTGAATCAAAGGGGCTTCTTTGTCTTTACTCTTCTGATGAAGGTTACAGATCACGCTGATAGTCGCCAAGGTCAGGATATGCTTCTTTACACGGCTACATCGGTTCTTTCAGGACTAACGCTTAGATGTACATGCCTCCTTTAGATCCTTTTTGACATTCTGCATGTATTCCATGGATTGTAAAAGCGGCATCTCAAGCATGATATTCTTTAAAATCTCCAAGAAAGATATATCAAATAGAGGTGTTTTCTTTTTTTTCACTATTTTGTTTTTCATTGCTTCTAGAAAAGGTACAGATACATTTTCAAAAGCAACATTTTTTCATTAAGAGAATCAGCTTGTACATCTGGACAACTAGAAATGATACAATCATATAGCACATGGGGAGAGGTAAAAAGTGGAAATTAAGCCTCGTAGGATTGCACAGGAATTCCTACAGGCACTCGCATCTAATTGGATGCATCGGCTCAGCTTCTATGTTATTAATGGTGTCTTGATTTTCTTCATTTTTTGGATTTTTTTGACTCAAAATTGGCTCCTCCAGGTGCATCAAGTCCACAGTTTTAGCCTAGCTCCGTTGTTCATGTAGAAGACTCACCCAAAGAGGCTTTATTCTTCCCCTTCGCAACTGCAAATAGATGTAATGTGCTACCTCCGCTGAGATTCACAACATTAGACAACATAAAATCAAGTGTACTTTAATCGGAGGGTGGTGTCGTACTACGAGCTACTTGCTCCCTACGTTTGAAATTATTGGGGTTGGCCTCTACCTACACAGGTATGATCATCTTTCGTAGATGTGAGGTCATCAATATTCTCACTCATCTCATTCATATTCTTGATCAATTGAGTCAGACAATCCAGAGCAGGATTTAAAGAAGCGACCTCAGATGGTTCATCAACATGAGATTCCTGAGGCGATAATAGTAAAGCTGCATTTGGAAGTTCTGATATTGATGAAGCGGGTACAACTGATACTGGTATCGGGTAGGAGGAAAATTCTGATATGAACCCTTCGGCTACTGGTGATAGATAAGTTGGTGTTATGCTAGTGGCTGGAAGTTCTATCTCCAAGTGTAATTCGGATGCAGTGGAGACTGGTAGTGAAGCTTTTGTTGGTGTTATTGGTGTTGTTGTTGCTGAAAACTCCATCCACCCTAATTCTGGTGGAATGGTCTGTTGGCATTTGCTTTGTGATGAATACTCATTCATCACTCTTTATTCTTATATTTTAGCTACAAAAACCTTTGCAAATACATGTAGATATCTGTATATACAAATAATTAACAAAAGACATGCATTGTGTAAAAATCAATAATTAGCATGTTTTTGTGCAAAAATAAAAGAATAAAGAAACAAAAGATAAAGAGGGAAATATTTATAATAAATATTGAGCAACCTAATCCCAAGGGAAGGCTCAGCATGGGCCTGACCGCATAAAAGCCAAAGTAGAGAGAGATAAGGAAGCTCATGTGTGTAAATATACCTGTAAATATAATAAAAATATTTTCCTCTAAAAATAAAAATAAAAATGGGTTTGTTTATACTTGTACATATTTGTAAATACAAAAATCAAAATAAAAATTAGAAAATTAAAAAGAAATAAAAATATCTTCTTCACTTGTATATATTCACCTTGTACATAGAACACCTTTCCCCATTTATTTCACCTTGTAAATATATAAATTTAATTCCATAAAAATTTGTACATATTCCATATCCAATTACGTGCATTAATAAAATAAAAATCATAAAAACAAAAATCAAATAAAAAGAACAAAAATCAAAGCCAAAAGAAACATTGTATACATACCATGTATATATATGTATATAAATATTTATTTCACCCGTGTTCATAAATAATAAAAATAAAATAAAAATATCAAAATATTCCTAATTTTATTCTATAAATAAATAAAATATAAAATGGAAATAAAAATGCAAAAATAATTAATTAAAAATCAAAAATTAAAAATCTATATTGTATATATACCTATGCATAGTACTATATTGTACACACTCTATTTTTATTTCAAAAAAGTAATTAAAAATAACAAAAAAATAGTTTATAAATAAATAAACATTTTTCATGTTTTAAGTTTTTCTTAATTCAGCCATTTATTGTTTTATTTTTAATTTCTAAATATATATGACATGGCCAATTCTCATTGGTCCACAGGGGACGTTGACCCCCCCGTCAACTCCCCCCCTTGGACCACAGAGTTCCGGATCCGAGCCCTCGACCCGATTTCTCGATATTATCCCCACTCGATCTGACACCCAAATCCGTAAATCCCGGGATCTACTTCTTCCTCTTGCATCCGAGATACACGCCCGGTCGTTAGCCTTGGGATCCGGGCTCCGAGCTTCACGCCTGACTCCCATTAAGCCGGACCCTTAGCAGTATATAGTCTGAGCTCCGCCCCCATTTCTACGAATCTTTGGCTCAGCTCATTCCACCCTAGGACCTCCATAGCCACCGTCGGAGTGACAGCTCGCGATTGGCTGTGTTACAGCGAGGAGGGAGCGACCAGACCATTGATCCGGTGACTTTGCACCGCCGTGCGCCGCCCAGACGTGGTGCTCGAGCCTCGGGCATCGACGACCCTCGAGGCTAGGACCTAGAGCTTCACCGGCTCATTCCCAGTCGACCTCGACCACTAAGTAGCCTTCTTCCCTTCTCTCTTTAGCTAATTTTGATTTACGCCCAAATCTATCCATCGCCGATGAAACCCGATTCCGACCACCCTAGCCCACCTTTGGATCATCGGAGTCATCCATCACCTTCGCCCTTCCTCCGTGCAACTTCTGCACCCAGCCATCCAACCCAGTTCGCACAGGAACTGGGATTGGAGCTCCGCCACCGTCGCTTCGCCGGAGCTCCCCCATATCGACGCACCGTTCACCTCCACCACCTCTAACCGGGTCGAGGCACTTTGCCCTCGACCCAGGAGTCTGTTGCATTGCTTTGCAGGTCAAGCCAAGCCCATCTGAGGGCTCGGGCAGTCAGGAGCAGCAGATCCAGCTCCGCCGTGGTCGTTGGACTACCTCCGACGCCTCCAGCTTCATCGGAGGCTCTCTTCAGATGCCGGAGGCCCACGCGCATCTTCTCCGATCCTCAGTAGCCTCCAAGGAGCTCTCCTGCACGCACAAGAGCCTGAAGAAACTCGCCGACGTCGAGTTCTTGGAGTCCTCCATAGCCATCCATCTAGCCCTCCAGCTCCAGATCAGATCGCAGACGTCCATTTGAGGAGCAGCGCCAGTCGTTCGATGATCAGAGGGTGGGCCAGGACCGTCAGATCAGTAAGGCTTAGCCACGGTGCACAGGAGATGTTCGATCATCCACGTGGTTGAGCCTCGACCGTCAGATCCGAGATGCAGCCCTTCGTTGAGGCACCACCCCCCCCGACCGTTGGATATCACACGTGGCGCCTATCTGGCCCTCGGCATATAATAAGGGGTAATTTCCCTTAGGCCCCTCTCTTTTTGTTTTTACAAATTAGTCCTGTAAACATTTTATCCCGTTCATTTTATTTTGGTGTATTTACATAGTGGACCTTGTTGTTTGAACTATTTGCATTTTGACCCCTGTACGTGATGGACACGTGCATCGACACGTGAGTTTTTGGTGAAATTGCATGATTTGCCCTGTGTTTTTCGTGTGTTATTGTCTGCATCTTTTAAAATAGGAATGACAAATATGCCCTTCCAGACCTGAGTCACGTGTATCGTGCGTGGGCCTCAGGGACTTTTACACTTTGGGCCCCTAGGTTTCCTTGCGTGTTATAAAAAGGCCCAAAACATTATTTCAATTGCAGTTAGGTCCCTGTGCACTGTCAATTGGTTTTTAATTTTAATAAAATAGCAAAACTACTCCAAATTTGATAAAAATTAGACACATGGCTCCTGACATGGTGTAAAATATTCTCTATTTTTTGGAGATATTTTTACTCTTTTTAGTATTTTAAAAAATTCAAAAACACGCATTTTTATTACTATCCAGTTCTAAAAATCAAAAAAATAATAAAACAACTTTAAAAATAACAAAAAAATAGATATTGTTAGTCTTGTTGTGCTTGATTTTCTGACCAAGTTTGGTTATTTTAAGACTTATAAAAATTATAAAAATTGAAAAACATTGAAAACCCCATAAAAATTCTAGTAAATAATAGAACAATCAAAAATTAATAAATCCAATTCCTAATTTTTCCTTGTATTCTCTCTTTACAGGAAAATTACCTTCAGACTTTGATAGGACAATTATCTATTTTATTTTGGCCCACCAAGTCTGACTGGACAGTGTCTTTGATTTTTAGATTTGTTTTAATTTTAAAAAATTCCCTAAAAATAATAATAACCCAAAAAATTAACCAAAAATATAGAAAAATATAAAAAATATAAAAACATTTTTGTTTGATTTTTTTGAGCTTATTTGAGTAGTTAAGTAATTGTGTGAAGTTGCTTGTTTCCTTGACTTGCTTATTTTCTTTATTATTTGAAAATCCAAAAAAAATATAAAAATATTAAAAAATCCACAAAAAATCATTTTCTTTTATTTGTTTTTATTTCTGACTACTTCGTAGGCGGCGAGGCCATCACGTGCTCCTTGAGTTCGACCCCGGTCGCTATACCAGGTTAATCTAATAGCGATACTGCTATCTTGAGTTTTATCGTGTTTTGATTTTTATTTGGTGGTCTAATATTTTCTCGTTGAGCCACCTGAGCGATTGAGGTTGCAACGACCGCTTCTTGATATATCCTACCTCGGTTGCTTTGTCGGGTTTTTCGACTCACCAGCTTGCCCCTACTATTGTCCTCCAGGATCGGGTAAAGAATGCTCGATTGCCTATACGGCATCCGCTTTATGGATCTATGGGGGGAGGTGAAGTATATTGCTCGGAATAAGATGGAGCTTCTGGAAGGTAAACAATCATCTGTGGGTGTTGTGGTGATTGTGAGCCCAGGTCCGGTGCTTGCACGTAATAAACAAGTTTGGGCTATCGATTGGTGTGTTGGACTCTACTACTGCAATGATGGGAACGATGTCTAATCTTTTGGCTCAGTTGCAGATGTCTCGGTATTTGCACTCACGTCATGGATGACATTGATGTTGTTGACAAGATTGTCTAATTGTTGTATGATCAGTCAAGCTTATCAAGGTGATTTATTCTCTATTCAATCACATTGAGTTTTTCCAAGTCGTGTGACTGCTTTTCAATTATATCAACCTTGAAAGATGGTTCCCGATGATGTTCAAGTTGGAACTCTCCATCTTTCCTCTCTTCTTAATATTGCATTGCCGTCATGTAGATGGCCTTGTGAGAAATCTGTGGAGTCTTCTTGAAAAGCATAGGAAGAGGACAACTTTAAAGAATTGTCAGACCACATCCTAATGTTTATTGAACTTGGATCCTCCACATGCAGCATCCACAAGCCGTTGGCTCTCCTAATGCAATACCCTAAAGACTTTCTACACTAGGCTGGTCTTCGGTACATCATGGTGGGGGCACTTCTCCTGAAGATCTCATAATCGTTCCCATTCCCATGGAAAGGCTCGTGGGACAACTATGAGAAGTTGGAAATGAGAGATCTCATCTGGTTGAGTCAACCCAGAGGATAGTACTTGTGCTGAAACGTAGAGTTCAGTTCTTCCCAAGTCGTGACTAACTTCCCAAGATGATTTATCCAGTAGAGAGCCTTATCCTAAAGGCTAAATGGGAAAACAGTCATCTTCACCACCTCAAGTTGTATGTCCAGATAGTGCATGGTAACGTAGATGCGGTTGAATTGCTGGAGATGAATATACAGTTCATCATTTTTATTTCCATGGAAGGTAGGAAGGAGAGGTATTAGTGATGGCTTCATCTCAAAGTGACCATGAATATGTGGAATACAGATCCAGTCTGTGATCTTCCCTTCTCTAGGGATGTAGGTCTCTTTAAGAGTCATTTTGTGCTCGACCTCTCTCTCCTCTTCTTCTCCGAAATGGTTTCCTCCTGTATCTCCTTCTACTCCTCCATGCGCATCTCCTCCATTGGCACCTCCTTCATTGGCACCTCATCCCTTTGCACCTCCTGCTTGTTCACAACCATGTTCACCTCCATGTTTGCCTCCTCCTCTATTTCCACATTCCCTCTTCATATCCATAAGCATTTCATAGAAAGCACCCGGGGCATTGGACTGATCGGTTAACTACTGTTGAACATCTAAATGGATGCAAGAATATGGGAGTTAACCTCATTCTGGCCCACACCTTGATTTAATACATAGCCCTTTCTCTAACTCTAAGGGGACATTTCTAATCGGTGTCGCTATCTGACTATAGTGCAGGCTTATGATTTGCATTGTGAAACAAACCTTGATCAGTTTGTACAAATGATGGAGTCTGAAAAGATATTTTGAGCTTAGAGTCAATCTCGAACAATGGATTTATTGGTTAAAGATGTGTAGTGAAAGAAAAGGATTCAGGAAGAGAGTCATCCTGAAACCTAGGTGCAGTGAAGATAGAGGTGCTCAGAATGAGGTTCACAAAAGCTGAACACAACTCTTTGAGATCGCCCCATCAAAACGACGATGTCAGCATCGTGGAGTCAATGTTAGTGTTCACGGAGTCTGAACAAAACCCTCCAAGATGTGACAATGTGATGGCAATAGGAGTGACATGATGATATAATAAGAGAAGGGATAGTAGGAGAAGAATCCAAAAAAAGAGTTAAGAAGAGAAGGCTTGAAGCGAGCGGGATGAATGAGAAGGGATAGAAGAGAAGTAGAGATGGAAGGGTACAAAATGCGTGAATTTTTTTTGATCTTGACCTACTTTTATTTGATCCAAACAAACATCAAAAAAAGGGTTAATTCACCAATTCAAGTAAATGACTCTATAAGAGTTCGTCAATTATCTTTGAATTTTATTGGTTATTTTCAGGCATGTATCTGTTCACTTTTCCTTAAAGGACTATCCTTAAAGGATTGTGTGTACCGCTAGGAAAGTTTCTGTACTTGTTTTACCTCCTTTGTAACATGTGATATGTGCACTTAAAGGTCCTTTATCTTATGCTCGGGGGGATACTTAGCCAAAGAAATAGAGAGGAGAAGCATATAGGTGAAACTACTACATCCCTCATAGGTGAGGTAGTCGGACGTAGGACGATGAGATAGACATCCTCATGAGGGCGTGACCTATGCTCAATATTTCAGACCAAGCTAGATGTTCCACACAAGGTAGGAACACCGTCATCGATGGGGCCCCACTCGCCTACATACGATAGAAGCACCATTACTTCATCATCTCATGTGATTATAAGGGCAGCCACTGATCAGGATTTTGGTTCTAATCCTTAGGAGTCGTAGCTCACTCAGTTTGGAAGGTACCTGAAAACAAGGAGGGCTTTATGAACCCAAGATAATGAAGTTCGTTACGGATTTTAGAATTATGTCAAGTTTTCTTTAGCAGACCCTTTTTTTATTTTTTTGGGTTCTCACTTTTTTTGAATATTTTTATGCAAAGGCCTAATGATTTCTCGATTTCCTTTAATGTTTTCTAAGTGATCAAAAATATGGTATATAACAGAAAAGCAATGCAAGCTAACACGATGCTGGAAACTCATCATCTTGTTGTATGATGTATGCTCAGTAAGAAGACTCACCTTGTTTCCCAATGCTCTCCAAGTAGGATGCTAGACATAATGGAAATGCATGATGCTAGACATAATGGAAGTTACATTAAATGCATGCAACAATGTGAAATTGTCATATAGAGGAATTTTTATTATGTGAAGCACCGGAATAATTTGAAAATATTTCCAAAGGATGTGACTATAGGAGCATGAGATATATTAAGCTTTGAAACGAGATTACTCGATCAAGCAATCCTAACATCTAGGGTCTCTTTCACACAAAACAAAGGAAAAGTAAGGCGGAAACACACAAATCACAAGAAATAAAATTAAATGAAAAATAAGGGAAAGAAAAGAAAAGCAAAGAAAACGGTCAAAATAACCAAATCTCGATGAGGGACCCAAGTGCACCGGCACTTTGCAAAACAGACCTCATATAGTCTAAGTATCCAAGTGCACCTATTTTATTACAAGTTAAATATAAATATCTCTCACACAAAAAAAGAAAATAAAATAGCTACTATAGAAAAGTCTGCTCCTTAACACAATGCTCTGTCTCCTTTGATGCTCTCTCCTATAGGTCGAGGAAGAATGACATGCTCTCACTCACGTTGGTGTAAAGGCTATCCAAAGATGACCTCCCTCGATAAGCGGTACCACACAACAAAGTAAATAAGAGACAATGTCAGAAACAATTATGAAACAATATAAGTAGAATAATATAGAAATCTTTTTAAATAAACAAGTAAGTAGAAAAAGCAGAAAAAACCAAAGTTCTTAAGGTGTTAATCTACCTGAGATTTGCTCCCCGACAACAGCACCAATTATTGAGATCAGAATTATTCACATGATCCTACCATCTGATCTAAGAGTACATGCGATGTCCAAAAAATCAGATACGGCAATCGTTGAATCGACACCTCACTCAGATCTCGGATCGTGAACAATCAACTCACTCAACAATGATCAAAACCCACATATGTTTATGTGTAAAATAGATAATGCAGGTGTGAGTGATGAAATTTATTTAACTCTACATGAAATGTGTATAGGCAAGTAGGTAGAGTGTCATCTACAGAAGCAATCAGGGATAAATCACAAAAATGAAGCCCAACTTATAGAACCAAGAACAAAATTGTTGGTTTTGCAACCTACTAGGTTTATATGTTTTTTCGGTTTTTTTTAATTTTTATTTGATTTTTAATTTTATATATTTATGTAAATTAATTTTGCAAACATATTTAAAAATTTTATTTATAATAAATATATAATACTATATAGGTGAGAGATATAGAGAGAGATAAAAATAAGCTTTTTATTGATTTTTAAAAATAAAATACATAAAATAAAAGAAACATAAAATATAGAAACTTTAAATGGGGTCTAAAAAATATCTATCATATCAAAAAAGACCCAAAATTATATTCCTATATAGTAGACAAAACAAACAAAATTTGAATCTTTAGAAAATAAATTTCTGATTTTTCTACATTTTTTTATGATTTTCAAAATTTTTCTATACTTTGCCATTTTTAAGCTTTATATTTTGCATTTTTTAGGAATTTTGGATATGTGATAAAATGTAGTAAAATAAAACTACACTATTTTTTGGTAATTGTTGGATCGATATTTTAATTTTTTATTTTAATTTTTTAGATTTTTCTAAGTCAAAATAATAACAAATGGCTCATTTCACAATTTTCTAAAATAGGAAAATAATAATAAATACCTTATTAAAAATATATGTGATATGATATAATATAAGGTATTTAAAATAATTTTCCTAGATACTTTAGGGTTAATTAGGCACTTAAACTAATTAAAGCAAAACACATAATTAATAAAGCAATGTAATGACTAATTTGAAGATAAATAAACCCTAGGTATGGATCTATAGCAAAATAGGTCAACACCCCCACTCCCATCTATGACTTGTCTGAACTGGTCAGGCAGCCGACTTCGCCAAATTTTCACGTGTAATCCATTGCTTCATTGGGCCTGATTTCTTTCTGAAAGTCAAAGTTAGGACCATGTTTCCTCTGCGGATCACTTTATCTGATCCTTGTAGAGCGGTCTAACCGGAACCCTAATTTCCTTTTTCAGTTTTTCGATCATTATAAATAAGCCTCCATTTTTCTCCTTTGCTCCCTGATCATGAACTATCCTCTCTAACACCCTTGAGACCTTAGGAATCTATGCCTTGGTGATAGGATGGTCGGACACCGGCTTTTGAGTGAGGACAAAAGAGGAGACGTATCCACCTTCCCAGAGCTCTTGCTGGCAAAGCTCTGCTCCTAGGTCTTAAGCCTTGGTGAGATGTTTTTGGTGATTGCTTTTCATTCCTTAGAACAACACTAGTTTAGATTTCCTTCATACTCATTTGATTTTCATTTAAATCTATCAAAAATCCCCAAAATGGAACCTTTCCATAGCTTGAAGCTGCGACACTTATTTCCGATACCAAACCTACTCTGTCGTTCATTCTGCCTCCCTGACCTTCCTGGCCACTTCTTCATCCCTTAGACCACATCCTTCACTCCAATCTTGCTAAGCATGGGTTTGTCGGGTGTCCCTCTACCACCTTCACCTGAGACCCTCTGACCCAGCTCATCTATTGTTCTCCTCTGCCCATTTTAGGCCTTGAAGCTGATGTGCTAACCGTGTAGGTCGGACCTCAGAAGGACTCAATCTGAGGGTCTCAGGACATGAAAAAGTACCTCCAGATCATGATTTCTTCTCCGACCTCCAGGACCCATACCTTGGGTCTCGGACTTCATTTCGACCATCAACTGGTTTGTCATCGTCCTAGGAGCGTTTCTAGCTTATCAGCCACGAGGGAGGTGGCCAGAGCTGCATAAGTGCTCAAATCAAAGATCACCAAGGAAGTGTTCTTCATCAGTTCTTCTAGAAGCCTCATCCGTCGTCCGAGGAAGAACATGCCCCTAGATTAATCGGCCACCATCTGATTGAAGGTCATCTACATTGTCAGATCAGGAAGCGAATGTGATCTTGACCCTTCATTTGTGAAGGGGTATCCACCATTGACAGATCAACACGTGTTTAAGTGAACCGATCCTAGAAGTTCTCTAGTGTGTGTATTTAGGTTATTTTGCACAATTCTCCCTCACATTAGCATTTATAATTTGGACATGTAAATATCTTTTTAAGTTAACAACTTTTGGATATTTTACAACTTGAACCTTGAGGTTTATGTTATTTCCTTTTTAGTCCAATCCATATCACCTCACGTGCGGTCCCACATGAGAGCTTTTGTGGGAATTTTGCACTATTAGTCCTTTAGTTTTATTGGACTTGCTATGATATTTGAAAAATACTTTTGGATATTGTAATATGGTCTCTACCAATTTAATTGGAATTTATATTTTATTGGGATATTTGCATGGCTAGCCCATGATTTTATTATATTGGCAAAAGGCCACTACCATGCACTTTTAAATTATGAATTGAATTGCCCTTCAAGCCATGCTATTAGGCCACGTTGGCACCACACGTGCACAAAATGACAAAATAGGTAATTAAATATAAGAAAAAATTAAAATAAAAAATGTTTTTATTTTAATAGACTCAAAACATGAAATATGTTACATATTTAATAGGATATTTTAGTGATTTTTGTTTACTTTTATCACTTAATTTGTGAGGTTTTGATTTTTACATGTATATTATAGGTATAATTACATATATATACTCTATTTTATTTTTATTTTGTGTTTATTATTTTAATATTTTATATACATAATTTTTATACTTACATTATATTTAAATACATATGTGCATATTTTTATTTTATTTTTCTGAAGTTATTTATGCACTTAAATAAATGTGTATACATATATTACATGAACTTTATTAGTATGTTTACATATTTGCCTTAGTGCATTATTTATTTTAATGAAATTTTTATGATTTTATTTTAGTTTTATTATATAAAATTATTTTAAGTAATAATTACAAATTTATAAAAATATAAAAAGATGACAAATAAAAAGTGAAAACATAATGAATATTATATACAAGTAAATGGCACAATGAGGGCCCAAAAGCCAACTTGTGCATCTTAACTCCAAATTAAACGAAACACCTTCAATAAATAAATAATTTAAATTTATGAACAATAAAGGTGAGTTTGGTCAACTTTGAGTATGTATGGAGAAGATACATGTCTGAGAAGTACTCTTTGCGGCTTTTTATTTTGTATGTCCTGTGCATACTGTGCATTATTTTTTAAGTGAAATGAACTTTGTGTTTTTCTCTGTATTTTATGTACAAAGTTCATATTAAAAGTTTATTTATTGGAGTTATAAAAATACGAAAATAAAATAGGTCTCCAAGTGTATATATTGGTAGAAATAAATGTGGTTTTATTTTTTTTTTTGTAGTTTCTCTGCTCTATCTCCCCTACTTTATTCCTGGTCGATCAAGTCACTACTTGACTTAGTCTCGAGAGTTAGGGTCAATCAGTCTCTGTGATACCTTTTTCTTTTCTTTTATTTATTTCTTCGTTTAGGATTTAATTACAGGTATTTACATACACTATATATGTTAATATACATGTGTTAATTCAGGAGTGTTATTGATATTTACATGCATTTATCTAGGGATTGAAACCTAAAATGAATGAATAAATGTGCGTCAATGACAATTCATCAATTTTACAAAGGATGTGTGAAGTACATGACACTTGTCTCGTAGTACTCACTTTCCTATAGGGGTAGCACCTAGCTAATCTGGCAGGATTTCTTGAAAACAAACAATAAAAATGATCAATATAAATCGCCGAACTCTCATGGCTTAACGGATGAGTTGGTGAGTCCACTTTGTACTGAGGTTTGTTTGATTAATTTTGTTTAGTTTAATGATGAAAATATCATGGAATTGCGCCCTTCGATCTACACTTCTATTCTTTCACTTCTACATTCATCTCGATCGTTTTGACCATTCACCTTCTTTTCCTTTTCACTCCATTTCTTATTCATTTTTCATGCTCTATTCTATCGTCATCCCATTTCTTTTTTATTTTCAAGATGTTGGATCTAAGAGGATTTTATTCGGATTCCAAGAACACCTACATCTACTCCCTGATGCTGATATCTCCAATAATTCAGGGCGATTCAAGGGAGACCAGTTCAGAATTTACAAAACTCTCACCAGACTCCCCACTTTCCTCACTAAGAGCTTGGGAAGACTCTTGCCGTGTTCTCTTCCTTTGAAATGGAAATCGACCAATCTCCATTCACCTCTCCTACTTTAATAAAGTTCAGGATTGACCGTAATCGTGAATACTTCTCACCATCTAGTGTATAGTTCATGACCGGTCGAGGTATATTTCCTATTGCATACCAAGAACCTGACCTTGAATCATCATCATCAGATTTATAATTTGAAATGGCTCCTCAAAAAGGGAAGGGACATCAAATAGATCAGAACGAGGTCAACAACCAGATGCTAGCGTCCATCTATGTTATACAGTAACAGTTGATTGAGCATGCCAATACTTAAGCTGACTTTCAGGAAATTTTAATGGAAATGAGGAGAGATGGAGAAAATAAAGGAGGGGAAGAAGAACATTAGGTGACTAGACACCATGGAGGAGAGGAGGAGAGAAGAAAGGTGCCTAAGCCGTCTCTTAAGGAGACATACAATCTTAGAGCCATTTAGGATACAAAGTGAATCTAGATACCACAGATCCACAGATATTTTGAACTGAAGCGGCAACTACGCTCACTCCTGCTAACATTCCATAGGAACACTGATGAAGAACCCTACATCCACCTACAGCATATCAACGGCATCTGCATAACCATGCACTAACCCAACATCATGTTGGAGGTAGTAAAGAAGATTGCCTTTGCATTTAGCCTTCAAGATAAGGCTCTCTATCGGATCAATCATCTAGGGAAGGTGGTGATGACCTAGAAAGATATGAAGTCAGCTTTCCTATACAAGTATTATCCATAAGGTCATTGAAGAACCCGAATTACCCTTTTCTAATTTAGCAGAATTAATACATTGTAGTCAGGAAATTATGTATCAATAAAAAAAACACTAAATTAAATTAATCAATGTATGAGAGGTTGTATTTATTTTTACTTGTGCAAGCCCAGGGCCGAACTCGAGGAGGCCACTGTCTCCTTAGGTTAATTTTCAGATAGTTTAGCTATTAGGTTTTCGAGGGATGGAAAATCCAAATTAATATGCAAATGATTCAAAAATCCAGAAGTCTATTTTCCCAAATTTGTTTATGCAATGATAAATGTAGAACACATTTTTAAATTTTTTAAGGACATAATATGCATCATGAAAAATCAATAATTTTTTAGACGTTTTATACATTTTTTCATGCAAATGAAATGCAAAGCTTATGCAAATTGCAAGATGGTTAGAAATGATGAAAATAACCAATTGTAATTTTTTCGGAATTTTTGGATGCGAAATGTATTTTCCATGGATTAAACAATGTAGATAGTGTGATTTTCAGTAAACTAATTTTAATAATTAGGAAACTAATTTTTTTTGGAAATAAAATTATCCTAGATATGTCTAATCAATAGCGATCCATGAAAAATTACAAATCCTAAAAAATATTAAGCTTATAGCCAATTAAATATCACTTACATATATAATTAAATACTTTATTTGAAAGAAATTATATGTGCAACTGATGTAAACTTTGGATGTGTTACATAGAACAATTAATTCTATCTAATATGATTTTTCATGAATTTTTGGTCTAAGATGTGATTTAATAACTATTACAAACTATAAATAAAGAAAAATATGTCAAATTTTACCACAATTAATGTAATAAATCAATAATTTCTCATAAAAATATCCCTAAATCTCTAACAATACTAGACTTATTTATTCTATATAATGAGATTTTTAGAATCTAAAAATGAGGACAAATGGTGCTCGGAATTAGGGTCCAAACACAATGGTATAATAATAATTACAGGAAATAAAATATGAAGGACAAATGCAGACATGACTAATGAGTATTTACCTATACCGATAGGGAGTATTATGCAAATTTTCTTTGGGCAAGCATGTGGAAAGCGTGTGCGTCAGGACTTCGGTGTGATATCTGGAAGGCACAAGGAGGTATTCTACAAAAGTCCCAAGTTCACGTACGGCTCGTGTGTCACTAGAGGAGCTTCGGGTGGAGGTGTAGTGTTGCAGCTTCACGTGGCTTGCTGATGAAGCCACATTTCATCATCTTTATTCTATCATTTTGGCACCTAAAACCCTAGCAAATGCTTGTAAATAGCATTAAATAGAGAAATTTAGCATGCATGCATGTGCATTCAATTAGTGTATAAAATACTATAATTAAGGCCAAAATTATAGAATAAATAAAAGAAAAGAAAAAGAATAAAATATTGTAAATATTTTATGACCCGAAACCCCGAGACCTAGGCATCTTGATGAATAGGTCGACCAGGAATAAAGTAGGGGGAGATAAGGGTCAAATACCTATATTATTTTATTCATTCTTTATTCATTTTGGGACCTATTTTTGGTTCCACTTTTTATACATCAAATAAAAAAACTTTGTACATGAAAGTTGTAGATAATAAAAAAAAGAAAAATAAAAAATTGATTTCACGAAAAAATAATGTACAGATAAAAAGTTATGGTCTGAATAAAATTCCAGAATCCCTACTTCCCAGACCCGTATCTCACAAACGAACACTCCAAATGCAACATACTCACTTTAATTGTATATAGAAGAAAATAAGCTATTTAATGGCGGTGGTTTCGCATTTGGCGGAGCTACGGTTTGAAAGTTGAGATTTGGACCCTTATTGTATACTTGTACATATTAAAATATTCAATTTATTATTTACTAATTATTTTTATATTTTTATATTTTTATAATGTTGTAAATATTACTTATAATAATTATGTGCATTAAAATTAGAATAAAAATGCAAAGAAAATACAAAATAAAAATACTTGTAAATAGGATACATAGGTATACTACCTATACTTATACCTATATAAAATACACTTATATTTTATTAAATAGACAAAATAAATCAGAAAAATAAAATAAAAATGTATTTGTGTATATAAAAGTATCTTATAATTTTATAAAATAATAAACAAAAATAATAAAATCAAAATATACAAAATAAAAATAAAAGGATACAATATATAGATAATATACCTATATATAAAAGCAACTTGTAAAAATATATATCATAAAAAAATTAAAAATAGGAATTAAATACTTTATAAAAAATAAACACTTTTCATTAAATAACCTAAAATTAATTAAGTCATTTACTATTTTTAATTTAATTTATAAAGTTTTATTTAATTTTTGTCTTTTTGCGGATGACGTGGCCCAATCAGGCCACGCCATTCGTTGACCGGGGGTCAACTTCCTGACCCCAGGTCTTGGCCTTCTGGACATGTGCGAGTGCCCTTTTTCTTGGTTTTTTCACGGGCTATCCTTTCACCATTTGAGGATGATTCCTTCTGAGAAGTTGTTCACCTATGATCCTTCTATCTCGCCCAGCAGTTATCTCGGGCAGAGGATCATCGATTCGCCCGTTCTTCCTCGATCAAGGAGCCACCTTCGTCAACCCCTTATAACCAACCCTTGACCGGATTTGAAATTTTGAACCCCATTTACGACTGAAATCCCCCCTCTCTCTGAATCTTTGACCGGCGGGTGGTGACAGCGCCTCGCCCGCGTCATCGGAGACGATCCAGGGCAAGGTCTTGGTGTTCCCCTACCTCCGGTGGCTTCCTCCGTCGAGGTACCATTCCCTCTCCCCTCCCGGGCTCGAGGCAGCGTAATCCCCTTAGTTGTAGGTTTTCATTTTATTAGTTGTAGTCTAAGCTTCATTTTCCTCTTCGCATCCACCTCTTTCGCGCATCGATTCGCCCAATCGATCCTCGCCGGAGCTATCTCCGGCCACCGCTATTCCCCGCGCCAACCATCTCCGCATATCACCACTTCTTGCGCCACGTGATCGGGGCATTTTGCCCCCGATCATATCACACCCCTTGTGCAGGTCCTGGAGCTCGAAGTCGCCTGGAGAGCGATTTTTGGAGGTGCCGGAACCACCTGGAGCTTCTTCTTCGACCTCATCGTCGGGAGAGGGCTCCGGTAGACGACGGGCCATTTTGTCGCCACCAGACAGTAGACGACCGCCGGAGGAGATCAGAGGTGCATTTTGGAGCAGCTGGGACCGTCGGGGAGGCACGAGAAGGCCGGAGGAACTTCGCCCCGGCGAGGTTCTTCTCGGTTCTTCGTCAGTTTCTCTCCACTGTCGGATCGTGAGGCCTCCAGAGATCTCCTTTCCGCCGTTCGATCCAAGACGCGCCACGCCGTCCGATCGTCATCAACTTCTGATCGTGGCCGTTGGAGTCCGAAGGGGTATCGCGGGCCCCTGTGCCGACACGTGGTTAAGTGGGTTTACACCCACTGTCAGATCGTCCCTTGACTGGGCATTTTGCATCGTAAGACCGACACCTTTTTGTATTTAAAAATTAACGCTGAAACATTCGTCTGCAGTTGATTAACTTTTGTAATATTTATAATTGAACCCCCGAACTTCTGTGGTTTTGCATCCGAGCCCCTTCTAGGCGCGCGTGTAACGCACGCGTGCCTGAGAGTTTTGTAGAAAAGCCCCTGTGGTTTTTGGTTTTGATATACAGTCCACGAAGTTTTTATATTAGTTCAAAATTTTGGTAAAAATTGCAGGCGTGTCCCCATAGTTTTGATAATTGCAAGTAGATCCTCCCCAGGCGCATGCATTGCACGCGCGTGGGTTGGAATTTCGCCAAACAACCCTTGTGAATTTTGTGATTGCTATTTGGTCCTGAAAATATTTTATTCAGTATTAATCTTGTGTGAAATTTGCGTAAAACCACCTGGAAGTCTGCTTATTTGCAAACTAGTCCTCGCTTAGCTGTGATTTTTTGTGTGCTTGCATGAATTAATTAGGGCATCATTTTAAGCCCAAAAATTCTCAAATTTTGGACTTAAGCTCCTGTGCACTTATGCTTCCACGCCATCAATTTAGTTTTTGATTTTATTTTATTTTAATATTTATTAAAAAATAAAAAACATGTCTTTTATTCACTGCCTAGCTTAGAAAATGCCAAAAAAATATGAAAACATCTCGAAAAATTCCAAAAAAATTACCTAGTGTCTATTTTATCATATTTTAGTGTCAATTTAAAAATCGTTAAAAATCTCAAAAGAAAAAACCTAAAAATTAGAAAATACATAAAAACTTCAAAAAAATATATAAAATCAAAGAAAAATCCAAAAATCACAAACGCAGTTCCTGTTTGTTCTAGATTTTATCCTATTTATTTTAAAATTAGTTTGAAAATTTTTGGTTGCTGTTTGTTATTTTTGATTCCAGTTTTACCCCCAGCCAGCAACTTTATCACTGTTTTCTCTTATTTCAGTAATTAAAAATACCATAAACACCTTGAAAAATCCCCAAAAATCACAAAAACAGTAAAAAATCCTATAAATATCAAAAACATTTTATTTCTGAATTTTTGGTTATTTTTGCCCATTTTTATAAATACTTTATCTAGCCTTTTATTACTTTGTCTTTATTTTCCAATATTCAAAAAGAGAAAAAAATATAAAATATAAATTATAAAAATCAGAAAATTAAAAATCAAAATACAAAATTAAAAATTAAATTAAAATAAAAAATTTAAAAATAAAAACCCACAAAAATTTCCTTTGATTGCTTGCTTAGTGTAGACACATCACACACATTCACTTGTGCACATTAATTCTGAATTACCCTGTTTGCTCCCTGTGTTCGAACTCTCTGCATACTTGCCCTTTACATCATTTGTGCAGAGTTAAAAATAAATTTTAACTCCACATTAATTCTAATTTTTTGATCTTTAGTGTGGGTTAATTGTTGATTAAATACATCTTATTGTGGGTCACCGCAGCGACTCGGTTGTCTCCGCCTTGTGTGAGACATACTTTTTAGACCCTCGATAATTTGTGTTTATCACTTGCTGACAGAGGCTAGACTGTGGCTTGGTCCAAGGCTCCACGTATCGAGCTCCGAGAGGTTCGAGTGATCCAAGCTTCCATGTAGCGTGCTTCACACCACTTTGATTGGACCGAAGATGGAGGCTTGGTTTAGTTGACATGTAGGGTTGCAAACCATTTGATATGGAGGATAGGTGTGGTGATGGATGGTAACTGCAGCTCAAGGGACCGAAGGAGGAGCATCTATACGCACAATGGCACACAGTGCGACTCTCCTACAAAGGAGACGGTTGGCTTCACCTTCTTATTGTGGACCAACAAGGAAACCTAGAGGAACTCGAGCTCAAAGATCGACGAAGGTGTTAGCAATTGGGGGCAGGGGGTTCTCTGATGGTGAATGGGAGGTCAGGAGAAGGTCTCTAACCTTTGGTGAGCAGAGTTGGGAGGTCGCATGTGATAGAGAGAAGATGAAAAGGAAGAAGAGGTGGTGTGAAGATCGATCGTTGGGGTTACTCACAGGGATTGATCAAAGAAGATTCATGACGGTTGGAAGCTAAGAATGAGAAAAAAATTGGGGGGAGAGCAATGAAAAAGAGAGACGAGTAAGAGAGTAAGAAGAAAAGGAATAAGAATAGAGGAAAAGAAGAAGGCAAGAATAGAAAGGGGAAAGGGATTCTACCTGGAGTGGTTGGTGAGGAGCCTGGGATTTGTGGAGGCTCGTCGAAGCTCCATTGTCTTCACTCAAGACCCTGACCATGGGTCGAGCTTAGCTGTGGCCAAAAGCAATAGTAGTAGGAGGAAGCTTGCCTCCTATATCATGTCGTATAGAGATAGAGGTCGTTGCTCGAGCCTGGCACCTGGAGTTGTCATCGAAGGTGGCATGACCTCTCTCTCCTTGGACAAGAAAGGTGGATGCGGGCGAAGTGGGGTGACGAAGGGGACTTTATCGTCGATTAGGGTCTGCGATCGAGGCTAAAGAGGAGCACGTAAAGGGTGAGGGACAAGATCATGGGAGAGAGATGTGGAGGAGAGAGGTGTGAGGAAGGCGGAGGATGGTGGGTGATCGAGGAAGGTGGAGGGTGGAGGTTGCAGGGGAGTGGAGGAGACGATCAACCACATAAGTTTAATTAAGCGACTGTGAGTGAGACACATAGCAAATAAAATTAAAGAAAGGAAACATAATAAAAATAATATATTAAAAAGTAATAATAAATAAAACAAAGGACTAATCTAAGTCATTGGATGAAGGGGTGCCTCATCCAACGGCCTCAGATGAGGGTTGTCAAGAGAAGATAAGTGGGGGCTATGTGGTGGCTCCTAGAGCGACCACATGTCACTCCCACAAAAATCCAAAATTAAAATCAAATGGAAATAAAAATAAAATAGTAAATGATGTCAAATAAAAAATTGTTCTTCATGAATGTTGTTTGTGTCAATGAGATCTACAATTTTCGCAAAATAAAAATAGTCATTGTGAAATGCATATTTTTGGGGGTCTTCTCTGTACATAAAATACCTCATTTTTAGGTTTTGCATTTTTTGTGATTTTTAAATATGATAATATTAAAATCAAAAATAATATAATATAATATAAATATTTACATATTAGTCTAATTTTTTGGTATTTTTATCGTTTAGAAAATAAAAGAATAAAAGAGGAGGGACTTTTATACATATATATATACTGACTCAAGATGACTCGTTTTCTTTGATTTTTAATTCTATTTTGATTTGGTTTCTTGCATATTTTATTACAATATAAATCAAATAAAATAAATATAAAATAAATAAAAAAGAGTTATTTTTATACATAAAAAATAAGGTCAATATGGTCAATATATACAATATACAATGAGGTCCCAAAAACTAAGTTTCACATTATGAACTCCGATTCTTTTGAATTTGATCTTTTTTGTAAATAATTGAATGTACATTAACTCAAAAGTGAGTATGGGTTCATAGTATACTATTTGTGAGAGATATTTGTAGTTGTGGCTTTTTGTCCCAAAAGTATGGTTTGGTTTTATTTGTCAAATATACATGTTAGTAGTTTTCTAGTATTTTTCCTTTATTAATGTTAGCAATATATACGCAACAAAGTTGATTTTACTTTATTTTGAGTGAGTATAAAATAATTAAAAACTATTGAAGTTGTGTTCATATAGTTGTAATAATATACACATAGATTATGGCTTCTTATTTGTGCAATTATGAATGCTAAAATGTTAATATTATTTACACATACACAAATGCTAATAATGCAATTTAGATGATAAATTGCAATTAATATCTTGGTAAGAAAGCTCTATTTTTAGTTTTTAGAATGATGAATTACAGATTCATCAACCCCCTATACTTAAACCTTGCTCATCCCCGAGCAACTAAAATAAATGCATAAGGGAAATGAGATTGGGTTCCATATCAAGGCCATGATCAAAAGGTGAAAATAGATCTCGAATTGACCTTTGAATTAAGAATTGTGGAACTCCTTATAAGAATTAGGGTTTTCAAAACGATAATCTCTAAATTGTACAAGTCATTGTCTAGGTCCGATGCAGACGTCATCTTAGATCAACCCCCTCCAAAAGCATCCAACATGAACATTGAATAGTTGTCTCTTGTGTGTGAAGGGAGTTAACTCTGCCCATATAAGATGCCAAACTACCATGCAATCTTCTCCTTCAATAACTCATCCTAGGGGAGTCAGGTATTTCCTTCCAAGTTCAAAAGCGTGCTAGTTCACAATGAATATAGAGAGAGGTCTAGAAGAAGGGAAAAGAACTGGAGGGTGATGAGTGTGTTAGTTTGAAAGCATGCAAGTTCATGACGGATATAGGTTTGTTGCGTCTTGCACCATCTTCAATTATGTTGTCCCTTTTTTCATTTTATTATCACCATATGTACATGCCTCTTGCTGAGCAAGGAGGGGTGCATTGCATTTCGTGCATGTCATTTTATTTTATCAATTTTTAAAAATACATTTCATTTCATGCATTTCATGTGTTTTAATTTATTTAAAAAAACCAAAAAATATTTTCAGTTTATTGCATTCTTGTTAACAAGTTTTTTCAAAACAAACATTGCATAGTTTTGCATTTTTTACAAAAATATCAAAAACATTTGTACATACCCAAAATTTCACAAAACAAATCCCAAAAAAACTTTTAAAAAAACAAGCAAAATTTTCAAAAATCAAAAATTATTTTCCTATTTTCTCTTATTTTTGGTAGTTTGGTTTTTTCAAGTTTCGGGCTTAGATTAAGAAGACCTTAATCTACTTATTTTAAGAGGATTTCTCTAGGTTTGAGTATTATGTTTCTTCAGGTTTGTTTTAGACTTAATTCCTCGAGTTCCACTAATTTTATGTGGTGACCAAAATCTGTGGCTAAATAGATCATCTTGACAGCTTTATCACCTTTTACTCTTGATAGATTTTATAAAAAAATTGGACATTACACATTAGTTCAACTTAGTTTCCATGTACACAAGATTGTTTTGATCTTTAGCAAGGTAAGGGAATGACTCTGAATCTCAGGAAAGCAAAATTCAATAATTAAAGTTTAGGAACCACTTATTTTCTATAATTTGGGTCTGTCAACAAACTTGTTTTGTACATGTATCTGAAAGTCGCATTTTATACATGTATACTTTCGATGCCCAATGCCACAAATCTTATAAAAAAAGGCACAATAAGGGATGCTTGTTTCAAAAATACAAATGCAAAGCAAAGATCTACCAAAGAAAAATCTACTCAAATAACTCAGATCTACCAAATAAGGCAAGTAGTAGACAAATGTTGCTACCTGTTTAAAAGAAATCAAAGAGGCCGAGGATTATGCTCTACAAGAAGAAAGAGAGAGAGAGAGTAACGGACCAAAGCGGTTTACGGAAAACCCCAAAAACTCCAATTTCTCAACAATTTGTACCCATTTTCTTTTACTGATAGATTCAAGTGAAATGACAATAATCCTAGACTTAGAGAGAATAGAGGCTTTAGATTTTGTGAATCTCCTAGTACCATGCTTAGGTTGTACAATATACTTGTCTTGCAAGTTGGGAAGAGCTATACATTTCACACATAGTTCAAATTCAACTCAAGGTTAAAGAGAATATATGTTGATCAAGATGATCTGACTTGACCTTAGGATGGAACTGACTAGAATTAATAGAACTTGAGGACTATTGAATTGAATACTTTAGTCTAATAGGAGCCCGAACACATTGTTAATATAAAGGTCGACTCAGTCTTTATTTGTTATTTGTTCAGACTTGGCTTAAAATCTCAGGACTTTGTGGGTGTGTATGCTGCAAACCCTCTTTGGGCATCCTCTAATTGTTTTCACTTTCTCTTTGCATATCATAGTTTTACTCGGGACTAGCAAAAGTTAAGTATGGGGGTACGATGAATCTACAATTTATAATGTTTTTATACCTTTTATTGAGCTAAAATCATGTTTGATCAATTGACTTTTACTTCATTTTATTCATAATTTGCATCTCATCATTTTCATTTGCATTGCATTTCAAATCAGCTAAAAATTCCATAATCATTTTCTTGACAAAAGAAGAAAAATGCATTAATTTATTTTGTAATAAATATGGGATCCGTGCCCATATCAAGTATCTAACATATTTTTTAGCCTAGCTTATAAGAGGTACAAAGGGACTCCAATCCCCTCCCTCTTCATTTGCAAAAAAATTCCACTATCGACAAAATATCTGACATCAGCATGATGTGAGCATTAAAAAAAATAAAGAAGGGGTGCTGACAGCAGCGACCCCTTCCCTTCTTCCCAATAAAAAAGGGACTTCAATGCCTCAAGTCGTGGTCGCCTCCTCCGCTTCCCTCTACTACAACTGTCGCTGCGGTTGGCCTCCTTCAACCGCTAACCACCACCACCCTCTATAAGAGTGAGAGGGACGACAACCAGGAGGACGGACCTAGGAGCTTCGAGCTCTGGCCAAGAAAAAGGACCCATCAAGGGTTTCGAACCCATTATCCTATTCGTCTCTCTGCTACTCCTCCGACCTCACTACCCCCCTCCATGCATCGCTGCTCGAGCAGTACAGCTCCAACGCCTTGCCTCCCCTTCTCTGTATGAAGCAGCCATTGGTCATCGCTCCTACCACGCATAACCCTTCGCCTCCATTCTGGAGGAGAAGGGGTCCTAGGGACCCCTTCGTAATTTTTGTTTTTTCTTTGGTTTTTTATAATTTTTGGAATTAGTTATAATTTCGTAGAATTTTTATTTCGTTTATACAAATTTTTCATTTTCCAATTATTATAGTCTATGACATTTATATTTTTTATTTAAGTTTTTCTAAATATGTTTTAGTCCTTTAGGGACCATCTAGCAATTCTCTAAAACTTTATTTCTTTCTCAATAATTTTCCCATTAAGTTTTTATAATTGGCACAATTTAACTTCTTTCGTAATAAGTTTTCTTAATTAAAATCATGCCCTTATTTTTTATTTATTTACAATCTGACCCCTCGGTCTTAGAAAATTACATAAATACCCTTGGCACTTCCAAAAATCATAAAAAATAGCAAATAATCGGAAAAATTCTCAGACAATTCATGAGCGATCCTTATGATGTCTAGAACCTAGTGACATTGGTTTCGAATCATTTTAAGGCTTCAAAAATGAAAAGAAAAATATGATTAAATTTGGATCAATAACGTCAAAAATGCCTTTATAAATAGAATAAAAATTTATGTAAAATGTCCGAGTCCCTATGGATCAATCATCTACTTTTCCTATACATATTTTAATATCTATCAGCTTGTAATTGAATAAAAATTATCTGAATATCTCGATTTTCACGTGTGCACACAACGAACAAAAACACACTTTTAGCACATGGAAAATCTGTGTCTTCACACATATATATGTAATATATACACACTCCTTACACTTAGCGTGTGCTATGTCCTTAGAGCACAAAAAATGAGGAAGAGACATAGCTCGTGCTAACCAAAAGAGAGTTAAAAGAATAGAAGTATAGAGGTGGACCTACCCCTAATACTTAGGCTCTGGTCTGCCTAAGTGTAGAAGAGTGCAAAAATAGGGCGGTCGAGGTCAAAAGAAGAAGAAGACGCAAAAATAGAGAATATATAGCGAGGTTCGACTCCCCTTTACTTTGGCCCTGGTCAACATATGTATGGATGTGCAGGAGTGGGGGACCGATGTGATCTGAAGAATGTACAAAGTGGTAGTGATCATGAATTTTTTGATGCTGCTCATGGCTAGAGATCAATGTTGCAAGGATTCATACACGACTGGGTGTGTGTCACACGCATGAAAACAATCTCCTCAACATGGACTAACTTCTCACTTGGTTTGACAAAGTGCTTCAATAGTTGTCCATTAACCAGGAATGTTCGTGCTCCATATGTCAAATATTATATCTCAACATCTACTGTCATGGACAACACAGACTAGATACGGGCTTATCCACCTAGACTTGAGCTTTCCTTGGAAAATCTTTAGGTTTGCAATGAACAACCATACCTTTTGTCCAGGAACGAAGGTCTTTTTCTGATAAATTTGTCATGTCAATGTTTAACCTTCTCCTTACACACCAAACAATTATCGTATGCTAGATTTCTGCTTTGTACAAGTTCATTTAGATCCATCTCTCCCCAATATCTACCTTTGGTGTGTGTTCTAGTTAACCTTATTAATTGCCCATTCTGATTTATGCACTAATTCTGCAAAAAAATGACACAGCTTTCTGAATACCAACCTAGATGGTGAGGTTCATAATGGTGTCCTGTAAGCCATCCTATAAGCCCAAAGGACTTGGTTTAAGAGATAGGACCAGTTCTTCCTATCTGAGCGGAGAAGCTTCTACAATATAGTCTTAACCTCCCTATTTGATACCTCTACCATGACATTGGTCTGTGGGTGGTAAGGACTAGTGAAACAATGCTCGATGTCGTAATCCCTCACAAGTTTCTTTACTTCTCTGTTTACAAAATGGCTACCCCCATCTGATATCAATACTTTGGGGACCCCATACCTAGAAATAATATTCTCTCTCACAAATTTACGAGCAATCCTATTTGTGGCTCAGGTTGGGATAGCCTCCATCCACCTCGATACATAATCCACTTCGAGAAGGATGTACTTGAATCCATGTCTAACCGAGAATGGCCCCATGAAGTCGATGCCCCAAGCATCCTCAGAAAAGATGATGGGCTTCATCGACATCTCATCTATGGAACTAACAGTTCCTACCATTCACTGGTATATTGGGCACGACTTCACAAGGCAAGAGCGTCGCAAAATAAAGACGGTTAGTATAAGCAACACTGTAGTACCTTCCACGCTGTCCTCCTCCTGGAGTGGTGTCCTCCTGACTCAAGGGTATGGCGATGAGTATGGATACTTTGGTATTCCTCTTGAAGAATACACCTACTCTAGACACAATGCGGTGTTGGACATGCGAGCCCACGGTGAGCCATTATGCAATAAATGTTATTGCTAATATCATTCCCTGATCTGAAATGAACAATAACTAATTTGCATAATAGGTCCCTTAGTACAATTAGGGTTATGTACCATAGCCATCTTGATGATCATACAGCTGTTGATTCAAGTATTGAATCATAGAGGCTGATGTTTGGATGAACATCTAGAGAGTTAGATTGAGGACTCATCAAGCACCGTCAAATGATTGTTGAGAGATGATCTCAAGCCTGAGTAGGAGAAGGCAATCCTTTCTCATTTAGGTTGATATCTGACCGACCTCTTGATGCAGGTCCTCTGCATGGGAATAGAGATTTGGAGGTGTCAGATTAGTTAGGTCAAAGAGTTGACTTAATGAGATCGAGATAACCAAAGTCCTATGTTGTTTGCTGTCATGATATAGGCACGCATCCTCTGACCAGAGACAGATGTTTTACTATATGTTTGAGTATGTACATTTGGCAAACGAATAGATTGATGACCTAATCAAGGTCTATACATCGACGTGTGCATATATGGGCATATGAGTAATACGATCTCTCAAAGGGATCATACATGTTCATTACTGAGCCGGAAGACATGAATTTGGAAGAATCAAATTCTGTGCATGGTCGTCTCACTTTGGAAGCTTGACTGAATTTGTAGGTTTGATATATACTTTTGGAAAGTATATGATCAACACCTGGGTATGATATATGCTTTTGGAAAGTATATGATCTATACGAACTCCCAATAGTCAAATGAGAAAGTTATTGTTAAATCCCCGAAGTAGACAGTGTAAAATTGATCTTATACTTCGGGATTATTCTGGGTCTTCCAGTATGCAAGATGTATAGGTATTGGGAATACCTGAGGGTGATGTCATCATAAATGATTGTATAACCATGACGCTTTCATTCCTAGGAAGTGATGAAAATGGTCTGGATTTTAGTAACTCCTCTCAGTAGAGAAGTAATATGATCTTAGTCCAAATGTTGGACATTGATTTGAATGTGATTCAGATTCAATGAGAAGATTAGATTTGCGATCTTGATTTAATCAAGAATCTATGGGAGGCCCAAGATTTGGATTTGAGATGTGATCTCAATATCCAATTCACTATACGTTGAACAATACAATCTCTTTGTCCTTATCTCTAAGTATTCGCGGAGAAAGCGCATTATCTTGAATGAGTCCAGGATAATTTCATTTTTGATATATGTATCCAAGCATTGAGTAAATTGGTAATTAAATGTGATTTGATTATCATGATTAATATGAATTCGATTCGTATTATAAAGAGAGTTATGTTAGATAATTAAAAGTGATTTGATAACCAAAGATGTGAATAATGTGAATATGATTCATATTATTTGGGCACATAAGAATAGAGATCCAAGATGATTAAATGTGATTTAATTATCATGGATATTGAATAATGTGGATAGCACTATCCATAATAAACATATATATTATAAATGTGATTCATAATATATAAGAGAGAGAGAGCTATTTGTAATTTACATTTGTTAACTAAATGTTAATGTGAATTGGATTCACATTGAACATTAAATTGAAAATATAATCACATTTTATTTTGGGTCGTGAATGTGATTCAAAATTTTCCAATGACAAGATTGCAATATTCACAAAACAATTATGAATTATTTTTGTTGAATAATTTACAACAAGTGTCGTTGTATATCTTGGAGATTTCTATGGAATAATGTAATCTCATGAGATATCATGAGATTACATGAGATTTCCACCAAATCTCATATTGTGGAAGGAGGCAATCTTCATTCCAATAATCTCCATGATTGCTTGATTTAATTTGGGATTGATTTATATTGATCAATATAGATTTAATCTAAATTAAATTAATTGTTGTTGGTTTTTTCCAACACAAATCTTAGCCACTAAAAGAAACACAAATCAATAAGAGCCATTGGATTTGTGTTACCCATGGATTGAGATCCATGGATCCCAAAATATTATAAAAGTAGAGGCACCCCTTTGCTCTTCTTTACACACAATGAGAACATAAGTCTCTCTCTCTCTCTTTCTCTCTACACGTCATCCCTCTCTCCTCTTCTCTCCTGGCCGTCCACCATGGATGCCCTGGAGAAGTTCTCTATCGCTGCAGCATCGTCATTATGCTGCCTCATCGTTTGCTCGTGGATCTCCATCTCCTTCGTTGTGCCTCGCTCGTGAAGAAGACGTCGGATCTCGTGTATCGAGATCAGGAGATCTGTCACTTGGATCATCAACATGGATTGTGAGAAGCACGTGATTCATACCCGCGCTCGTAAGCGTCTCCTCCGTCAGATCGGACTTGAGACAGGATGTCTCTTCGTTTAAAGACTCGATCGCAACTAGGTTTCAAGAGTTAATCCTTTTACTTGTTTGTGGTTTAGACGAAATGATTCGAGAAGTGTTCTTTGATCATGTGGTTTCGTCGCATGATTTGTTTTTAAATTTCGGCTGCATAGAACAACTAGTCTCACTAGTCGTTCTTCATCGTATTCGATATGATGCTCACGCTTCCGTGATGCGCTTAAGGATCTCTTCATATCCTTCAAATGGTATCAGAGCCTTAGGTCGGAGGTTTCGGATACGATCCATAAACCTAGGACGGCTTGGGTTTGTTAGGGTTTGCGAAAGTTTTATCGCCTTTCATTTTCTCATCTCTATTTGTGATTATTTTCGGCCCTGTTAAAATTGTTTAAACACGAAAATAAAATTTGTATTTTGTTCCCCATTAAATAAAGAAACCATAGGATCTGAGTTTACATTTTGGATTCCGTTTGTTCGAGATATGGTAGTTTTAATGAACATGTATTCACTGTTGCAGGAAGTGCGAATCTTAACGTGATTAATGAGTTGATTACTATTTTGATCCGCCTAGAAATGCGTGAAAATCACTTAGATTCTGTCATAAATCAAATTAGAAATCTTTCGAAACTTATTTTGTCTAATTTGGATTTAAATTGATTGAGATATGTTAATTTTAGTAAGTATGGGTCACTGCTAAAATTACATTGCTAATCAAGAATCATGTGATTGTCAATTAGTGAAATTAATTGTTAATATCATGAAATAATTATGGAAAATATTTGAGAAATATTTGATGATGATTATTTCCTTAATTGACTAGGCATCAACTAATAAATTGATTAGATTTGATCTACATCATAATTGGAAACACAATCAATAAACAACTTGCTTGAATATGATTGGGAATTTGTCTAGCAAATTTCCTTATAATAAAAAATATTTTGATTATTACTATATGGTATAATTTTGGTTGAAGAACCGATGATCATCTCAAAGTACACATTGATCTATTTGGCATTATCCTTTCTTGAGGTGGAAATGGTGTCTAGTCGGGAAGCATTGGGATAGCGGGTCGCACTGGTTGCGGTCCGTCCCACTTCCGTCGGTACTGGCCATGACAACGGGTAGGGAGTTGATAATGCCGGAGAAAGCAATATATATTTTTCTAATTATTAAATTTCGAATTAATACGTATTTTGAGATAATACCATAGATGTATTCAAGTAAAAACAATCAAGTTTGTTGATTGAATTGGACTGATAATTGATTTAATGAGATTGAATTAATTATATCCAATAAAAAACACTCTATTATGAATAGATGTGCATTTCCATTGGAAGAATTAATTATGTGAATATGATTCATGATAATTAATTAAAAATCTGAATAAGATATGGAGGATCACATAAGTGACATCCATGTTCTCCTGTCAAGGCGAAGGGTTCCGTTGCCAGATATTGTATGTAGGAGACGTGTTGATAAGGTTTTTTTGTGACTTAATAATTGATTATTAACTAGTCGTTGTGAACATATGTAATCTTGTTAAACAAATACAATTTACAAACTCGACTATGCCATGAAATAAAATGGATCAAGTAAAGGGCAAGTCGGGTGTCGAACCACAAGGACCTAGCAACTTTGCGAATTTTTTTGGACTCTATTTCTAGAGGGTCTAGGGGGAAGATGCAACGAGGATGAAATATTTGAAGTGGGTGTGAATGAAACTACACAAATTACTCAAACCATTTTGCTAAAACGTCAGGGAGGAATGTGAAAATCTTACACATCTTAATTGAAGATGATCAACTTGCACTACACATTAGTTAAGTTTTGTAACTAAATGAATGACTCTTGTAGAGATTTGGATCACAGAAATAACAACTTCTATCTCATATTTTTATTGAAAGTACATTGACGGTTGTGAATGAGAAAACAAGTAGCTTAGATTTAGATTGCAATGATGTTCAAGGAGAGTGAATAGTAAGAGAGTACTCCCTTTTCCATGGTATTCTTACGGTTGTGCTCCAGGAGCTGAAACAAAGTACCTGCAATGAATGTGTTGGTGATGAGATGAAGGGGCGCGCACAATAGCGCAAGTGCTACTAGAGCAGGAGAATGCACCAAACGACATGCTGGAGGGTGCAAGATGTGATGCTATGTACGACGAGGCTTCTGGACGTCGGTGGAGACCTGGAAGCCTGGTGCCACACGGGTGGTTCGAGAAGAGGTACTGCAGCGCTGGAGGGTGTGGGTGGACGCACCATCACGCACGAAGAGGGGGAGAGATGGTCGGCGAGGAGGACAGTGGCCAGTGAAGGATATGGGATAATCCTCAAGCACATCACGGAAGCGTGAGCATAGTATCGAATATGACGAGGAACGACTAGTCGCACTAGTTGATCTATGCAGCAGAATTTAAAAAAATTTCATGCGACGAACCACATGATCCAAGAACAATTATCGGATCGTTTCGTCTAAACCACAAACAAGTAATAGGATTACCTCTTGAAGCGTGGTTGCGATCGAGTCTCTAAAAAAGAGACCTCCTGTCTCAAGTCCGATCTGACAGAGGAGATGCTTGCGAGCGCAGGGATGAATCACGTGCTTCTCGCAATCCATGTTGATGATCCAAGCGGTTGATCTCCTAATCTCGACACACGAGATTCGACGTCTTCTTCACGAACGAGGAGCACCGAAGGAGACGGAGATCCACGAGCAAACGATTGGGAAGCATAACGACGATGTTGCGGTGATGGAGACTCTCTCTAGGGCATCCATGGTGGACGACCATGAGAGAGGATGACAGAGGGCTAACATGTAGAGAGAAAGAGAGAGAGAGAGAGAGAGAGAGAGAGAGAGAGAGAGAGACTTATGTTCTCTTGTGTGTGGAGAAGAGCAAAGGGGTGCCTTTCTATTTATAATATTTTGGGATCCATGGATCTCAATCCATGGGCAACACAAATCCAATGGCTCTCATTGATTTGTGTTTCTTTCAATAGCTAGGATTTTTGTTGGCAAAAAACAAACAACAATTAATTTAATAAAAATCAAATATATATTAAATATAATTTGATTTATATTAAATCAATCTCCATTGGAGAAATAGGAAGGAGGAAAGCCTCCTTCCAAAAAGGGGGGAGGACGGCTTTGAGACCTATAAGGACTTAGTAGCCGTCCCCTCTACTTATTAGGAAGGGAGCCTCCTTTCCATATTACATGAGATTGCATTATCTCATGATTTTCTCCAATATTTGCAACAACTTTTGTTGCAAATTATTTCACAAAAATAAATCCAATTTATTTTGTGAACATTGCAATCATGCCATTGGAAATTTATGAATCACATTCACAACCCAAAATAAAATGTAAATTACATTTTCAATTTAATGTCCAATGTGAATCCAATTCACATCGACATTTAATTAACAAATGTAAATAACAAATAGCTCTCTCTTATATATTATAAAAAACATTTATAATATATATGATTAATATGGATATTTCTATTCACATTATTAATATCCATGATAATTAAATCACATTTAATCATCTTGTATCTCTTTTCTCTTGTGCCGAAATAATGTGAATCACATTCACATTATTTACATCTTTGATAATCAAATCACATTTAATTATCTAAGATAACTCTCTTTATAAAATGAATCGAATTCATATTAATCATGATAATTTAATCACATTTAATTATCCATTTTCTCAATGCTCGGATACTTATATAAACAATGAAATTATCCTGAACTCTTTCCATGATAATGCGCTTTGTACGTGAATACTTGGAGATAAGGATAGGGCAATTGTATTGTTCCACGTATAGTGACTTGGATATTGAGATCAAATCTCAAATCCAGATCTCGGGCCTCCCATAGATGCTTGAATAAATCAAGACTGCAAATCTAATCTTCTTATTGCATCTGAATCACATTCAGATCAATGTCCAACATTTGTATTAAGATTACATTACTTCTCTACAAGAGGAGTCACTAAAATCCAGAGCCATTTCATCACTCCCTAGGAATGGAAGCGTCATGGTTGTATAACCGTTTACGATCACATCACCCTCAGGTATTCCCAATTCATGTACATCCTGCATATTGGAAGACCCAGAATAATCCCGAAGTATAAGATCAATTTTATACTGTCTACTTCAGGGTTTATCATTAAGTTTCTCATTCGATCATTGGGAGTTGGTATCGATCATATACTTTCCAAAAGCATACAACATACCCAGGTGTTGATCATATACTTTCCAAAAGTATATATCAAACCTACAAATTCAGTCAAGCTTCCAAAGTGAGACGATCGTGCACGGAATTTGGTTCTCCCCAATATCACATAAGTGAGCTCATGTTTTCTGGTTCAGTAATGAACCTGTATGATCCCTTTGAGAGATCGTATTACTCATATGCCCTTATATACACACCAACGTGTTGGTGTTTAGACCTTGATTAGGTCATCAACCTATGGGTCTGCCAAATGTACATAATCAGACATATAGTAACACATCTTTCTCCGATTAGAGGATGCGTGCCTATATCATGACAGCATACGACATAGGACTTTGGTTATCTCGATCTCGTTAAGTCAACTCTTTGACCTAACTTATCTAACACCTCTGAATCTCTATTCTTATGCAGAGGACCTGCATCAAGAGGTCGATTAGATATCATCCTAAATGAGAAATGATTTCCATCTCCTACTCACGATGGAGATCATCTCATAACAATCATTTGACGGTGCTTATGAGTCCTCAATCTAACTCTTTAGATATTCATCCAAGCAACAGCCTATATGATTCAATAATTGAATCAACATCTGTATGATCATCAACATGGCCATGTTACATAACCCTAATTGTACCAAGGGACCTATTATGCACATTATTTATTCTTTGTTACAGATCAGAGAATGATATTCGCAATAATATTTATTGCATAATGGCTCACTGTGGGCTCGCATATCCAACAATCTCCCACTAGCCCAAAGAGACATTAATGGGCTAATCACTAAACCCACACTCATGTGACAAACATAGGCTATTCAGAAAAATAGCTAGGTAAGCTGATCAGTAAATCTGTTCCCAAGAGACTACGCCAAGTCCTTTTACGGCACTTGCATATCCCCTAGTAACAGTGCTCGCATCGAATGCGAATATTGCATCTTATGCAACCAATACTCAATTTTGTTATACTGTCCTTAACACTATAGCTCGATAATTATTCTAACCAGCATGTCCATTATCCTTATTTGAATGCCTTTATTCCTAGAGATCTCTATCTCCTACGGTATCTACAATTAAGACACTTATAGATCTCTATCTACAAGGTCTTAAACTTTTGATGATAAGACTTTGAGATAACTATCTCTAAGTTTCATCATCTTTGAAGATATTGTTATTACTGCAATCAAGTGTTTAATCACCATAGTAGGATCAGCAACCGCTTACTACTCCCACTGCATGGTAGACATTTGGCTTTTGTACACATCTAGCATACACTGTGATTCTCGAAACTGATGCACAAGGGCAAGTTGTTTTAGCATTCACATCCTCAACTCTTTGAGGTGCTATTCCTTTAGATAGGTCAGTACCATATCTTGAGGGAAAGAATACTTTCTTGGAATTTTCCATGGAAATGTCCAAGGTATACCATTAATGTGACGGTCCTAATACCCTCTTTTCTTTGCTTCTGAACAACTTCAGAACTAAGATCTAAGAGGTATCATTGAGATCATATCTCTAGGTATGGAACAACCAGATTATAAAACACTTATTATTATCATCCTTAGATCATTCCAAATGATTAGGATATCTACATTTAGCACAATGAAGACAATGGCACTCCCACTAAGCTTCATATGGTTTATCAAGATTCTATCTGAAACCATAACAGTTATGATTTCATCAAATCCAATATTACAACTACAAGAAGCTTATTTGAGTGTAGCTATGGTTAGCAATATTCTGGTGGGTTAAAGCAAGGTCACTGGAGAGCAAGTCTCACCGCAAGCGATGTCTTCTCTTCAGTGTGCAGCTCATGGCCACGAACCGTGCTTTGAAGGTCTCTACCTTTTCATCAGGTTTCCTCTTTCTCTTGAAGATCCATTTACACCTTAATGGGTCTTACCCATATAGGTGGATCCTCGAGGATCTATATACAACACTTGTATATGAAGTCCACATTATACTTTTATTGCTAACATCCATCTTTCCTTGTCATGATCCTCAGGAGCTTCATCACATGAAGCAGGATCATTGTCAGATTCAACTGACACATGGAATCCATCCCCAAACTTATTTGAAGAGGTATTAGTGTTTCATCTTTAATTGTCTTTATAGTTTCTAATTCAAGGAGCCTCATTATCATCTCAAGATTAAATGAGTTCCTTTACTTCATTTTCATCTTGATTCTCAAGAGAGTCATCCTATAATAATCATATTCTCAAAGATGAGATATTTTAAGAATCTCAAGGTCATAAAGTAGGTATCCAATACCATCCTTTATTTTCTTAATGAAGTAGCACTCTCCAGTGCCAGATTCCATATTACTTGCATGGAACCATATTAAGGATATATATTGTAGTCTCTACTACATATATACCTTGGAAACTAATAGATAATTATTTTAATATTCATCATTGATCAAATCATGTCATACATGATCCAATTGTATCTCCCCACAACTCTCTTGAGTTTAGGTACATTAGGAGGACTGAAATAGAAATGACATTCATGTCTCTATAAGGTATTCCATGAATTTATCTAATAGGTACTAACTACATAGATTAGATCAAAATTTATTTAATCTTCCTTCAAACATTGGTTTTAAACCAAACATGTGAAATCTTTGAACATTTCAAGGGTTTCTATGTGAAAATTTCATATCACAAATAATCATCAATGGATATCAAATATCCATAATGTTTATCTTGATACAGATGATTCACATACATCAATATGTATGAGATTTTGAATACCTTGACATCTTACACCATTCTAAGGAAGGGTGTATTGGACATTTTTACTTTTGAATACAATATTCACAAGTATGTAAGATTTGAATTTTTTAGACAATCTAAAGTTTCATCTCTCACTAATCTATTGATCACATCAACAGACAAATATCCAAGGCTTGATGCCAGATCATCATCAAATGATCTTCATTCTCTTATTGATCTTTTAAGGTTTAATTTCAGTATTAGAAATGTTAATGAACCATTCATTAATTTTCTAATTTAGTAGAGTCCACTAGATGTTAAATTACTATCCGAAATATAACCATCATAACTCTTTATGATAAGTTTATTCCAGAATTCATGTTTATTTCCAACATTTGGAAATAAACAATGAGTGTATTCTAGTATCTAGGTCATAGAGACATTCTCTAAGACTAAGGGCTCTCCCACTAAAATTATGAATTCTATCAATCCAACAGAGATTGTTGCAACTATTGCATCAATATCTATGTCGATGATTATTAAACCTTAAAATCAAATTTTATAGTCTTCTAATACATATGCAACCAATTACAAGTGCTATTAGAAGAATAAGATATAATTATTAGACTATATCTTATCAAATAAGTAAGTCAATTTCAATGATTATATGTGGATTATTTTCATGTACTATCTGATTCCTTCTCTAAGGATTCTAGATAGATTTGATAGTCATACTATCAACACATCAACTTATTGCAATATTGGCATTCATCCAACTCTTTGGATGTCATATGGAGGTCATAGAAGTACAATCAACTTTTTGACTATACTTCTTACTTGGGTCCAACCCATGCTTCCACTGCGCTCCCTTTGTCTATAAGCAACCATTGCTCAAGAAGAAAGGATCTCTTATGTTGAAATCAAAAAATTTCAGTATAAGAGTATTTCAACATTTATACTTGCTTCATTCAATTCATAAAATATGAACAGTATGAAGCTTCATGAATGACTAGAGTATAGATAGTAAAATGATGATACTCATCGTATCTACATCCATTTAAACTCTTAAAACTTAGGTTCATGTAGGTACTCAAATAATTTGAATACATCATCTCCTATAGAGCCACCATTCTGCATAATGCAGAGAACCATGTCATTCATAATTATATGTCGAGAGCACATATGTATGCCATAACATCTTCTTAGATTTTATAAGGATTATTTGATAATTATGATCATTATCGACATGTCACTTCATTCGATGAGATCAAGAATTATAGAGACATACAAACCCTACGGTTTTAGTCCTATTGTCTATTTAATTATCATTCCTCGTTATTATGAGGAAACTTGCACATTGCAACCACATACATTATGTGTCCAATTGCAAGTACAATATCTGGATCATGGGTCCAATCCATGATATTCTACTGGTTATTATTGAGTACAACATTGAGTGGGATTAAAGAAGGATTATCTGAAATAAGAAATTTTGTATAAATATATATTATATATTTTACTTTGATTTAGGAATTTTCATATTAAAGTTGTCTTGCCTTGTTAACATTGAATGTTCATTCCCTTAATCACTTTCAATGTAAGAGATATACTTACCATTATATCTCAGCAAGATCTGGGATCTCCTTCCTTATCTTCGTTACATCCCAATAATATGAGAACCTGTAACTCGGATAAAAACAAGCGGGAACACATTCCGCCTTGCAAGTCCAACTTGCATCTTCCAATTCGGTCTTTAACTCCCGGACCCACCACCCCTAAGGTGATGTTGACCCGTCATTAATTGAACTAACCGTCAACATGAATACAACTCGCTATGCACAATCCAATATCACCCCAATAATATGAGGATCCGATATTGGGGTCACTACGCATACGTCCTTACTCTTTTGAGAAGCGACGAGCCCGATCCAAATGGATCGTATGCATGAGCTGTCACTTCGGATAGACGTCTCCTACATACAATATCTGACGACGGAACCCTTCGTTTTGACGGGAGACCATGTATGTCACTTATGTGATCCTCCACCTCATATTCAGATTTCAATTAATTATAATGAATCATATTCACATAATTAATTCTTCCGAGGGAAATACACATCTATTCATAATAGAGTATTTTTAATTTGGATATAATTAACTTAATCATATTAAATTAATTATTAATCCAATTCAATCAACAAACTTGATTTTACTTGAATATATGGTATTATCTCAAAATACTATTAATTTGAATTTTAATAATTAGAAAAATACATCATGATCTCTCACGCATCATTCGTTCCCTACCCGTTGTCATGGCCAGTACCGGCGGGAGTGGGATGGACCGCAACCGGTGCGACCTGCTACCCCAACGATCCCTGACTAGACACCATATCCTCCTTGGGAAAAAATAATACCGAGTCAATCACTTTGTACTTGAGATGATCATCGGTTCTTCAATCGAAATTATACCATATAGTAATAATCCCAAAAAAATTTATTATAACGAAATTTGCTAGACAAATTTCCAATCCTATTAAAGAAAGGAGTTTGATGATTGTGTTTCTAATTATGATCTACATCAAATCTACTCAACTTATTAGTTGAGGCCAAGTCAATTAAGGAAATAATTATCATTCAATATTTCTAAATATTTTCCATAATTATTTCACAAAATTAACAATTAATTTTACTAATTGACAATCACATGGTTCTTGATTAGGACTGTAATTTCAGCAGTGACCCCTACTTACTAAAATTAACATATCTCAATCAATTTAAATCCAAATTAGATAAAATCAGTTTTCAAAGATTTCTAATTTGATTTAGGACAGAATCTAAGTGATATTTCACGCATTTCAAGGCGGATCAAAACAGTAATTAACTCATTATTCATGTTAAGATTCGCAGTTCCCGCAACAGTGAATACATGTTCATTAAAAAAACTATATCTCGAGCAAACGGAATCCAAATTAACTAAACTCATATCCTATGGTTTCCTTATTTAATGGAGAACAAAATTGAAGTTTTATTTTCGTGTTTAAACAATTTAAACAGGGCCGAAAATAATCACCAAACAGAGATGCGAAAATGAATTGCGATAAAACTTTCACAACCCTAACGAACCCAAGTCGCCTTCGGTTTTATGGATCGTATCCAAAACCTTCAACCTAAGGCTCTGATACCACTTGAAGGATATGGGATAATCCTCAAGCGCATCACTGAAGTGTGAGCGTCGTATCGAATACGACGAGGAACGACTAGTCACACTAGTTGTTCTATGCTGCGGAATTTAAAAAATTTTCATGCGACGAAATCACATGATCCAAGAACACTTCTCAGATCGTTTCGTCTAAACCACAAACAAGTAATGGGATTACCTATTGAAGCGTGGTTGCGATCGAGTCTCTAAACGAAGAGACCTCATGTCTCAAGTCCGATCCGACGGCGGAGACGCTTGCGAGCGCGGGGATGAATCGCGTGCTTCTCACAATCCATGTTCATGATCCAAGCGGCGTATCTCCTGATATAGACATACAAGATCCGACGTCTTCTTCACAAGAGAGGCGCACCGAAGCAGACAGAGATCCACGAGCAAACGATCGGGCAACATAACGACGACGTTGCGGCGATGGAGACTCTCTCTAGGGCATCCATGGTGGACGGCCATGAGAGAGGATGAGAGAGGGCTAACGTGTAGAGAGAAGAGAGAGAGAGAGAGAGAGAGAGAGAGAGAGAGAGAGACTTATGTTCTATTGTGTGTGGAGAAGAGAAAAGGGGTGCCTTTCTATTTATAATATTTTGGGATCCATGGATCTCAATCCATGGGCAACACAAAACCAATGGCTCTCATTGATTTGTGTTTCTTTCAATGGCAAGCATTTTTGTTGGTAAAAAAACCAGCAATAATTAATTTAATAAAAATTAAATATACATTAAAAATAATTTGATTTATATCAAATCAATCTCCATTGGAGAAATAGAAAGGAGACAAGCCTCCTTCCATAAAGGGGGGAGATGGCTACGAGCCCAATAAGGACTTAGTAGCCGTCCCCTCTCCTTATTAGGAAGGGAGCCTCCTTTCCATATTACATGAGATTGCATTATCTCATGATTTTCTCCAATATTTTCAACAACTTTTGTTGCAAATTATTTCACAAAAATAAATCCAATTTAATTGTGAAAATTGCAATCATGCCATTGGAAATTTGTGAATCGCATTCACAACCAAAAATAAAATGTAAATTACATTTTCAATTTAATATCCAATGTGAATCCAATTCACATCAACATTTAATTAACAAATGTAAATTACAAATAGCTCTCTCTTATATATTATAAATAACATTTATAATATATATGATTAATATGGGTATTTCTGTCCACATTAATAATATCCATGATAATTAAATCACATTTAATCATCTTGGATCTCTTTTGTCCTGTGCCCAAATAATATGAATCACATTCACATTATTTACATCTTTGATAATCAAATCACATTTATTTATCTAAGATAACTCTCTTTATAATATGAATCGAATTCATATAAATTATGATAATTAAATCACATTTAATTATCCATTTTCTCAATGCTCGGATACTTATATCAACAATGAAATTATCCTTTACTCTTTCATGGATAATGCGCTTTCTCCGCGAATACTTGGAGATAAGGACAGGGTGATTGTATTGTTCCGCGTATAGTGACTTGGATATTGAGATCACATCACAAATGCAAATCTCGGGTCTCCCAAAGAAGATTGAATAAATCAAGACTGCAAATCAAATATTCTCATTGCATCTGAATCACATTCAGATCAATGTCCAAAATTTGGACTAAGATTAGATTACTTCTCTACTGAGAGGAGTCACTAAAATCCAGACCCGTTTCATCACTCCCTAGGAATGGAAGCGTCATGGTTATACAACCGTTTATGATCACATCACCCTCAGGTATTCCCAATACCTGTACATCCTGCATACTGGAATATCCAGAATAATCCCGAAGTATAAGATCAATTTTACACTATCAACTTCAGGGATTTATCATTAAGTTTCTCATTCGATCATTGGGAGTTGGTATGGATCATATACCTTCCAAAAGCATACAACATACCCAGCTATTGATCATATACTTTCCAAAAGTATATATCAAACCTACAAATTTAGTCAAGCTTCCAAAGTGAGACAACCGTGCATGGAATTTGATTCTCCCCAATATCTCATCAGTGAACTCATGTCTTACGGTTCAATAATGAACATGTATGATCCCTTTGAGAGATCGTATTACTCATTTGCCCTTATATACACACCAACGCGCCGGTGTTTAGACCTTGATTAGGTCATCAACCTATTGGTCTGTCAAATATAAATACTCAGCATATAGTAACACATCTGTCTCCGGTTAGAGGATGCGTGCCTATATCATGACAGCATACGACATAGGACTTTGCTTATCTCGATCTCGCTAAGTCAACTCTTTGACCTAACTTATCTAACACCTCTTAATCTCTGTTCCTATGCAGAGGACCTGCATCAAGATGTCGGTTTGATATCAGCCTAAATGAGAAAGGATTGCCATCTCCTACTGAGGCTGGAGATCATCTCTTAACAATCATTTGATGGTGCTTGATGAGTCCTCAATCTAACTCTTTAAATATTCATCCGAGCACCAGCCTCTATGATTCAGTACTTGAATCAACAGCTGTATGATCATAAAGATGGCCATGGTACATAACCTTAATTGTACCAAGGGACCTATTAAGCAAATAATTTATTCTTCATTTCAGATCAGGGAATGATATTTGCAAAAATATTTATTGCATAATGGGTTGCCCTGGGCTCGTATGTCCAACAGCCAGTGGCGCACCCACTGTCTGTTGTAGCCGATGGCGCGTGGGCAGGGGGGGAGTCCAGGCTGGACGCACAGTGGCTGCGAGCTGGAGCACGCTTTTGCGCACACAAAGAGGAAGGCGCGTGGAAGTGCGAGAGGAGGTAGCTGTGCAGGCTGCTACGGACTGGAGGAGGTGGCTGTGCTTGTGGACGCACGAGCTTCTGCTGACTGGAGGAGCACCGCGAGGTGGAGGAGAGTGGACGTGCGTGCAGACGCACGGGCTACTTCGGACTGGAGGAGCACTGCAAGGAGGAGGAGAATAGCGCGCACAGGTTGGGGTGCGCGGGCTGGAATGCGCGGGGAGAGAGAGGAATGCAGGTGCGTGTATGCGCTGGGGTCCAGGAGAGAGAGACCTCCCCTCTTGCATGGAATGCTTCCCTTTTATAGATGACTTGTGTGGCTCCTCTTCCTACAAATGAAGAGAGAATAAAGACAAAATGTTATTAATGCATTGGGAAGGCATGCATAGGGAAGGAGTACGTGGGGCTCCATATGTGCATGGGAAAGGGGATATATGTTGGTGGCTCTATTTATGAGAATAATGAATGAGACATTACACTAACCCCCTCCCCTTTTCTTTCCAATAAAATGTAAGAGATATTTTGTAGAGCCAAGTTGGATGCTATAATATTAAATCCATTGCACTTTTCATTTTATCTTTTACTGTGGCTATTTTATTCATGGAAAATTAGTATTTAAATATATTCTGCCATATATGCAAATAGATATATCGAGCATACATTATCCGATCATGTCACTATGAACTTGTTGATTTATGGAGTGAATTCATTGATTTCTGTGTAATTTAGGTGATTTTCTCTACTAGGTGTATATAATAAAGAGAATGTAAATTATGTGATTTTGGAGTATATGAATTAATCATTATGGTGTTCTTCACATAATTTAAGCACGTTATAACCGTAGATATTGTAATCATCACACCCCCATACTTAAATTTTGCTAGTCCCGAACAAAAATAAGATAAGTAATAATGAAGCACAAGGAGAATAGCTAAGATAGATCTGGTTAGGGTTTGCAGCAGACACTTCAATTCCTGAGCACATAATACGTAGACTTCAGACATGGTTTCAGAAGGTCGATCAGGTCATCTCATCCCTAAGAAACAAGTATTCTCTTTGACTTTGAATGGATATAAACAATGTTAGTGATGTTTTAGCTTTCGTGAGTCAAGAGAAAGAGCTATCAACACATTCTATCAAGGTACCAACTGATTCCCTACTCATATAGCCTCAGTCCTCACCTGAATTCAAGCATATTGTCTTTTTACCCAAGTATGTTAGCATAAAAAGTAGGTCATAATTCTTGGAGAATGGGACTTTAATTTTGGGATTTTCCGTAGACCGCTTTGGTTCGTTGCTCTCATTTTTTCCTTTTGGAGAGCATAAACCTGGGCATCTTTGTGCCTCTTTTAAGAATTTAGGTAGCATCATTGGGCTGCTACCACGACTTTTTGGTGGAGAAGGGTTATTTGGTGGTCATCTTTCATTGCTTTTGCTTTGCATATCTTTCCATGATTGGTGATTTTTGGCATTTGTATTGTGATATGCCTTTTTGTGGTGCTTTTTGTCTTTGGTTTTGGCATCAAAGGTAGTATCGGCTTAATATTGACTTTGGAGGCACGATAATGGCTTAATTGCTGACATACATAGCCTAGAGAGATCATGTTTCCCATGAGTAAAGTTCCTTCACTGACTATAGACAAGGTTCAAGCATTGGCACAACCAAGTGGACAACTCCTCACCTCAACTAGAATGTAATTGTATCTCGTAAAATCAACTCAATCAAGCTAAGTGCAATGTGCAGTTGCTTAATATCCACTGAAGAGTTTAAGAGTGCTACTAGTTGCTTCAGGTGATCTATTTAGATACAGAAGTTCATTCACCAGTAGAGTTTAGTGGAACTGGGAGAATAACGTCCATATGGACCTGAAGAAAGCTTAAAAGCTCATGCCTAGTGAAATTCTAATGGAATTAACTGGATTAGGGTCAACTCAGCTTCAGTATATTATCTATGCAATGAAGAGCTGATTTCTCAAAAGGTAGGATAAAACTAGGAAGGATGTATTTTTGGTGGTTTTCTTGCTTTTTGAAATTATTTTTAGGGGAATTTTGGAAATTTTTTGAAGAGTATGTAGATTTGAAAACTATACAGACACACCCCCATAATTATCAGAAATCATGTCCTCATGGTGAAAACAATGTGTAATAGGATGACCAAAAGAAGGGGTGAGTGATTGTGAAAAGTATATATATATATATATATATATATATATCTTTGTAAAGTGTGGAGGTGGACCCCCATACTTATCTAATGAATTACAGTGAAAATAAACATGTGAGCAGTAAGAAGAAAAGATACTTGTGAGGAGAGGCTCACGAGAGTGCATGATTTAACGCCTCAGCTCTGCGATGTGTCCTGCTTATTGTTCATGTAGAAGGTATGTTGCGCATACAGGCATGGGACCAGAGGGTTCAACAACGGGTTTTAGTATTTGACCATTGACTATGAAAGTCGCTTTAGTGTTTGGGTCAGACATTTCTATCGAGCCATTATCGAAGACTTGAGTTACAGTGTATGGTCCTTTCCATTTCGATCTCAGTTTTCCTCGAAATAACTTCAGTTTTGCATCAAATAGCCATACTTTTAATTATCTTTGAATGTTTTCCTCGAAATGTTGGCATCGTGCCACAGCTTGATTTTCTCTTTGTATAGCAGGTTGTTATCATAAGCTAGTGATCTCAATTCTTCTTGTTCCAGTAAGTCCAATAGTCTTCTCTTTCCAGCTTCATCATAATCCAAATGACATTTCTTGATTGCCCAGAGTGTTTTGTGGTGGACCTCTCCAGGTAGATGGCACGATTTTCCATAGACTAACCTATATGGGCTTATTCTTAAGGGTGTACGGAAGGCTGTGAGGTAGGCCCAAAGAGTAGAAGTAAGTGTTGAGACCAATCTTTACGATCAGAGCGGACAATTTTCTGGAGGATGGTCTTGATTTCCCAGTTTGACATCCCAGCCATTCCATTGGTCTGTGGGTGATAGGCAGTTGAGACACGGTGTTCGACTCCATTCTTCTTAAATAAATTCTTGACTGAAGCATTCAGAAAATGGGTTCCAACATCACTAATGACCACCTTAGGTAATCCAAATCGGGAGAAAGATTGGTTACGAATTTAACAACAGTGGCGCTATCAGCAGCGCGAGTGGGAATGGCTTCAACCCAACGGGACACATAGTCAACAGCGAGCAGGATGTGCTGATAGCCATGTGAGGTGGTGAAAGGTCCCATGAAGTCTATTCCCCAAGTATCAAAGATTTTGACTATGTGCACTGGTTGGAGGGGCATCATGTTGCATCAGGTCATTGTTCCATTGGTTTGATAGGCAGGGCAAGATTGAGCAAAATGATGGGCATCCTTAAAGAGTGTAGGCCAATAGAAACCACATTGTAAGACTTTAGTGGCTGTGTGCTTCCCTGAGTAGTGTTCTCTACACCTAGAAATGTGGCAGTGAGTTAGGACATCGTTCACTTCAGATTCAGGGATACATCGTCTCCATATCAAATAAGTACCCTCTTTGAAGAGCAAAGGGTCTTCCTCGTGATAGTATCGGGCTTGGGCTTTAGTTTTGTCTTTCTTATGTTTTGGCCAATCATCAGGAAATGTGGAGGTGACGATGTAATTGATGATGTCTGCATACCAAGGGAGTTGAGAAGCAGACATGATACTTTCGTCTGGAAAGTAATCAGAAATTGGGATTGTATCTGTGTTTGATGAAGGGAGTCTTGAAAGATGATCGGCCACGACATTCTTTGCTCCAGCTTCATATCGAATTTGTAAATCAAATTCTTGGAGCAGTAATACCCAACTAATGAGTCTAGGCTTAGCATCTATCTTTGTGAAGAGATATTTCAAAGCAGAGTGGTCTGTGTAGATTATGATGTGGGATCGTAGGATGTAAGACCGAAATTTCTCTAATGAAAACACCACAGCCAAAAGTTCATTCTCAGTCACAGTTTAATTCTTTTGAGCATCATCGAGAGTCTTGCTAGCATAGTGAATGGCAAAGGATTTCCCATCTTTCCTTTGACCCAATACTGCCCCCACAGCATAATCAGACGCATCACACATGATCTCAAATTCATAGTTCCAGTAAGGGGGTTGTAGTATGGGTGCTTCAGTGATGATTTTCTTCTGTGTTTTGAAGGATTCAAATGCTTCCTTAGTAAAAGTGAAGTCTTGATCTTTTTCCAGTAATTTGGTGAGAGGGCGGGAAATTTTCGAAAAGTCCTTGATGAAGCGGCAGTAAAAGCGAACATGACCTAGGAAGGATCGAACCCTCTTTATGTTTACCGATGGATTTAAATGGGTGATTGTCTCAATTTTTGATGGATCCATTTCCATCTCTTTCTTTGACACAACATGTCCTAACACAATCACTTGTTTTACCATAAAATGTGATTTCACCTAAGATAATATCAAGTTCACTTCAATGCATTTCTGGAGGACTCTATCCAAAAATACGAGTGTTCCTCGAAAGAGTCTCAAAAAATAGAGAAATCATCCATAAATACTTCCATAAAATCACCGATCATATCGGTGAAAATTTCCATCATCCATCTTTGAAATGTTGCCGGGGCATTACATAGTCTGAAAGGCATGCGACGGAAGGCATATGTTTCAAATGGACAAGTGAAAGTGGTTTTATCTTGATCTTCAGGTGCTATGGCCACTTGGTTATAACCAGAGTATCCATCCAAAAAGAAAAAATATTCTTTTGCAGCTAGCTTCTCGATGATTTGGTCAATGAATGGTAATCGGAAATGATCTTTTCGGGTAGCCTTGTTGAGTTTCCTATAATCTACACTGACTCTCCAAGATGTGGCTACTCTGGTGGGTATGTCCTCTCCTTTCTCATTTTTGACAATTGTTAATCAAGCTTTCTTGGGGACAACTTGGAGAGGACTGACCCAAGGACTATCAGAAATAGGATAAATGATACCCGCACTTGCCCATTTATAGATCTCATTCTTCACAACCTCTCGCAGATTGGGATTTAATCGTCTTTACATTTCTTGAGAGGGTTTACTATCTTTTTCCAGATATATGTGATGGGTACAGAATGTTGGGTTTGTTCCATTTAGATCTGTGATTTTCCATCCAATAGCCTAGGAATTCTTTTTCAAAACTTCCATGAGTTGACTCTCTTGCATATGATTTAGGTTGGCATTGATAATGACTGGTAGAGTGTGCGCATCATCCAAGAAAGCATACTTCAAATCTTTGGGTAGTCGTTTCAATTCAACAATGGTTGTTTGTGGAGTAGAGTTGTGGTGTTTTCTGAATCTATTACAGAAATGGTCTCAAATGGTGGTTCCATCATGGGCATTATCATGGTTGAGGTCAATGTGAGTTCAGAGTCTAATCTGTCGCAGGCATTATCAAGCTCATCAATTTCTTGTCCGGTGAGAGGGCATGGTGGAGCTTCCAGTGCGAGATTTAGATTGTATGTGGTAATTTCATGAGAAGTGTTTTTGTAAGTGGATCTTGAGGTGTTCAGACTAACCTCTAAAGGATCTTTGGCGAGCTGGATGGGAGCAAAGTCACTTTGTATGTTGAGAACAACACATCTGTCTATGCAACCACAGTCTTCAGTCTCACAGTCAACAGAATTGGGTATGATCAGCTCAATAGGAACAGTTTTTCCATTGATTGAGAATTCAACCTTGCCTCCCTCATAATGAAAATGTGCTTTAGCAGTAGCTAGGAAGGGTCTTCCCAAAATGATGGGTGTTTACTGTGTGTGTTGGGGGAATCCATATCCATAACAACAAAGTCCACAGGAATTTTATGTCCTTGTACTGTGACTATAACATCTTCAAGAAGTCCTATTGGTCTCTTCACCGCACGATCAACCATTTGTAAAATCATTAAAACATGTTTCAGTTTCCCTAAGTAAAGGGCTCTAGGATGGCAGTAGGGAGGGTATTGATTGAGGCGCCATTATCTAATAGGGTGCGCTCGAAAGTCAATTCACCAATCATGCATTTAACCAAGGGTGCCCCTTGATCTTTCTTCTTGGTGGGCAGAAATTGGGAAATGGCATTTGATGTGGCTTGGGGAAGCGCATACTTTTCTTCTTGGTTTTCCTTTTTCTTTTCTCTTGATTTCCTTTTTGGTGTGCATTTTTCCTTTAAGAAGCGGGAGAAGGCTGGGACTTGTTCGAGGGCTTTTAGGAGTGGGATTTCAATGACAATGTTCGAGAACAGTTTTTCTAACTCTGGATCGATGGTAGATGATCGAGGTTTTCTTTGGTGAAGAGCTCCGGGAAAGGGGATGGTTATGGTTGGGGAGGAAGGAGGGAGCACAGTTGTCTTAGTTAGCTTGTCTTCATCATCAACTCTTCTTCAATTTCGGTTTGATCATCTGAAGCCAGTGGTCTGGTGAAGGCAGAAGTGGTTTTCCCATTTCTTAGAGTGACCGCATTAGCAGATTGGTTTGGTCGGGATGGAGTTTAGAAATTCACTAGACTCCTAGGTGCTTGATGTGTGTTCCCTTGATTTGCCCTAGGAGATGTGAAGAATCCTTGATTTTGGTTTTGAAAACCAGGTGGTGAGGTGAAAAATCCGGTAGGTGGTGGAGTTTGAAGTACTCCAGATGAACTGGCCTTGTTGGTAGTAGGGTTGGGCAGCGGTTGAAGTGACAAGGCTGGGATGTATGACCTGATCTCAGCGAATTGTCGGGCATTCTCAGAGTTGGCTTTTTATTGAGCTTTATTGGCCTGGTGTTGTGCTATAGCCAGTTGCTGTATTGCTTGAGCCAAGTCATCGAAGTTTACTGTAGTGGTGGAGGGTTGGGTTACAGGCTGTGGTATTGGTTGTCTGGGTTGGGTGTGATTTTGAAAATGATAGTTGTTTTGTCCGTTAAACACAGAATATGATTGTTCTCTCCATCATGTGTTGTGGTTGTTTGAAAATGCTCCTCCTTGATTTCTCTACACCCAATTCACAGTCTCAGGAGTCATGTCTTGATTATGGGTGAATGTGGTGTGGTCAACTTCTTGGACAATGGGATTATTCATGGCCAATTTTCCTATGGCTTAAGTCATGAGTTCCATTTGTTTTAAGAGTGTTTCCCATTTATCAAGATTCTCTTTGCTAGATCTCTCATGGTCGATGATGTTGACTGTCCTCGTGTTCCCACTGTATTGTTCAATTGAGGAACTATTCACCGAATTATCAGCCATATTTTCAAACAAAGTCCAAACGAAATGCTCATCACGGCTGATGTAGTTTCCATCGCATGAGCCATCAATCACTCTCATAAATGATGTATCTATGCCCTCATAAAATATCTAAACGAACTTCCATTTGAGGATGGCATGATGAGGGCATTTCCTTCAATGTTCCTTAAACTGTTCCCAGGCTTCATGAATGGGCTCTATGTTTTTCTGAGTGAAAGATGAAATGGCTTGTCTCAGGGCATTGGTTTTTCCTATGGGGAAATATTTCTTTATGAAGGCTTCCCTTAAGGTATCCAATGAAGTGATAGGAGTTCCGTAATTCCGAAGCCATTGGAGTGCTTTGTCTTTGAGTGGGTAGGTGAAGGCTTTCATGTAGATGTATTCTTTTTCTACCCCAGGGATACTCATTGTGTTACAAGCAGATCGAAAATCTTGGATGTGGAGGAAGGGGTCCTCAGAGTCATTTCCATAGTACTTAGGGATTAAGGAGAGGGATGCGGGATTTATTTCGAAGTCTCCTACTTCAGGCAAGATTTGGACCCAATGAACTAAGTCTTCTACAACAGGGTTGTAATGCATGCTTATGGGCGGTGGTCGGATGATAGGGGCTATGGTCTAGCGGATCGTCGCATTTTCATCTCTCAACAATTGCAGTTGATGCAGGATGAGATCCATAGGGTTTGGTCTTTCTTCTCCCATGTCTCCCAGGTCAGGTGAATTCTCAAGTTTCTCAGTGGAAGGAGATGGGTTGGATTTTGATTTATAAACTGGGTTGTAATCTAGAGGTTGTTGTAATGGATTTTTCAAAGATCTACGATCTACCATACACAGTACAAATACCAGACAAGTTGTTTATTCACCAGCTCACACAAAAATTACCGCGGGAGCGGTTATCTTTTCAAATTTTAATTTAGTGATTCAACAAATGTTATCACAGAATATACGGGTCCTTAATGAAGAGGTGGTTGTGTAAGATTGTGAGAAATCGATGTCCTAATCTGGTTGGGGGATCAAGGGTGCGGTACTCAGATCGAGGATCTGGTCTACCCACAAGAACCTATGCCCAACGCGTCGAGGAGTTACGATTTCTCTCTGCAATCACACGTAGCACCAGGGATTTTTGTCTCTATACAAGGTTTCTATGTGCTCGTGATTTTTGTGTCAAACATGTGCATCAAAACAAGCATTCAGAAATTTTGCCTACTTTCTGCTCGGGCCACTGCGGTGGCCTTTCAAGCTTATCTTTTTAGTGTGATAAAGCATGTTTTGGTGATCTTTTTAGGTGAGCAGAGGAAGAAGACCACAGAGATGATGCAAAGAAGAAGTATTTTTTTTCGGTTTAAATTCGGAACACAAATAAATGCAAATATTTAAAAACCTATGATGCCTAAGAGAAAGAGGAGCTCACAATGCTTGCACTTCTGGCGTATCTGTAATATTTTGTCATGCTGATGGCGTGTTTTCTCGAGAAGAGGGGGGGAATTAAGATTACAAAAATTTTTCTACTTAAAAAAATTTCAAGTTTACTAAAAAATGCATGGATCTTCATTTTTTTTCTTTTTCAGTAGCTAAGAAAAATATTTTCACAGATTAGAATATCGAAAATATGGTAGGAATGAAGAAAAAAATTGCAAATGTTTCCTAGTCCCCGGCAACGGCGCCAAAATATTGACAAGGTTTTTTTGTGACTTATTAATTGATTCTTTACTAGTCGTTGTGCACATATGTAATCTTGTCCAAAAAATACAATTTATAACCTCGACTATGCCATGAAAAAATGGATCATATAAAGGGCAAGTCTGGTGTCGAACCATAAGGATCGAGCAACTTTGCGAATTTTTATTGGACTCTATTTCTAGAGGGTCTAGGGTGAAGATGCAACGAGGATGAAATATTGGAAGTGGGTGAGAATGAAACTACTCAACTTACTCAAACCATTTTGCTAAAACGTCAGGGGGGAATGTGAAAATCTTGCACATCTTCATTGAAGATGATCAACTTGCACTACACATTAGTTAAGTTTTGCTACTGAATGAATGACTCTTGTAGAGATCTGGATAACAGTAATAACAACTTCTATCTCATATTTTTATTGAAAGTACTTTGTCAGTTGTGAATGAGAAAACAACAAGTAGCTTAGATTAAGATTGCAATGATGATCAAGAAGAGTGAATAGTAAGAGAGTACTCCCTTGTCCATGGTATTCTTACGGCTGTGCTCCAGGAGATGAAATGAAGTACCCGCAACGAATGGGTTGGTGATGAGATGAAGGGGCGTGCACAGTAGCGCAACTACAACTGGAGCAGGAGAATGCGCCACACGACGTGCTGGAGGGTGCGAGACGCGATGCTACGGTCAGCGAGGCTGTTAGGCGCTGATGGAGACCTAGAACAGGTGGCGCATGGGTGGTGCGAGAAGAGGTGCTGCAGCGCTGGAGGGTGTGGGTGGACGCGCCGCCGCATGCGAAGAGGGGGGAGAGACCGTCGGCGAGAAGGACAGTGGCTGATGGCACACCCACGGGCTGCTGTAGCCGATGGTGTGCGGGGGGGGGGAGTCGGGGCTGGACGCACAGTGTCTGCGAGCTGGATCGTGCTCTCGCGCACGCAAAGAGGAGGGCACGCGGACGCGCGGGATGAGGTAGCCGTGCAGGCTGCTACGGACTGGAGGAGGTGGCCGTGTGTCTGGATGCACGGGCTGCTGCAGATTGGAGGAGCATCGTGAGGAGGAGGAGAGTGGTCGTGCGTGCGGACGCACGGGCTGCTGCGGACTGGAGGAGCTCTGCGTGGAGGAGGAGAATGGCGTGCACAGGTTGGGGTGCGCAGACTGGAATGCGCAGGGAGAGAGAGGAATGCAGGTGCATGTATGCGCTGGGGTCTAGGAGAGAGAGAGAGAGAGACCTCCCCGCTTGCGTGGAATGCTTCCCTTTTATAGATGAGTTGTGCGGCTCCACTTCCTGTAAATGAAGAGAGAATAAAGACAAAAATTTTATTAATGCATGGGGAAGGCATGCATAGGGAAGGAGTATGTGGGGCTCCATATGTACATGGGAATAGGGATATATATTGGTGGCTCTATTTATGAGAATAAAGAATGAGAATTTTACACTAACCCCCTCCCCTTTTCTTTCCAACAAATTGTAAGAGATATTTTGTAGAGCCAAGTTGGATGCTATAATATTAAATCAATTGTACTTTTCATTTTCTCTTTTACTGTAGCTATTTTATTCATGGAAATTTCTATTTAAATATATTCTGCCATATATGCAAATAGAGATTTCGAGCATACTTTATCCGATCATGTCTATGAACTTGTTGATTTATGGATTGAATTCATTGATGTCTGTGTAATTTAGGTGATTTTCTCTGCTAGGTGTATATAATAAATAGATTGTATATTATGCGATTTTGGAGTATATGAATTAATCATTATGGTGTTCTTCGAATAATGTAAGCACGTTATAACCATAGATATTGTAATCATCAAGACGCCTATCCGAAGTGACATCTCTTGCATACAATCCATTTGGATCGGGCTCTTCGCTTCTCGAAAGAGTAAGTACGTATGCATAGTGACCCCAATATCGGGTCCTCATATTATTGGGGCGATATTAGATTGCGCATAGCGAGTTGTATTCTTGTTGACGGTTGGTTCAATTAATGACGGGTCAACATCACCTTAGGGGTGGTGGGCCCGGGTGTTAAAGATCGATTTGGGAGATGCAAGTTGGGCTTGCAAGAAGGAATATGTTCCCGCTTCTTTTTATCGGAGTTACAGGTTCTCACATTATTGGGATGTAACAAATATAAGGAAGGAGATCCAAGATCTTGCTTGAGATATAATGGTATGTATATCTCTTATATTGATAGTGATTAAGGGAATGAACTTTCAATGTTGACAAGGAAAGACAACTTTGATATAAAAATTCCTAAATCAAAGTACAATATATATTTAAATATATTTATGCAAATTTCTTATTTAAGATAATCCTTCATTAAACCCACTCAATACTATACCCAATAATAACCAGTAAAACATCATGAATTGGATCCATGATCTAGATATTGTAGTTGCAGTTGGACACATAATGTATGTGGTTGCAATGTGCAGGTTTTCCTCATAATAATGAGGAATGACAATTAAATAGACAATAGAACTACAACCCGAGGGTTTGTATGTCTCTACAGTCTTAATCTCTCATCGAATGAACTTTGGAAGTGACATGTCGATGATGATCATAATTGTCAAATAATCCTTATAAAATCTAAGAAGATATTTTGGCATGCATATGTGTTCTCGACATTTAATCATGAATGACATGGTTCTCTGCATCATGCAGAATGGTGGCTCTATAGGAGATGTTGTATTCAAATTGTTTGCATACCTACCTGAACCAATGTTTTAAGATTTTAGATTGATGTAGATACGATGGGTGTCATCATTCTACTATCTATACTCTAGTCATTCATGAAGTTTCATATTGTTCATATTGTATGAATTGAATGAAGCAAGTATAAATGTTGAAATACTCTTATATTGAAATTTTTGATTTCGACATAAGAGATCCTTTCTTTTTGAGCAATGGTTGCTTATAGAAAAAGGGAGCGCAGTAGAAGCATGGGTTGGACCCAAGTGAGAAGGAAAGTCAAAGAGTTAACTGTACTTCTGTGACTTCCATATGAAATACAAAGAGTTGGATAAATGGTAATACTGCAATAAGCTGAAGTGTTGATAGTATGGCTACCAATCTATCTAGAATCCTTAGAGAAGGAATCAGATAGTACATCAAAATAATCTACATATATTCATTGAAATTTACTTACTTATTTGATAAGATAAAGTCTAATAATTGTATCTCATTCTTCTAATAACTCTTGCAATTAGTTTCATATGTATTAGAAGACTATAAAATTTGATTTTAAGATTTAATAGTTATCCACATGGATATTATGCAATTGTTGCAACATTATCTATTGGATTGATGACTTGTTAATTTTAGTGAGAGAGCCCTTAGTCTTAGAGAATGTCTCTATGACCTAGATATCAGAATACACTCCTTGTTTACTTCTAAATGTTGGAAATAAACATGAATTCTGTAATAGACCTATCATAAAGAGTTATGATGGAGATATTTCAGATAGTAATCTAAAATCTTGTGGACTCTACTAAATTAGAAAATTAATGAATGGTTCATTAAGATTTCCAATGCTGAAAAATAAACCATTAAAGATCAATAGGAGGATGACGATCATTTGATAATGATCTAACATCATGTTTTGGACATTTGTCTATTGATGTGATCAATAAACTGATAAGAGATGAAACTTTAGATTGTCTAAAGCTTCAAATCTTACATACTTGTGAATACTGTATTCAAAAGTAGAAATGTCCAATACACCCTTCCATGAGAATGGTCTAAGATATCATGGTATTCAAAATCTCATACATATTGATGTATGTGAATCATCTATATTAGAATAAACATTATGGATATGTGATATCTATTGATGATTATTTGAGATATGAGATTTATTTCCTTCACCTTAGAAAGCTTTGAAATGTTCAAAGATTTCACAATTTTGGTTTTAAACAAAGTCTGAAGAAACATGAAATGAATTTGATCTAACTAGGTATCTTGTACCTATTAGATGAATTCATGGAATACCTTATAGAGATATGAATATTATTTTTATCTCACTCCTCCTTATAAACCTAAACTCAATAAGAGTTGTTGGGAGATACAATTAGATCATGTGTGACATGATATGATCAATGATGAATATTAGCATAATTATCTATTAGTTTCCAAGGTATATATATAGTAAAGAATACAATATATATCCTTAATAAGGTTCCATGCAAGTAATCTGGAATCTGGCACTGGAGAGTGCTACTTCATTAGGAAAATAAAGAATGGTATTGGATACCTACTTTATGATCTTGAGATTCTTAAAAGATCTCATCTTTGAGAGTATGATTCTCATAGGATGACTCTCTTGAGAACCAAGATGAAAATGAAGTAAAGGAACTCATTTAATCTTGAGATGATAATGAGGCTCCTAGAATCGGAAACTAAAAAGACAATTAAAGATGAAACACTAATACCTCTTAAAATAAGTTTGAAGATGGATTCCATATGCCAATTGAATCTGACAATGATCTAACTTCATATGATGGAGCTTCTAAAGATCATGACATGAAAAGATGGATGTTAGCAATAAAGTCTAAAGTAGACTTCATATACAAGTGTTTTATATGGACCCTAGAGAATCCACCTATATGGGTAAGACCCATTAAGGCGTAAATGGATCTTCAAGAGAAAGAGGGAATCTGATGAGAAGGTGGAGACCTTAAGAGCATGGTTCGTAGTCATGAGCTACACACCGAAGAGAAGACATCGCTTGAGATGAGACTTGCTATTCAGTGATCATGCTTGAACCCATCAGAATATTGCTAACTATAGCTACACAATGACTTTGACATCTTGAAGATGGAAGTCAAGATTGCATTCCTCTATGAATACCTCTCCGAGGATATTTACATGAAGTAGCCCCAGGGCTTCATGTTTGAGGAAAGCAAGATGTTCCAGCTAAAGAAACTCCATCTATGGACTCAAATAACCTTCTTGTAGTTTGAACATTAGATTTGATGAAATCATAAATGTTATGGTTTCAGATTGAATCTCGATGAACCGTGTGAAGCTTAGTGGGAGTGCCATTGTGTTCATCGTGCTAAATGTAGATAATATCCTAATCATTTGTAATGATATAAGGATAATAATAAGTGTTTTATAGTCTGGTTGTTCCATACCTCGAGATATGATCTCAAGAATACCTCTTAGATCTTAGTTCTGAAGTTGTTCAGAAGCAAAGAGAAGAGGATATTGGGACCGTCACATTAATGGTACACCCTGGACATTTCCATTTTCTGGACAATTCTAAGAAAGGCTTCTTTCCCTCAAGATATGGTATTGACCTATCTAAAGGGATAGCACCTCAAAGAGTTGAGGATGTGAATGCTAAAAATGCTTACCCTTGTGCATCAGTTCCGAGAAGCCGGTGTATGCTAGATGTGTACAAAAGCTAGATGTCTGCCATGCAGTTGGAGTAGTAAACTATTACTAATCCTACTATGGTGATAAAACACTTGATTGCAATAGTAACAATATCTTCATAGAGGACAAGACTTTTGATATAGTGATCTCAAAGACTTATTTTCAAGAAATTAAGACTATATAGATAGTAATCTAATAGGTCTTAATTGTGAATACCTAATGAGATAGAGATCTCCAAGAATAAAGTTATTCTGATAAGGATAATTGAAATTACATACTGATAATATAAAAATTATTGAGTTATAGTGTCAATGACACTATGAGTGATATGATTAAGTACTGGTTGCATGAGATGCAACATTTGCATTGGATGCGAACACTGTCACTAGGAAATATGCAAGTGTCGTATTTGGACTTGGCATAGTCTCTTGGGAACAGAGTGACTAATCATCTTACCTAGCTATTTTCTAAATATCCTATGATTGTCGCATGAGTGTGGGTTTAAAGATTAGCCCATTAATGGCTCTTTGGGCTAGTGGGAGATTGTTGGACATGCTAGCCCACGGCTAGTCATTATGCAATAAATGTTATTGCGAATATCATTCCACGATCTGAAATGAAGAATAACATATTTGAATAATAGGTCCATTAGTACAATTAGGGTTATGTACCATGGCCATCTTGATGATCATACAGCTGTTAATTCAAGTATTGAATCATAGAGGCTGGTGCTTGGATGAACATCAAAAGAGTTAGATTGAGGACTCATCAAGCACCGTCAAATGATTGTTGAGAGATGATCTCCAGTCTGAGTAGGAGATGGCAATCCTTTCTCATTTAGGTTGATATCTGACCGACCTCTTGATGCAGGTCCTCTGCATGAGAATAGAGATTCGGATGTGTCAGATTAGTTAGGTCAAAGAGTTGACTTAACGAGATCGAGATAACCAAAGTCCAATGTCGTATGTTGTGATGATATAGGCATGCATCCTCTGACCATAGACAGATGTGTTACTATGTGTCTGAGAATGTACATTTGGCAGACCAATAGGTTGATGACCTAATCAAGATCTATACATCGGCGCGCTGGTGTGCATATAAGGGCATATGAGTAATACGATCTCTCAAAGGGATCATACAGGTTCATTACTAAACAGGAAGACATGAGCTCACTCACGAGATATTTGGAAGAATCAAATTCCGTGCACGGTCATCTCGCTTTGGAAGCTTCACTAAATTTTTAGGTTTGATATATACTTTTGGAAAGTATATGATCAACACCTGGGTATGATATTTCTGGAAAGTATTTCGATACCAACTCCCAATAGTCAAATGAGAAACTTAATGATAAATCCCTGAAGTAGACAGTGTAAAATTGATCTTATACTTAGGGATTATTCTGGGTCTTCCAGTATGCAGGATGTACAGGTATTGGGAATACCTGAGGGTGATGTGATCATAAACGGTTGTATAACCTTGATGCTTCCATTCCTAGGGTGTGATGAAACGGGTCTGGATTTTAGTGACTCCTCTCAGTTGAGAAGTAATCTGATCTTAGTCTAAATGTTGGACATTGATCTGAATGTGATTCAAATTCAATGAGAAGATTAGATTTACGGTCATGATTTAATCAAGCATCTATGGGAGGTCTGAGATCTAGATTTGAGATGTGATCTCAATATCCAAGTCACTATACGTGGAACAATACAATTGTCCTGTCCTTATCTCCAAGTATTCGCAGAGAAAGCGTATTATCCTTGAAAGAGTTCAGGATAATTTCATTATTGATATATGTATCCATGCATTGAGTAAAATGATAATTAAATGTGATTTGATTATCATGATTAATGTGAATTCGATTCATATTATAAAGAGAGTTATCTTAGATAATTAAATGTGATTTGATTACCAAAGATGTGAATAATGTGAATATGATTCATATTATTTGGGCACATGAGAATAGAGATCCAAGATGATTAAATGTTATTTAATTATCATGGATATTGAATAATGTGGATAGCACTATCCATAATAATTATATATATTATAAATGTGATTTATAATATATAAGAGAGAGCTATTTGTAATTTACATTTGTTAATTAAAATGTTACTGTGAATTGGATTCACATTGAACATTAAATTGAAAATATAATTCACATTTTATTTTGGATTGTGAATGTGATTCATAATTTTCCAATGGCAAGATTGCAATATTCACAAAATAATTATGAATTATTTTTGTTGAATAATTTACAACAAGTGTTGTTGTAAATCTTGGAGATTTCTATGGAATAATGTAATCTCATGAGATATCATGAGATTACATGAGATTGCCACCAAATCCTATATTATGGAAGGAGGCAATCTTCATTCCATTAATCTCCATGATTGCTTGATTTATTTTGGGATTGATTTATATTGATTTATCAATATATGTTTAATATAAATTAAATTAATTGTTGTTAGTTTTTACCAACACAAATCTTAGCCATTAATTAAAAGTAACACAAATCAATAAGAGCTATTGGATTGGTGTTACCCATAGATTGAGATCCATGGTATCCCAAAATACTATAAAAGGAGAGGCATCCCTTTGCTCTTCTTTACACACAATGAGAACATAAGTCTCTCTCTCTCTCTCTCTCTCTCTCTTTCTCTCTACACGTCAGCCCTCTCTCTTCTTTTCTAATGGCCGTCCACCATGGATGCCGTGGAGAAGTTCTCTATCGCCGCAGCGTCGTCGTTATGTTGCCCGATCGTTTTCTATTGGATCTCCGTCTCCTTCGGTGCGCCTCGCTCGTGAAGAAGACATCGGATATCATGTGTCAAGATCAGGAGATCTGCCTCTTGGATCATCAACAAGGATTGCGAGAAGCACACGATTCATCCCCGTGCTCGCAAGCGTCTCCTCCGTCCGATCGGACTTGAGACAGTAGGTCTCTTCGTTTAGAGACTCGATCGCAACCACGCTTCAAAAGGTAATCGTATTACTTATTTGTGGTTTGGACCAAACGATTCGAGAAGTGTTCTTGGATCATGTGGTTTCGTCGCATGATTTTTTTTAATTCGCTGCATAGAACAACTAGTCTGACTAGTCGTTCTTCGTCGTATTCGATATGATGCTCACGCTTTCGTGATGTGCTTAAGGATCTCTTCATATCCTTCATGTGGTCCCGCAAAGAAGATGATTGGATCCTCCCAATGGTAGTGTCTTGAATCAGACTTGAGGTGGTATATGCTGCTCTTGGGCCAATATTCGAGAACTTTCCTAGAGACAAGATAGTTCACTATATTGGTGTACTATGGGAGTGAGTACATAATAAATGACTCACCAACGAAGGCGTCTCGAATTAGTGTATCATCAGGAGCATCAAGAATCTTGAGATGAGAGAGGTGATCAACTACTACATTCTTCTTTCCATATTTATCTTTAATGCCTAAGTGAAACTCCTGGAGAAGTAAATCCACCTAAGAATATGTGCCTTAGTGTCCTTTTCCATGAGGTACCATAATGTTGAATGGTTTGTGAACATAACAACCTTGGATCAAATGAGATGTGACCTGAACTTATCCAAGGCGAACATTACCACAAGCATCTCTTTTTCCATAACTGTGTAGTTACACTGAGAAGGTAATGAATCTCTGATTCAAAATATGACTATGCCAATACTAACCTATTCCATAAGATAAATCATATTTTCAGTGATGTGTAGTAATTTCAAGGAGTGGTATTACATGCATTATGCCTACCAATTTGCATGCATTTGTCAATCCACACACATGGGCAGTCACCTATTACTCTTTGATACATCTAGATTTATGCACCAATTTTTAAGAAAGGAAAATTAGCGGGAAAAGGTATTTGGAACCACTCAAACCAATTATAAAAATATTCTTCCTCCTTGATTTCCTCCTATTATCTATGATGGTCCATCATGGCATTATAATATATTGTACACATTATGATGATTGTAGGAAAAGCATCAACTTATTTTTCAATCATCAATAATATTCTAACATATATAATTAATTATAAGGAGAATGAAATTAAGCATAAAAACTTTTGTGCAAGTTTATTATACCTGGATACACAGAGAACAAGCACTATGGAGACCCCCTCTAAAGATAACTTCTTAAAAGAAGCTGTCAATCACTACTACTATGTCTCCATTATTTTAAATACAAATATTATATATCAAGTAATATGAAACCCACATATTCTCACTTTATGTAAATCTACATCCGATGCCACTTTATTTTTTTATCCCACAAAAATCAGAGCCATTAATTACATTAAACGCAACCCTCTAGAATGACATAAGTAGCCAATAATGGGCTAGGAGTATTAGTCGTCGCAACTAATGGAGATTGCCAATGCGGGGATTAACCTCAACTATGGAGAAAATGTGTTATTAACGCACGCCTTAACAACCATAGGAGTGAAGAGGTGCCATTAGTGTGAAAGGGCACACGCCTTAATGGAAAAGGTCATGATTGCCTTTAGGGCAAATGGGAAAGATGTAATTTCCATTTGAATGGATGCAACCTTTTGCTGGGAACGACCATGATGGGTATAAATACCACATGGGAGGGTCTTTGGGGGCATCCGATTATTCCATTACCATTCGACTCCCAAGGATTTTCCCCCATTCCATTATTACCATCACTCGATTGCCTATCAATTCCACTACAACGAATTATGTCATCATCATCCAACAAAATCTCACAACCATAATTAGTCATCCATTTTATTATCAACGAGGCATCGAAGTGATTTCTCCGACTTTTGCATTTAGACCCCCAGTGAATTTAACTCATGTGGCTCCACCTCGAGTGTTGCAAAAGGTCATCCAACACCATAGACGTCCGCCAACCATCATTTCCTCGGACCCTCTACGAATCCAACTCCAGATGCTTCCTCCCCAGCCGCCAATCACCATATTTTTATCTCACCTTTATTTTATTACTTTACGTTTTTATATCCATCTTATTTTGTTGTCTTCTCTTTCGTGCAACTATTCATCAAGACTGTTGTGACAATATGTATCTAACGATGATTACCCTCGATTCTTGGAGAATCGGGTCGTGACACGAGGTTTGAGCTCGATTCGCGGTTGTAATCGCATCCAGCTCACCTCACCAGGACATCCAAATTCACGAAGAGTTAACGCGTATGAGTCCGATTGGAAATTGCTTTATAGAAGGGCAGTGATCAACACTTTCCGACATGCACTATTGTCTTCTCCAACTTTCATTTCAATTTTTGTTATTCGAATATTTTTGCAACAAAAATATTTTTATTTGAAAAATAAAGTGCAGAATCTTCCTGTCTCAGTGGGTTCGAACCTGACTTACCATATACTTTGCCTTGCGCATAATATAAGTAAAGTCCGGTAATTTATTTGCTTGAAGTGCGCTTTTACGGGTTCACAACGATTATCCGAGTGCAAAATCAGGTACTCAAACCCTCGAAATATGCTTCAACATTTAGGTGTCGTTGCAGGGGACATGCAATTATTCGTACTTTATATAAAAAAAATCCTATACATTTTGCTTTTCACCTTCTTTCTTTTTTCTGCAGGGGACAAGCCGCAATAGAAAGGAGCCGCGTCGAATATCAAAGTGAAGTTTAAAAAATCAGAGCACTTCCGTGATAAGTTATCTTTTCTTAGGCATAATTAGGATATATTTTATTTCTTTGTTTGCACATATTTAGAAATAAAAAATCAACTTTTTTGTATCTTACATTGCATCTCTATAGGATTTATCCCCTATAGTTCCACCTTGCAATTAAAAAGACCACTTAATTGTGTGTCGACCAATCAAGATAAAAAAATTATATATTAATCAAACTAAATTAAAGCGGTCACAAAAAATAAGAAAATAAAAAAATATTTGCAAACTTGCTAATTGCACCATTCTCACAATCGCATGCGCACACGTACCCCTAGAACCATAGCCCAAATCCTGCGGTTTTTGGTAATTTTCTGAAAGATATATTGCTCTGTATACTCATCACTTGGGTGTTTAGCTAAGAATGACGAGAGGTTTAAGATCCAAGTTGATCTAAGAAAGGCTCCAGCCTACGTACCCTCTGACTGGCCTCAAAATCAGACGAATGACATTGTGATAATAATTGAATGGGATTTTATCACTTGTGCCCCTCCAAGATCTCGCAATATCAGTTATGCCCCTATCGTTTTGGTAATATCAGTTGTGCCCCTCACTTCTTGCTATTTTATCACTTGTGCCCCTCGGGTTAGTGACCGTCCATCTACAGTGCAAACAGACGTTAACTTTGAGGACATAAGTGGTATTAATTTTTTTAAAAGGATTATAGGGTCATTTTACCCTCTTCCTCATCATCTTCTTCTTCCTCCTCTTCCCACATCCTCTTCTTCCTCCTCCAACCTCCTCCTCCCTCTCCGTCCGAGCTCGCCGCACCTCCTCCCAGCCCGCTGCCCCCACCCCTGCCCTGCGCCGCCCAGCTCCTCCCCGTCCCCCTCCCCCGCACGGGCCGCCCCTGCTCCCCCTCCCCCCCTGCTCCGCACCTGCTCCCCCTCCCCCCTTCCCTGCACCGCCCCCTCCCCCTCCCCCCTTCCCTGTGCCACCCCCTCCCCCTCCCCCGCAAGCACCGCCCCTACTCCCCCTCCCCACTGCCTCGAAACTTCTCCCCCTCCGCCCTTCCCCGCACCGCCCCCTCCCCCTCCCCCTTCCCCGCGCCGCCCCTGCTCCCCCTCCCTCCTTCCCCGCACCGGCTCCCCCTTCCTTGCACGCGCCGCCCATGCTCCCCCTCCCCCTTCCCTGCACCGGCTCCCCATCCCCCCTTCCCCGCACCGGCTCCCCTCCCCCGCACGCACCGCACCTTCCCCCCCTCCCCTTCCCCGCACCGGCTCCCCCTCCCCCGCACGCGCCGCCCCTGCTCCCCCTTCCCTGCACCGGCTCCCCCTCCCCCGTGCGCGTCGCCCCTGCTCCCCCTGCCCCCTTCCGTGCACCGGCTCCCCCTCCCGCGCACGCACCGCCCCGCTGCCCCTCCCCCCTTCCCCGCACCGGCTCCCCCTCCCCCGCACGCACCGCCCCTGCTCCCCCTCCCCCTACCCCGCACGTGCCACCCCTGCTCCCCCTCCCCCCTGCCCTGCACCTGCTCCCCCTCCCCGCACGCGCCACACCTGCTCCCCCTTCCCTGCACCGCCCCTCCCGCTCCCCTGCACGCGTCGCCCCCGACCCCCGTCGCCCGTGCTCCTCCTGCAGCCACACACCTCCCTCGGCCCCCGCCGCCCACGCTCCAGCCCGCACCTCCTCCGCAGCCTCGCACCTCCTCCTCAACTCTCCTCCTCATTTGACTTTATTTTGACCATAATACCCCTCTTAACCACACCAAGGTTTGAGTAAACTATGGTTATTTTAATTTTTTGACGGTTAGTCTGATGGAAGGGCACAACTGAGGACGGAGAAAGAAGTGAGGGGCACAACTGATATTACCAAAAAGATAGGGGCATAACTAATATTGCGAGATCTCGGAGGGGCACAAGTGATAAAATCCCTAACTGAATTATTCTGAACATCTAGATATCCTAGGATACGTAATCAACTTGTATTCTTGTCTGCAAAACTAAAATTTTAAAAGATAAAAGCCTAATCTATTAGTGCTGAGTGGATATGAACAAATTGTTTGGTGTTTGATTTGTGTATATTTGGTAGGAGATCACTAAGGATTCCCCTTGTTGATCCCCTTGAATTTGATCCATTTTATCGATCAAAACCAAAATCAAACCTGAGAAAAAACCCATGGTTGATGTGCCACCTCCACCTGACCAGTTCACTCTGATAATGCAACAATTACAATAAATGATAGAATGTCAAGTGGTGCAAGATGCACAAGTTCGTCAGTTGATAGCACGTCAAGGGCTAAACAACCCACCACCAATACCGATACAAAACCATTATAATCCTTCTAATCATCAACTCATATTGGTCATTCAACTTCCCGCAGAAGTAGGAAACTTTGAAATAAAACATGCAATTATTTCCTTCCTCCCCATATTTCGGGGAGAAGAGATCGGGGACCCTATAATGCACCTTCAGGATTTCGAAGCAACATGCGATACACTAAACATAGGGGAGGAAAACAAGGAACATGTTTACCTACGAGCCTTCCCATCCTGCCTTCAACAAAAAGCGAGCCAATGACTTCATAGCTATGAAGTCCCGATTTGATCATGGACCCAGTTGAGAGAGGCATTCTTAAATAAATATTTCCCCATTGGTACGAATGCACTTATGTAACAGACTCGATCGTCCGAGAATGATGCGGAAGTGCGAACTCAGCGAACATTTCAGCGTTACTCATAGCATTAATCATAACATAAGAGCAGTAAAGAAGAAACTAAAAAACTTTTCCCTAATAATGAGGACAATGGTTTAAGAGTTCCTTAAATAAAACAAAAGATAAATAAACTAGATGAAATCGCATATACGATTTCCTTATTCTAGTGGGCATAATGACATCCTTCAAAACCAATCCAACAGTAGTCCTGTACCGATTATACTTCTTGAAGATGGTGAAGTCTCCCTTGAAACGTAAATAACTTAATATTCACGTTCCCCTGAAAAAGAGTAACAATACATGTTATGAGCTTCGCGCTTAGTATCGTCCGAGTTGAGGTCAAGCCGGCTAGCGTAAAAATCAAGTCAACATCTAACTATTCCATTCATAACATAAGGGAAATTATTCCAACAATAAAGATATAAATTTCGTTATATATCATGGCCATGATACATAAACTATTTGACTTGACACAAGCGAAAATTATCATACATATCATTAATTAACTTAATAATGCATACGAGGTATATTTCTTTCATATCCATGCGTTGCATACCATACTTGTGTATATACCCTTAAGTTTTGCCATGTTTGCATGTATGTCCATAATGTTAACATAAGTGCACATATACCCTTAACATTAACTTAAATTGCACATATTCCCTTAGCATTAACTTAAATTGCACATATGCCCATATCTTACATAATTGCACACATGCCCTTAGCCTTAACATAAATTGCATGTCTGCACTTAACATTTTCCATGTTTAGAGTTGCCTTGATTGTTATTTCTGAGGAAGCTTTGATGGCTTTGATTGTTTACCACCGGCACAAGTGGTCCATAAACAATACATAACATGACAGTGTAGCTACTAGTGTAGAGGACTTATTTTCTACCTCATGCCCCCAGAGGCGTTGGCCCTTTAGGCCGTTACAACCCCTTAGCTCGAGTCGGTGACAAAAACTTTAACACTAATTATGATGTCTTAATTATCTGATAATCACCATCTAATTTATCACTGAAGAACATACACATCTTTCTTTATTTTCAATGATTACTGATTGGAAGTAACAGTTAACAGTTACTTGCGGTCATCAATTTGGAATCAAAAATATAATCTTTCTAAAGGGCAAACAAATTAATATATATATATATATAATGCATGCGATGGTTCCTGAAAATTCGTAACATAGTATAATCTAAAAAGTGCAATGGTTTTGGTGGCACGACATAACAATACCATACATACTTTACAGAAATAACTTAGTTTGATTGATTACACTTCGATGTTCAAGAATTAACCAGGACAGTGAATCACAAGATTGCTAAGAATGATAGTGGTCGTTTGAGAAAAAAACTAATAAGTTGATTTACTTATGGTAATTCGATAGAGATCCTAATAATATCATTAAGTAACTAGAATGATAAAAGTTACATTTTTCAGATGATTGAAAAAAACCACGGATAATGAAAACTCAATAATGAAAACCATCGAATTTCATGTGTGTATATATATAGAATGAAAGAAATTATTCCACAACGTGTTTTATGATGGAAGAAAGCTTATTCGATTGTCTTATCTAATTTATAACACACTTGTGATTAGATTTGCAAAAAAATAAGTTAGGTAAATTTTCACGACATTATCACATGAAACAGAACTATAAAGTAAGTATGCAATTTGAATATGCAAATATGCGTGTGATTTTAAAGAACAAGCACATACTTATGAATATCCAATAACATCTATTTAATGCGAAGATGAATAAAATCATGCCGGAAATTTTTTTGTCCTTACCAATTGTCTTGCCATTAACGACATGGGATCAAACATAATTACGAATTCCTTGGTGACTATTCAAAATAAATGAAATCTATGTTACATGCACTCAATCGTGGTATCCTGTTCCAGGGGTCGGCACATACCTTGCTTGCACAAGAATTCCACTGACAAAGACACCTCAATCTTGTCTATCTTAACCATTGTCGGTAACAGCGTTGCTCCTCCGATTTTGCCGGATCAAGACTTCGATGCTGATGAAGAAGATTGTTGTTGCCGGATTTGCAAACAACGTCGATGACGTCGTCACCCCCCCCCTCTCTCCATTTTTCCCCCCCTCTCTCTCTCTCTCACGTATGAGGAAATACATCTAGGTTGATTGGTGCATTTTGATGCTTTTAAAAGCACTTCAAAAAGGATTTAAGGATACAATATAAATAGGACTTAGTAAGGGATAATGAGGAGATAATATGCACAGATCATTTAGGATTATGCATAAGTTGTTGGACGGTTTCTTTTTTTTTAATTATATCCATATCAAGTTAGATTTGATTTATGTTTTGATATTTATATTATTATTTTTTCTTCTAGATTTTCTTCAATCCGTTACAATCTACCCTCCTTAAAGAAATTTCGTCCTCGAAATCTGTACTATAAAAAGAGACTTACCAAAAAGATGCGGATAATATTGGCACATTTCGTCCTCCAACTGTAAAACCCCAAACAAAGGTCCCACACCGTGGAACACAAAATTTCCGGGTGGGATAACTAGTGAGGAGCTTACTACCGAACAACCCGGCTTAAGCATTTTGGGGGTGGTTAATCGGGTCCGTATGGGCCTGATCCCAAGAGGTTCTTAGGGCCAGGAATGTTCCAATAACAGACCGGGGACCTAAGCCCGGGATGTTACAAATGGTATCAAAGCAGGAGTTCCTCTGGGTGTAGGATATCCACAATTGATCGTGACCCACGATTAAGAAGAATAGGATAAAACATAAGTATTAGAGGCAACTAGTTGACTCTTTGATTTTCTAACTCAGGTGACCCCTCATTATGGAATTAAGGTGAGCAAAGGTCGCAGGTCATCTCTGGATAATGAAATTGCCAAGGATACACACCAATAATTATCAGAGTTGGTAATAATTATGACTTAGCCGTGAAGATGTCATGCACAAAGCTTTGGTCGAATTATACTGAAGGTTTTCATTCTCAACAATCCATTCATCATATATAGTAAGCGTGATATGGTGAAAGTTAATCATTTTATGCATTAGATGGGATGACTTTTGGAATTATAGACTACCATAAGGAGAAGATCTTCGGGATATTTTATTTAAAAGATTGGGTAAAGTAGTGATATACTGAACACAATAGAATCTACTTTTTCGGAGAGGCTTCCTATTGAATGAAGTTATTTTAGCTTAGACATGGTAATAAGATGACCGAAGAGGATGTGATAGTGATATGGAGTTCAAGAAGGTTGATAACATGTGAATGGTTCATTAGGTATACATGATTATCTCAGTTATATCATGAAAAAAATATGTTCGTAAGGACTTTCCTTATTGCCTTTTCAGATGACCGTTCAATATTATCTTCCTACGGAGAATTGGATTTCCAGTGATGTTATCCCATAAACTGCACCAATTTCAAAACTCCTTACACAGCACCTATTGAATAGAAAGAATCAAAGGATCAGTTGTAGTGAAAGTGGGATAACATAGTTTTTCGTTGTGACTCAATGAATCTCCATAAAGAACACTTATTATCTATGTGAAAAGTAAAGAGATGTCATAGTCTCTGCATTGGTTATCAAACTTTGAATAATGTAACTTTGAGGGATTAACGTCTAATGCTTGGGATCAATAATTTATTCTTTTGATTATGAAGAGAAGATCTTTTCTAATTAGCATGGAATAATGCAGGATGCCATTTTACAGATAGCATCCAGATTAAAGATTGATCATGAATTATTTCATCATGCATTTTAATCTTACAAGTGCCCTTGCATCTTTTATAGAGTTTATAAATAGGATTTTTTAGAAAAGATCATGATAAATTTATGATCGTCTTTGTGGATGATATTGTTATATACTTTGATGATATGGAGAAATATTTAGAGATTCATGGATTTCTAAGTTGATAAGGTATATTGATGATCTATTTAGAACTTTCTCACATATAGTAATAACAATGACAATTCTCATTAGAACGGATGCAAGATTTGTACACGCATAGGATTGTGACTGAAGTTTTCAAAAAAAAATTTAAGTAAAAGTTGACCATGACTCTGACCTGAAGCTTACCATTATGCACTAGAGGCATGTTAGTTAACATTGATACATCTGGTATAAAATACGGGCATGTTTTCTGTGGAATGTAAATGTTATTGATTATAGATCACATCAACTAAGATCAATGAGAGTAACTGTCCAAATCATGACTTGGAGTATCCTATGCATGACTTGATGATAGTAGTGATATATTTTTTAAAAAGTGTGTCAACATTATCGATATAGGAAGAAAAGTCAAGGTATTTGGAAGGACTAATATGAGATAAAAATGGGTCGATCTTTTGAAAATGATTGAAGTATTCGAGAAGGAAGGTCCTAATTTGTAAATGGAATCGATGAAAAGGGAGATACCAGGGTAGAGATTGGATTCTTGATGACAATAAGTTAAGGTAGATGAATTCTATTGTTTACTACACACCCAAGCATAATAAAAATTCTTGAAGATATATAAATACATCAGTGGCCAAAAGATGAAGAAAGACACTGCTGAACCTATTTCCAAGTATCTTGCAAGTCGAAAGTGAAGAACATAATCCTAACCACCATGTACAACTTTTGGAGATTACACAATGGAATTGGAAGCATATCATGATGGATTTTATTATTATTGATCGATCAAGTCAACTCACCTCTTACCAATTCACTTGGATCAATCAATGAAGAGTATGATGGAACTGGATGGGAATGGGATTTCTGCCTGGATAATATCCCAACATCAATTATGTGAGATGGGACATGAAATACACAATTTTGTTAAGGAAAAGTTTACAAGAGTTATAGATACCCGATTTAAGATAGTACTTCTTCTTGATTGCAGACTTATGATTAATCAAATAAGATCTCAAGCGATTTAAAGATGTGTTGGGAGCATGCGCTTATGATTTTTATAGAAAATTAGGATAGACTTTTCCTATGGAAGAGTTTTTTTTAATGAATGGTCACCATTTGAATATTAGGAATATTTTATATAAAGCATTCTATAGAAGGTCTTGACGTTAACACCCTCATAGGAGCAATGCGAGTGAGAACATATTTGCTATTAAAGCTGATACTGATCTAGTAAGAAGAGTGTTGAACAAAAAATGGGATGTAAAGGAAATCCATGATCTTTGATACGTCTCTTTGCTAAGAAATTTCGAGGACGAATTTTTTTTATGGGTGGTAGATTGTAACGGCTGTGTTTTTGGGAAAAAAATCTACATACTGATAATTACATCATTATACCACCTTAATGCCCAATTTAATGGGATTATTATTCCATTTCCTTTTTCTCCCATTGTCAACAATAAAATCCCAAGGATTCCCCCTCCGTACCTCTCACGTCACTTTCCTTGCCATTGAAGAGAGAGAGAGGAATGGAGATCTCCTCAGGCGTCCTTCGTCGTCGCAGGAGAAGGCAACGCCGAATCAGAGAAGGAGAGCATAGATCCGTGAACGGAAGGAGACACGACGACTACGTCAAGTAGAGTTACGCGTTGGACCTGAGGTATGTATCAGTGCAGGATTTTCGTATACGGAACCATTTGATTTGAGATACGACATCTAAATGTATGTATTGGTTCCGTAGGTTAATACGTATGCACAATGACTTGATTTAGAATGAGACCACAATGTATGTGTTGGTTTATGGTTATACATATTAACAATGACCAAATCCGAATTACGATATGTAAATGTATGAATCGGCTCGTAGGTTAGCACACATATATACCGATTCAATTTTGGACAGAACTCTGAATTTATATATCGGTATAGGATTTTAAGTTTGAATAATGCTTATGTCCGGATTAAGGCATTTCAATGCATGGGTCAGTACAATGGAACATCACATAAGATCTAGATGACTACCCTCATTTAGCAACGTGTCTTTTTTTTATTATCATAATTGGTCCGATGACGAAGTAGAGCGAAAAACAACTTACATATCTAAATTGTCTAACTCTTCGCAGTGTGTCCTGGATTTTAAGATATAAGTAATCATACATGTTTTTTTGGCTTCGAACTTGCGTTGTTGGAGGGAACTATTCCCTGAATCTTGACAAACAAAAATACATGTGCGTGAATGCAATGAGCAATCTCGACAATCGTACAACCAACTTCTCGTATTTATTGATTTCAACAAGCAGAGGATGGATCTTTAGTTTAGGATTAGATTGAGTAAAGTGGTATCTCCATAATAATGTTTGTACTATTAATAATTGCACAATTTAGGTAGAAACATTCGAACAATTATAGCAAGAGATACTACTATTTCGACAAGCGTATAGCCTGTACGTTACTAATAGTGCATCAAATTTCTAAAAACAATGTTTAAAGATCCTTGCACTTTCTTAACCTTGGTGTGCATAAAATTAAGATGTTTGGAAAGGATATATGCAGGGCATAAAGAAAGGAAAGAGAACTAATTCTTGACAAGAGTACAATGTTGATTGAGTACTAAATGCTATGTGTTAATGGAATAGATAGAATAATGGATTTATGTGTTTTTATGTGACATGAAATGCGATAAGATCATTGTGTTTTTCTTCCAATCGAAAAAGTGGAACCTATGGATCCGTAGTTAGATCGATGTCATACGAGTATAATATTTTGGTCTTACAAAATCCTATGGAAAAGATAATAACATTATTCAGGTTTATGCGCATTATATGCAAGTATATTACTTTAACAAAAAAAGCTAAATTATTTATTAAGACAGTTAGCAAGGTGCCTGTTGCAATATGGTTATATGTAATTTATATCATATAGCCTTTGAGAAGGTGGAATTAGTAACAAAAATAACCATAACTATGAATTTATACCATGAGTTATCCCCTTGTGAAATTGAGAATATTTCATGTTGAAACTTACCAAAGGATATTGCAAATCTTAGAAGGTTTAAGGTATAACTGGTAAATTTGAAGTAGTCATGGTATCTTCATGAAGTAGTCTAATATTATCATAATTGTGATAACCATAAATAAGAATTTAAGGCACAGACTCATAAGAGTCACATTGATGACCGCAAGGGGTCATGTTAGCCGCAAGGGGCAACGCCGCAAGGGGTGTATGGTTGCAAGGAACCATAGAGGCAAAAGACAAGTCCTCTACAGTTTTACCTACACTGTCATGATAACGCCGCAAGGGGCAACACCGCAAGGGGTGTATGGTTGCAAGGAACCACGGAGGCAAAAGCTAAGTCCTCTACAGTTGTAGCTACACTGTCATGGACCGCAAGTGCCAGCGGTTGAAAACGTATAACAAGATACGTACATGAATGTTATGAAATAAATGATTTATAACAGTAAACCAGTACAAGTATGCAAGAAAATGATTTATAAAGGTAAATCATTACAAGTTGCAAAATATATGGTTTATAATAATAAACCATTACAAGTATGCAAGGAAATGATTTATAAAGATAAATCATTACAAGGTATGAAAAAAATAGTTCATAACATGCTATGTATGAAAGTGGTTTAATTAAAGATAAACCAGTATATGTTATGCAAGAAAATGGTTAATTTGATAATGAACCATTACATATTATACAAAAACTGGTTTATGAAAGTTAAACCATCAAAGTCATGGGGGTTAATATGCAAAATGATTTATATGATTTAAGAAGTATGTAACTTGCCATGTATTTTATGAAATAAGCCCCCCAAGTTGATATAAATGGTTGTCATATCTACTTGTGTGATTTACATGCACTCCCATGTTTTTTTAAAGAAGTGAAATTATATATTATAGGGATCGAACATAGACATGCATGGGAACTATCTAGGCACGTAATGATGTGTATCTATGAAAATACAAGTACATGAATTATAACAGACCAAGGATCGTTAGAATACCCATGCATGGACCCCGATGCATACTGGGCATTAGGCTCATGAAAAAATTATTTTTGTCAATTTCAGGTAAAGAACATGGTGGACTGTTTAATCAGGATCGTGCTACAGATTTCTCGGATTCCTGATGTGGTACGATACAACTCGTGAATATTTAAAGATATCTATATGCCTACAGGAACAGTTGAGATGTTGTTTTAAATTCTTAGAGTAGTTTTTTGCAAAAATACCCCAGTTAGACTTGTTATAATGGAACTCTTTATTGAGTGGACTTTTTATGGAATTGATATTACCGCTGCTCAATGGTTGCCATGCACGTTCATGTAACAGTTCGGTCGTGCGATCTAATACCACATGCTTCCGCCGGTCGTCGCGACCCGTTCCGTTACAAATGGTATCAGAGCCGAATGCCCTCTAACAGTGGAAAGGGCTACTCGAGAGGTGGAACCGCCCCTACAAGAGGTTGGAGGAAATGGGTGATGAATACTCATTCATCACTCTTTATTCTTATATTTTAGCTACAAAAACCTTTGCAAATGCATGTATATGTTTGTAAATATAAATAATTACCAAAATCATGCATTGTGTAAAAAGTAATAATTAGCATGTTTTTGTGCAAAAATAAAGAATAAAGATTAAAAAGAAAAAGAGGGAAATATTTAGAATAAATATTGAGCAACCTAATCCCAAGGGAGGGCTCAGCATGGGCCTGACCGCATAAAAACCAAAAGTAGAGAGAGATAGGGAGCTCATGTGTGTAAATATACCTGTAAATACAATAAAAATATTTTCCTCTAAAATAGAATAAAAGTGGCTTGTACATATTTGTAAATATTTGTAAAAACAAAATCAAGATAAAAATAGAAAAATAAAAAAGAAAACAAAAATTCCTTTACTTGTGCATATTCACCTTGTACATAGACACCCCATCACTATTTATTTCACCCGATAAATAATTAAATCAATTTCCGAAAAATTTGCAAATATTCAATCTATTATGGTGTAAATGAATAAAATAAAAACCATGAAAACAAAAATCAAATAAAAAGAGTAAAATTAAAAATAAAAAAGAACCTTGTACATATACCATGTATATAGATGTATATATCTATTTATTTCCCCCTTCTATATAAATAAGAAAAATAAAATAGAAATACCCTTTTATTCCTAATTTTATGCTATAAATAAAAAAAATATAGAATGGGAATAGAAATGCACAAAAAAAACTAATTAAAAATCAAAAATCAAAAACCTATATTTTACATGTACCTATATAGTGTACTATATTGTAAATACCCAATTTTTATTTCAAAAATATAATTAAAAAACAAAAAAAATAGTTTATAAATAAATAAACAATTTTTATGTTTTACGTTTTTCTTAATTCGGCCTTTTTCTATTTTATTTTGAATTTCTAAATAATTATGACCTGGAAAATTCTGATTGGTCCACGGGGGACGTTGACCTCCGGTCAACTGCCCACCGCGGACCTCTCTGTCACGGGTTTGGATTTTTTGCACGACTTCTCTCTCTTCTCACCTCTAGACTCGATCACCTCACACCCAAACTCAGGGTCCAACTCGTTCTTGCCAGATCGGACACCCTCGCCGGCATGCCCGCCTCAGGGTCCACGCCCTGAGCTTCCCTACCCGATCGATTTTAGCCAAACCCCTGGCAGTATAATTTCCGAGCTCCACCTCCTCTTCCTGGATCTCTTGGCTCCCCATCCTCCATCCCAGGACCTCTATTGCCATCCTCGAGGTGACAGCTCTCCGTTGGCCATGTCGCAGAGAGGAGAGGGTGCCGAGACCTCAGATCCGGCGTCTTCGCGACGCCGTGCTCCACCTGAAGGTAGAGCTCGAGCCTCGGGCCTCGACGACCCGCGAGGCGACGACCTAGAGCTCCCTGAGCTCAAGCCCAATCGACCCATCCGCCCAGGTAGCCGTAGTTTTCTTTCCTTGTCTTTAATTTTGATTTTCTCCCAAATCATGTCGTCGCCGACGACCTTTGATTCCGACCACCCTAGTCTTCGTCCCGACCATCGGAATCACCCATCACGATCGCCTTCCCCTCGCACATCTTCTCCGCCCATCCATTCAACCCAGCTCGCACAGGAGCTGGGGTTTCAAGCTCCTCCGTCGTCGCATCGCCGGAGCTCGTCCATCTCGCCGCACCGATCACCTCCACCACCGCTAACGGGGTCGAGGCACTTTGCCCTCGACCCAGGAGTCTTCTGGTGCCATTTTTCAGGTACGACGAGGACTGTCTGAGGTCCTCCAACTCGAGCCCAGGAGCTTCTCCTCCGCCGGAGTCGACCGAGCTCTCCGGAGCTCCATTGTTCCATCGGAGGCATCCTACAGACGCGGGAGGCCAAGGCGAAGCTCCTCCGATATTCAGCAACCCGCGAGGAGACCCGGAGCGCACGCAGCGAGCCGGCGAAGGTCGCCGGCCATCAGTTCTTCCTCGACCTCCAGATACCGTTGGATCGTCCTCCAGCTCCAGATTCAATACGAGCCATCCATTCAGGAGCGCCATCACTGCACGATCGTGAGGAGGGTCGATCCAGACCGTTCGATCCGGACGAAGAAGCACCACCTTTCCCCGACCGTCGGATCACGTACGTGGCAGCTTCCCAACCGTCGGATTGCGCCAAGGGTTTCAGTAGCGAGGCGTCCCCTATTCTGGACCGTTGGATCTCCACGTGGCACGCGCTCAGCCCTTGGATCGTTAATAAGGGGTAATTGTCCTTAGGCCCCTCTGTTTTTAATTTTTATTATATAGTCTTGTAATATAGAGTGGAGTTGTTTTATTTTTGGATAAATTGCACCTTGGAGCCCGATAGTTATTTTATTTGTATGTATACCCCTGCGCATTGTGGACACGTGCGTCGACACGTGAGTTTTGTGGATATTTGCATAGAGGCCCTGATAGTCTCCATATTTGCACTTATGCCCCTGTGCGTGTTTTTTACACTTAAGCCCCCGGACCTTTAGTACGTGTTACTAATTGGTCCAGGGACTTAAAGTATTTGCATATAGGTCCTTGTGTGCCCAGGACACGCGCCACGCGTGTGACTTCTTGGAGAAATTGCACCAGGACCCCCTGGACCCCAATTTTTGTTACTATTAGGCCCCTTGAAGATATTTTTAATGCAATCGGGTCCTTGAACACTATGGGCTTTTGATTGTTTTAAATAAAATATCAAATTAACTACAAATTTTGTGAAAATTGGAAACGTGGCTCCTGCCACAATGTAAAATTTTCACTAAATTTTTGGGAAATTTTTGAGCCCTTTTTCTATTTTTAAAAATTCAAAAACACACCATTTTCAGACTTTCCAGCTTTAAAAATCACAAAAAAATATTAAAACGTCTTCAAAAATTCTAAAAAAATCAGATTTTGTTGTTTTTGAGTTGTTTGATTTTCTGACCAATTCTGGTCATTTTTGGATTTATACAAACTAAAAAATTAAAAAACCCTTAAAATCTTATAAAAATTCTACAAAATTATTTAAAATCCCAAAAGAAATAATTTCTTCTCTATAAGTTTGCTTGTTATTTGTATTTTCCATAAAAATTACCTCCAGGCTTTTTAGGGACTTTTAGATATTTTATCTAAGTCCCCCACGCTTGGCTGGACATTGTTGTTGTCTTTTTGCATTGTTTTATTTTTAGAAAATTAAATGAAAATCAGATACCAAAAATTCATCAAAAAAGTAAAAAACCCATAAAACTTAAAAATATTTTTGTTTGATTTTTCTGAGCATTTTTGGTTGCTTAAATAATTGTGTGTAGTTGCCTGTTCGCATTGTTTCTTATTTTCTTTATATTTGAAAAATCCACAAACATTTAAAAAAAAGAATAAAAATCCACCAAAAAGACTTCTCTTTTATTTTATTTCTTTTTTAGACTACTTCGTAGGCCGCAAGGCCATTACGTGGTCCCTGAGTCCGACCCTGGTCGCTATACCAGGCTAATCCAATAGCCAGGACTGCTATCGTATTTATCTAATTTTGGTGGTCTGCACTTGATTTTCTTGATTGACCGATTGAATTCCGGGATCCGGGTCGCAACGAACCTTGATCTATTTTCTTTCACCCATATCTTAGTGGTTTTTCGGTCGTCAGAATGGCGTCGTTGCCAAGGAGCACGACTTAGTAGTTTTTCTTATTCATTTTCTTTTTCGCGGCTTTCTGCGGCTCTTTCTGAGTCCGTGGCTTTTCGCGGCTTTTTCTTTTTCTCTTATTTTTGTTTTATTTTATTTTATTTTGTTGTCTTTTCTTCTATTTTTGTTTTTGTTTGATTTTGTGTATTTATTTTATTTGTCATTTATGCACATATACCCCTGTTTATATTTTCTGTCTTTATTTGATTATTTTTGGTCTGTGACACTTGTCTTCTTTCTTGCGAGGGCCCGAGGACCGAGGCGGCGACTCTCGAGACGTCGGAGCAGCCGCGGGATTCGGAGGCGGCTCCCTTTTGCACGGAGCCGCAGGAGAGAGCGAGAGAGGAGCTGAGTGAGAGAGGATTAGTTTAGGTTTATTTTCGCATATTTGATTTGAATTGTAATAACACAAGGACGCTCAGCTTGGACTTAGACTTTTCTCAGGTCTGTTTTGCCGAGCACCGGTGTGCTCGGGGGACCCTTAGATTTTTCGCGGTTTTTCTTCACGGTTTTTTTTTGCTGCCTTTTACAGTTTTACGCGGTTTTTCTCGAGCCCCTAGCCATAGGACTTTCTGCTTGACTGTGCCGTACTTAGTAGGATCCACACACCTAATAGATTGCTTGTTCCTATAGATAGTTAATTGGACCTACTAATAAAAAGTTAATAAAAATAGCTGATTCATTTTCCTTCGAGACTACATGCCGCTGCCTGCCCTGCCAAGCGCTGCTCCGGAACCCGATATGTCGGGAGGAGGAGGGGTAGACCGAGATCGGACTCTCTGGATCGAAGGCTGGTGACCAGCTAGACGGTTTTGTCGTGTAGAAGTTGCCTGATTAGGACTCGGCTTTTCCCGCTGCACCATATAGGTAGTTTCTTTTCTGCCTTTAAATTCTACGCGTATCATATTGCATGTAGAGTGCTGGAGTCAGATACACCTTTCTTACTTTGCATGCATCATTGATTTCATCGCGCATTGTCTTTTTCGTCTTCTCCCCCCGTTTTTGACTTAATAACCAGGAGAACCAAAAAATTCGTTAGGCCTCTTTATTTTTATTGAAAAAGACCTAAAAAGAAAAACAATAAAATTGGGACTGCTTAAAACTATTGATCACTAAAAGACACTTGATTTAAAAACTTGTCTTGGGGAGAGCAACCCCCTCATTGCTTGGTTTGATTGTGCGAGAGAGTGACCCGAACACTAGGTAGAGCCCTCCGGTACCATTCTCGACTGATTACCGACTCTTCTGTGTGGGACAGTCGGTTGGGAAGGTATTGGGTATCCCAACAGGTCACGTAATCGCTCTGATATCTTGATATTTGACCGAGCCTTTACGGTCATCAGCTCGCGTTGTGTTGGTGAACTTGGGGTTTGCTTGTGATCATAATTTCTCCAGATCACATCCGCCTTACTCGCCACATCAAGATGATGGATAAACAATCTCTTAGGCAGTCTCTGGGTGCACCGCTTTCGGGCGCGTCTAACCTCTCATCTAGGTTGGATCGCGAGAGCCAAGACCCGCTCTCCGAACCCGAGTATGATTCCACCCTGTTCCCCCTCGACCCCCTTTCTTTCGGTTCTAAGAGACCAGTGCCAGAGGAGAGATTAGCAGATTTATCGGCACCTGAGTTTGGATCGTTTGATTTTGCAGAGACTATGGGCGGCAGTTCCAATGATCGCTCTAGAGGTCCACAGCCCGAGCACTTTGTTCTGGACCAGGGTGCGATCAACTCCACCTTGATCGCCTCCCTCGAGACGGTACAACAGCAGTTGAGGGATCAGGGAGCGTTTATGTTGGATATGAGGAGAGAGATGGAGCAGATGAGAGCAGAGCGAGAGCAGCGTAGAGACGGGCCGAGAGTCCCAAATGATGCAGCAGCAGCCGCCGCAACGACCACCGCCGCAGCGGCTGCCGCCGCGGCAGGAGCAGGAGACCCACCGAGACCGATGCGGGAGTTGCACAACCCCGTATTGACACCGATGCATCACTTGGTTGTGCTACCAGCTATCGTGGGGGACTTCAAGTTCCCCCCGAATACTTTACAGTTATTCCCCCGTTTCCATGGGCTCGCCACCAAGGAGCCCCATCTCCACCTCCAGGAGTTTTTGATGATTTGTAGTACTGTCCACGATCGTCAGGTGGACCAGGATACCATCAAGATGATTGCCTTCCCCTTTTCCTTGGCAGACAGAGCAGCCACCTGGCTGAAACATCTGGGGAAGTTTGTCTACACTTGGGAGCAGCTCCGCACAGAGTACTTGCACAAGTACTATCCACTCGGGCAGACCAATGCCGCGAGAGCCCTGATCAGCAACTTCTCCAATCTCCCCAACAAGCAGTTCCATGAGGCATGGAAGAGGTTCAGAGAGCTGACTGATAGATGCCCGCACCACGACATTTCCAAGCCGAACCTCGTGCAGAGCTTTTTCAGCGGGCTTACACCAGAGCTTCAGGGCTTGGTGAACGCTTCTTGTGGTGGGTCTTACTTCGCCAAGGATCACGTCCAGGTCTGGGCCATATACGAGGAGATGGCCGAGAACTACATGGTGATGTCCCAGACCCGGTTGTATACTTAGGGCAGACCCCAGCAGCCACAGACCGTGCAGTACCAGAGGATAGCATGGGTCGACGTCGGTCCTTCCAGTTCGTCCGCAGTAGCAGCAGCACAGGCAGAGTCTTCAGTTGCGGACATGGGGATCATCAGCGAGAAGCTGGACCGGATGGAGTTGATAGAGAAGAAGCAGTGCCAGGGCATCACTCAGATGGAGCAGATGGCATAGACTCTGAGCGACATGAAGACCCAGCTCATGTGTCTCCAGGAGGCACAGACGGCTTCCCAGCCCCATCTTCAGTCGCGAGGTGATTCCGGCAGCAACAGCAGCTCGTCCCAGCACTCCAGCTCTCACCAGCAGCCTAGACAGGTCCATCTTGTACAGGCGGAGCTGTACCAGCAGCAGCAGCCCACCTACCAGTCACCACCATATCCAGACTTGCAGATGGTGGTATACCAGCCGGATCAGCCTCTGGAAGTACTCCCGCCACCCCAGTATGATGCAGAGCCGTTGATGGATGTCAACGGGATTTGGTATGACCGCCCTCAGCCCGGTATCCGACGATACCATCACGGATTCCGTTGGGGGACCGGAGGTACCCAGCCCCAGCAGCAGCAATCAGGTCAGGGAGGCCAGTACGACCATCAGAGGGATCACCAGCCGCAGCAGCAGCAGCCCCCAGTGTACCCACCACAGCAGCAGCGGCAGTCATCATATGGTACTCGTCCCTATCAGCAGGGACAGTCTTGGAGGCGAGATCAGCCTCACCAGCAGCAGCAGCATCACCCATACCCCTCTCAGCCACAGTTGCAGTTCCAGCAGCCTCATTACTAGAGAGGCTACCCGTCGGGCTCCCATGAGAGCCCCGTCTTGGATGATATAGCCCACCTTCTCACCGATCAGCAGGCTACCTTTCGACGGAAGATGGACGAGTTCCGCCAGGAGATGCGGGACATTGTGAGAGGGAAGGCTGCCATCCCTGCCCAGATTGAGCTGAACCCCAACAGCCTGAAGAGGAAATCTGAGCAGGTAGCTTGTACTGAGTATACCACTCCTAGTGATGCATTTGGTGAGATGACTGGATATCTTATTGATACTGATTTTGTCACACTTAGGAGCGGTAGGATGCCAGCAGGCGGCGCCTCGTCTTAGCCACATCATGAGGATACATCTAGAGCGCCCGATGAGGAGGAGGAGAGCGGTACTAAGACCACTAGAGACGATGACGGTGGTACTGATGCCACCAAGGATGCTGATTCCACAGGCGGTGCTTAGGCTGCCGTTTCACCAGTTGGAGGAGGTGGTACTGAGGCCACCCACTATGCCGAGCTAGAGCGCGGTACTGAGGCCGCGAGTCTTCCAATTGATCCAGCTGATGGTGGTGCTGAGGCCACCCATGCTTTTGTTGAGAGACCTGTTGTTTTTACTACTTCTGATGTATCTCGGAACTCTATTGTGAATAAAGGAAAAGGTTTGGTTTTTTTCGGTCCCACTGTGGTGCGCGATGTATGTGCGGATCCGGCCGTCGAGCCGTCTAGACCTTTTCCTAGTCCTTCATCTGAGAAGGACCCAGTGATCCCCTTCCATAGAGCCCTTCAGATGGGGAAGGGGAACAAAAAAGAAAATCCCAAAAAGAGAGATCAGGAAGAGTTCAGCCAACAGATGATAGATCGGTTTCACATACAGATGACTCATCAGGAGGCTTTGCAGCACATTCCCCTTCTTCAGCGTTCCCTTAGAGACAGGACTACAGTCAGGAGGAAGAGGAGGAACCACCACTCAGAGATCCATGTGCTGACGAAAGCCACGTGTTTCGCGATCCAGAACCGTCTACCGGCCAAGAGGCCAGAATCCGGAGCCCCTTATGTCAGATGTCGCATTAGAGAGCAGAGGTTCGACCGTACTCTATTAGATAGCGGATCGTCGATCAACCTCCTTCCGGCAGCCCTTCTCGATCGCTTCGAGTTGGGCACTCTTAGACAGAGCAGGACAGTCCTTTAATTTGTTGATCGATCTGTCAAGAGGCCGAAGGGGTTGTTGCGAGACGTTGTCGTCACGATTCAGGGCCTGCTATTCCCCATGGACTTCGTAGTGTTGGACATGGAGATCCTTGATTCAGTGACCGATACCCCCATCATTCTCGGTCGTCCGTTCTTGGCCACAGCCAAGGCAGTGACTGGCCATGATAGCGGGAAGGTATACTTTCACGTCGAGGGCGAAAGTGTACAAATAGAGACGGTCGAGTCGAGGACAGGCGAGCCAGAGACAGATCATGCTCAGAGACCACTTCAGATGCAGAGCAGATAACAGATGCCGGGATAGACATCCACCAGGACTGTGACTTTGTGATTACAGACGATGAAGCAGTTTGGGCAGACCTAGCAGCACAGGCCATCCTCTCATTTTCAGATTCCGCTGATGTAGAGACGACAGCAGAGGAGAGCTTGGAGAGCACATTCCTGGTCCAGGATACTTCAGAGGCAGCAGAGCCGGTTCTCGACTGCGACACAGATTTTTGCGATGATGGTGGTGTTGATGCCACCTTAGAGGATACAGATCCCTCGGAGTCAGAGTCTGATTGGGTAGATTTTAAGGATTACATGCCATACCTGATTCCATTGAGCATACAGCTGAGGAGGAGGTAGATGCCGAGCAGAGCAGAGACAGTCCATCAGGGCAGCCTTCTCCAGTTTCTGAGATTGATAGAGAGTTTCAGTTCTCCCATGCAGATTTGGCAGCGTTCACGCAGACTTTCCAGAGGCCAGATCCACCAGCACCCAGCTGTCCAGAGCTGAAGCCTCTCCCTACTATGCTGAAGTATCGATTCTTTGCGGGTGAGCCTGAGATGTACCCAGTCATCATCTCCGTTGATCTGACTGGAGAGCAAGAATCCCGTCTGATGGGGGTTCTTGAAAAGAACTGCAAGGCAATCGGATGGAGCGTAGCAGATCTACAGCGGATAAGTCCGGCCCTGTGCTCCCATCATATCTATCTCGAGGATGAGGCAAAGTCGTCGCGTGAGTTCCAGCGGCGGCTGAACCCAAATCTGAGAGAGGTTGTCATGAAGAAAATTTCGAAATGGTGGAGCGTCGATTTTATCTACCCCATCTCCGACTCCAAGTGGGTCAGCCCCTTGCATGTGGTGCCCAAGAAGACGGGCATCACTACAGTAATTAACAAGTCTGGAGAGGAGATTGCTACACGAGTACCCACTTCTTGGCGGGTCTGTGTTGACTACAGAAGACTCAACCAGGCCACCAAGAAGGATCATTTCCCCCTGCCCTTTATTGATAAGATTATTGAGAGACTGGCAGGGAAGATTCACTACTGTTTCCTGGATGGGTACTCGGGCTGCAACCAGGTGGCCATCGCTCCTGAGGACCAAGAGAAGACCACCTTTACCTGTCCCTTCGGCACATACGCCTTCCGACGCATGCCACTTGGGCTATGCAATGGCCCTACGACCTTTCAGAGATGCATGATGTCGATCTTTTCGGACATGGTAGGGGAGTGCTTGGAGGTCTTCATGGATGATTTCTCGGTTTATGGCGACGGATTCGACTCATGTCTTAACTGCCTAGACCGAGTGCTTCAGCGATGTATAGAAGTCCACCTTGTGCTATCTTGGGAGAAGAGTCACTTCATTGTGACTCAAGGGACGGTTCTTGGCCATATCATCTCCAACAGGGGCATGGAGGTTGATCCGGCCAAGGTAGATGTCATTAGAAAACTCGCACCGCCGTCCAATTTGCGGCAGTTACGGTCATTCCTGGGGCACGTCGGTTTCTACCGATGATTTATTCATGATTTCAGCCGGATTGCCCGACCGTTGACTGACCTGCTGATGAAAGACACTGAGTTCCTTGTCGATGAAAAATGTCTTTCGTCCTTCGAGACTCTCAAGCAGTGTGTTATAGAGGCTCCTGTTCTCCAGCCGCCTGATTGGTCTCTCCCATTCGAGATCATGACGGATGCCTCCGGTTTTGCCGTAGGGGCCGTGCTGGGACAGAGGAGGGATGGAGTCCCATTTGCTATCCACTACGCTAGCCGCACATTGGATTCCGCGCAACGGAATTATACAGTCACAGAGAAGGAGATGCTAGCCGTAGTGTTCGCCCTAGATAAGTTCAGATCGTACATTATTGGATCTAGAGTGACCTTGTATATTGATCACACCGCCATCCGATACCTCATGGCAAAGAAGGATGCCAAGGCCAGACTGACTAGATGGATCCTTCTACTCCAGGAGTTCGACATTGAGATCAAAGATAAGCCTGTAGTCAAGAATGTGGTGGCGGATCATCTTTCCCGTTTAGAGTAGCCTGAGGATTCTGAGCAGATTGATCCCATTTGTGAGACCTTCCCAGATGAGGCGATCCTTGCTATCGCCTCCCTCCCGTGGTATGCTGACATTGTGAACTTTCTTGTTGCTAAGAAAGTCCCACAAGGTTGGCCCAGGCAGAGGCTTGAGACCTTCCTTGCGAAGGCCACGTCCTACCACTGGGAGGATCCCATCCTTTACCACGAAGGAGGGGATAGTGTCTGGCGTAGGTGCATTCCTCAGGAGGAGCACCATAGCATCCTCACTTACGGCCACAAGCTTGAGGCAGGAGGACATCATTCTGGGAGGAGAACGGAATAGAAAGTGCTCCAATCTGGCTTGTGGTGGCCTACCCTCTTCAAGGACTCTGTTGAGTTCGTGAAGAGGTGTACTGACTGTCGGAGGATGGGCACTTGTGGACAGCGTGATATGATGCCGATGCAGCCTATTCACTTCTGTGAGGTTTTTGACGCACGGGGCATCAATTTCATGGGTCCATTCCCTAAGAGTCAGGGATTTGAGTACATTCTGTTGACCGTGGACTATGTTAGTCATTGGGTTGAGGCCATCCCCGCCCGAGCCACTGATGCGAGGACAATTTGCAGATTTTTGAGGAAACACATCATCACACGGTTCGGGGTACCTCGAGTATTGATTTCAGATGGGGGGTCTCATTTCATCAACGACCAGGTGAAGGCCCTTGCTAGCGAGTTCGGCATAGACCATCGAGTTGCAACTCCATACCATCCAAAGATGAATGGTCTAGCTGAGGTGTCGAACAGGGAGATCAAGACTATTTTGCAGAAAGTCGTCCGCCCTGACCGAAAGGATTGGTCACAGCTTTTGGACTCGATCTTGTGGGCTTATAGGACGTCTTTCAAGACACCATTGGGAACATCTCCCTTTCACCTCGTATATGGCAAGCCGTGCCATTTACCTGTTTAGTTGAGACACAGGTCACTTTGGGCAGTCACTGAGATACTTATGGATCCAGATAGTGTAGGAGACCAAAGGAGGGCAGAGTTAGCAGCCCTGGAGGAGCATAGAGATACTGCCTTCTCAAACAGCCTACATTACAAGGAGAGAGTAAAAGAGTGGCATGATTCTCACATCAGCCACAAATGTTTTGAGCTTGAACAGAGAGTATGGTTGTTTGATGCAAGGCTTCATCTATTTATGACCAGCCAAAAGACCAAGGTAAAGGTATCAATCGGTCGTCACGACCTCAATCACTCGGCTAAGTCAATCAAGAAAAATAGACCACCAAGATAGATAAAATCAATCAAAAATGCGATAGAGGTCTCGCTATTAGATTAACCTGGTATAGCGACCAGGGTCGAACACAAGGAGCACGGGTTGGCCTCTCGGCCTACGAAGTAGTCAAAAAGAGAAATAAAATAAAAGAAGAAAATATTTTTGGTGGTTTTTTCTAATTATTTAATATTTTTTGGATTTTTAATGTGTTAAGAAAATAAGACAAGTAAATAAACACACACTTCAACAATTTATTAAAAGCATTAAAAATCAACCAAAAATTCAAACAAAAATATTTTTGTGTGTTTTCTAATTTTAGTGTTTTTGGTGAATTTTTGAGAATTCTCTGATGTTTATTTAATTTTCTAAAAATCAAAAAGTGACTGAAAAGAAAGGTACTGTCCAGCCGAGCTAAAAGGGCCTAGATAAAATATCTAAAGGCAACAAATTAGCTGGGAGGTAATTTTCCTGTAAAGAAAATAAATCAAGGAAAATTTAGGCACCTAGTTTATTATTTTTGGATTTTTCATTGATTTACTAGAATTTTTATAAGATTTGAGTGTTTTTTAATTTTTAGTTGTTTTCAGAAATGAATAATAGCCAAAATTGGCTAGAAAATCAGACACAACAAAGTAGACAGTAGACAATTTTTTTGTAATTTTTAGACACTATTTAATATTTTTTTATGATTTTTAATGTTAGACAGTTAAGAAAATAGAGGTTTTTGAATTTTTAAAAATATCAAATGAAAACAAAAATGTCCTCAAAAATCTTCGAAAATTTTACACCATGGCAGGAGCCATGTATCCATTTTTCGTTTGATTTGGAGGTAATTTTTTATTTTATTCAAAAATGAAGAGGGGGCACAGTGCATAGGGACCAAAGTGCAAATACCCAAGAGTCTGGGGGGTCTGGTGCAATTAACCTAGCGAAACACGTGCTACACGCGTGTCTGGGGCACTCAGGGACCCATATGTAAGAAAAATAAGTTCCAAGGGCTTATTGGTAACATGTACCAAAAGTCCAGGGACCTATTCGCAAAATACCCAAAAAATCACGCACATGTTCAAATGTGTCACGCACAGGGGTATGAATGCAAATAGTTAAAAACTTTCATTCATTAATGAACAACCAGAACTGCAGGGCCTATATAGCAAATAAACCAGAAAATCACGTGTCGAAGCACGTGTCATACAACGCACAGGGGCACATCCGCAAATAAATGCAAGTACCAGGGTCTCTATTCAATTATACCAAAAACTAAACAACTAAACTAACTAATTGCAGGACTAAAGACAAAATGAAATAAACAAGAGGGCCTAAGGGTAAATTACCCTTTATTAATGCGGACCGCAGGATAGACGTCACGTGGAGGGATCAACGGTGGGGATCGGCTGGCGCTCCAACACTGGGGTCCTCGAAGTGATCCGACACTCTCGGTTCAGCCACGTGGTATGATCAACGGTCGTGGCTCTCTGTGGCTAACCCACGAGCATCGGGCGGCTGGGATCGGTCCTCCTCAGATTTGACGTTGAAGGCGGCTCCGGGAAAGGATGGTCCAGATAAGACCTGGAGCAGGAGGGCTGATCGAACGGCGTCTGAAGGTCGAGGAAGAACAGGTGGCCGGCGAGGTTCGCCGGCCTCGTGCGTGTGCACCTAACCTTCCCTGCTGCGCCTGAGGATCGGAGAAGCTCCGGCGTGGCGCTGCGCAGCTGCTGGTGTCCTCCGATGACCCAGCCGAGCTCTGTAGAGCTCGGGCGAGGTTGACGGAGGTGAAGCTCCTGGCTCGATGTCGAAGGACCTCAGATGGTCCTCCTTGAACCTGCAAAACAATCCAAGAGACTCACGGGTCGAGGGCAAACTGCCTCGACCCAGTTAGGCAGAGTGAAGGTGAACGATGGGGCGATATGGGCGAGCTCCGGCGAAGGGAGGACGGTGGAGCTCGAATCCCAGCTCCTGTGCGAGCTAGGTTGGATGGAGATGTGGAGAAAGTGCGTGGGAAGACGGCGAAGGCTATGGCGATGCCCGATGATCGACTGGTGGTCGGAATCGATAGGAATTGACGATGGACGGCGACGGAGCGATTTGGGGGTAACTAGAAATTACGGGAAAAGAAAGGCTAACGGAGCTACCTGGGTGGCTGAATGGGCTGTGGGCGAGCTTGCGCAGCTCTGGGTCTTTGCCTCACGGAGCGCCGACGTCTGAGGCTCGATGCTCCTGCTGGTGGCGGAGCAAGGCGGCGATGCTCGCCGGATCAGTGGCCACGCTCCCTCTCCTCGCTTCGACAGCACCGGATGCGAGCTGTCACTCTCGCGCACACACTGGAGCTCACTGGGGGTGGAATCAAATGACCAAAGATGTGATTTGAGGTGGCGGAGCTAGGAATATATATCATGGAGGGTCTGGAAAGAGGCGCGCATGTAGGGCAATCTGGAGCGCGGATCCCAAGGCGAAGGCTCCGGCGAGGGTGACAGATGTGTCGTGGACGGATCTGACCAGGGGTTTAGGGGAGAATCAATCGGGTTCAGGCGCTAGAAATTAGGGAAATCGGGTCGGGCGCCCAAGCCCGTGAGAAGTGGTCCTGGGGGGGTAGTTGACCGGGCGGTCAACAATCCCAGGACCAGTAGGAAGCGACCACGTGATTGGATTTTAAAATTAAAATTAAGGGTAGCAAATGGCCATTTTAGTGAAAACTCAAAACATGAAATATTTTTATTTTATTTTTTCTATTTTTTAGTGATTTTTAATAATTTTTTCGAAATAAAAATAAGGTATATACATAATATGTTATATATAGGTATATGTACACTATATAGGGTTTTTAATTTTTTAATTTTTTAATTATTATTTTTATGCAATTTTATTCCTATTTTATATTTTATTTATTTTCATTATAAAATAAGGAATAGAAAGATATTTTTATTTTATTTTAATTATTTATATACATAGGTGAAATAAATACATATATACATGGTATATTTATAATATATTTTTGTGTTTTCAATTTTGTTATTTTTATTTTGTTTTTGTTTTAGTTGTTTTTATTTTGTTTATTTACACTATATAATATAGAATATTTACAAAAATTTTAGAAATTAATTTTATTTATTTATAAGGTTAAATAAATATAAAGGTGGTTCTATGTACATGATGACTATACAAGAGGTGTTTTTGTTTTCTATTTAATTTTTAAATTTTTATTTTGAGTTTATATTTATAAATATATACAAATATTTACAAGCCTATTTTTGTGAGGAAAATACTTTTATTTTATTTACATATATATTTACACACATGAGCCCCTATCTCCCTCTACTTTGGCTTTTATGCGGTCAGGCCCATGCTGAGCCCTCCCTTGGGTTAGGTTGCTCAATATTTATTCTAAATACTTCCCTCTTTTTCTTTTTAATCTTTATTCTTTTATTTTTGCACAAAAACATGCTAATTATAGGTTTTTACACAATGCATGCTTTTGGTAATTATTTGTATTTACACATATCTACATGCATTTGCAAAGGTTTTTGTAGCTAAAATATAAGAATAAAGATTGATGAATGAGTATTTATCACCCCCTATACTTAACTTTGCTAGTCCCTTAGCAAACACTTATTTGAAAAAGAAGTGAAAAAGAAATAAAGAAAAAGAAAAAGAGAATGTACAAGGATCAAGGCAGATTATTAAACTTGCCTTCAATAAATTAAGGTATGGAGCTCGATCAGATCTTTGGATTATTAATGTGTCGGAACCTTATTTGGACTTAAGTCTAAAACTCAACAGCCTCTAAGTTCCACTATTCTATAACCAAGACTCCTCAATGCTCTAGATCAGAACAGGTCATCAATCACAAACCCTGAAGACCATGAATCTTTTCTTGTCCTGTGAAAGTGAGGTCTAAGCTCTCCACCTCAGAAATGGCAACTTGACAACCCTCCTCAACAAGGTAACTCTATGACCTTAATCTGGCCACTCTTTCCTCGAAGAGCGGGGTATTCCCTTCTAAGTTCAAGTTGAACCGGCTCAAGAAGAGGAGGAAGAAGAGAATGGGTCAAGGCCAGTGTAGCCAAGTACCCTTGGGAGCTTGACCAGTGTAGCCAAGTCTCCCTGCTGCAAGCTACATCAGGTGGATCATGAAACCAAGCTTTGCTTATTGCACTCTATATACATATTCTGGTGGGATTATCATTTTCTCAGACCCACCATTTTTTTTATAGTTATTTTCTTTTTGCACATTTTTTTTTCGAGTGCATCTATACAACATATGCATGTGCAGCATATATACAAGGAGTTTTTCCTCTTGAGCCAGTAGACTATCCCTCTTTTGAAGCTTTATCGCAACCCACAACTCCTATCTTTAGACTCAATGCTACCAGACCAAGTTGAGATGCACTTCCTTCACTAAAAGAAGAAGAGAGGTTCCGCCTAGAAGTACTACCCTCATATGCTACCCCAAGTCAAGGAAGACTGCTTCCTCATCACCTCATCTGTAGATTGCTCGGTGCATAGTGTTGGTGTCCAAGCAAAGCCATAATCTATATGAGTCATGTGTTGTTGTTAAGTGCTCTACTTAGGCTCATTGAGATGACATGTGATCATAGCCTAGTGGACTCAAAGAATTAAGTCACCATGGACCTGAAAAGCCTTAAACCTAAGCCCCTAGAAGGTTCCTCTTAGAAATTAGGTGGATTAAGACCTTAATCAAGCTCCATTTCTCAATTTGATTCCAGGCTAGTTTAAATGTCAACTATCATCCAGAAAAACTATATACATATGTACAAAAGATGCTATTTACACAAATTTTCACAATCATGCAAAATTTTTTAAAAATGTTTTGAAATCATGAATGGATGATGCATGAAGTGCAAGTTTTGCAAAAAGATATTTACACAAATTTACACAAGATTTTTGCAAACTTTTGATTTTCAAAACATTTTGGAAAAAATTTGTACTATATACATAATTTTGATAAGAAAATATTTACACAAACTTTACACAAAAGATTTTTGAAATCATTTTTACAAAAATAATTTGTACCCTAGCTATTTATGTGCAAATAAAAGAAGTTTATGTACATGAAAAAATTTTTAATTTAATTTTTTTTTGTGATTTTTAGCCATTTTTAGTTTAGCCATTTTATTTATTAACACACTCACACAAAGTACAAGTTATGGCTAAAGTATATATGAAATATATACACACCCCCCTATACTTAGCTCGAACGATGTCCTCAGAGTCAAGAGCGATGAAGAAGACATAACTCATGCTAGGTATAGGGAAGTGAAAAGAAAGGCTATATACAAAGATGAATAAATGAAATAGAAAAGTCAAGAGTGTCTCGGGTCTTCCCCCTATACTTAGGATCAAGTAATCCTAAGTATAGCAGGCTGTATACTAAGGGAAAAACCGAGTGGAGAATGTACAGGGTCTACCCCCCCTATACTTAGGGTGAAATATCCCTACGTATAGGCAGTAAAAACAAGGGTAGACAGAAACAAAAGAAATACCCAAAGGTCTCACATCCCCCCTATACTTAGGGTAAAGTGCACCCTAAGTATAGCATAATCACAAGATGAAGAAAGGGATGTGGGACTAAAGAATGTAGTGATATAGACATCTGGATCTATACAAGGCGGAGGAACAGTGAAACTCAGGCGTGAGATGCGATAGATGTGAGTCAAAAGACCACATCTCACGCAAAAATGAATCGGGGCAAGATCAACGACCCGCGGCTCATGATCTAGAAATGGCTTGAGCCGCTGGCCGTTCACTCGAAAGGTACTCTCAGAAGACAACTCAAATATGTCAATGCTACCGTTGTCGTGTACCTTCCTGACCAAGTAGGGTCCCTTCCATTTGCTCTGTAGCTTCCCTGGAAATAAACGAAGCCTCGCATCAAACAGCCATACTCTCTGTCCAATCTCAAAATGCTTGTGGCTGATATGAGAATCATGCCACTCCTTCACTCTCTCCTTATACTGTAAGCTGTTTGAGAAAGCTGTATCTCTCAGCTCCTCCAGGGCGGCTAACTCTGCCCTCCTCTGGTCTCCCATACCATCTGGATCCATAAGAATATCTGTAACTGCCCAAAGTGACTTATGCCTCAGCTCAACAGGTAAATGGCACGGCTTGCCATATACGAGGCGAAAGGGAGATGTGCCCAATGGAGTCTTGAAAGACGTCCTATATGCCCATAAGACCGAGTCCAAAAGCTGTGACCAATCCTTTCGGTCAGGGCGGACGACTTTCTGCAATATAGTCTTGATCTCCCTATTCGACACCTCGGCTAGACCATTCGTCTGTGGATGGTAAGGTGTAGCAACACGATGGTCCATACCGAACTCGTTAGCAAGGGCCTTCACCTGGTCGTTGATGAAATGAGACCCCCCATCAGAAATCAAAACTCGTGGAACTCCGAACCGCGTGATGATGTGCTTCCTCAAAAATCTGCAAATTGTCCTCGCATCAGCGGCTCGGGCGGGGATAGCCTCAACCCAACGACTAACATAATCCACGGCCAACAGAATGTACTCAAATCCCTGACTCTTAGGGAATGGACCCTTGAAATCGATGCCCCATGCGTCAAAAACCTCACAGAAGTGAATGGGCTGCATCGGCATCATATCACGCTGTCCACAAGTGCCCATCCTCTGACAGTCAGTACACCTCTTCACGAACTCATCAGAGTCCTTGAAGAGGGTAGGCCACCACAAGCCGGATTGGAGCACTTTATGTGCCGTTCTCCTCCCAGAATGATGTCCTCCTGCCTCAAGCTTGTGGCAGTAAGTGAGGACGCTATGGTGTTCCTCCTGAGGATTACACCGACGCCAGACGCTATCCCCTCCTTCGAGGTAAAGGATGGGATCCTCCCAATGGTAGGACTTGGCCTTCGCAAGGAAGGTCTCAAGCCTCTGCCTGGGCCAATCTTGTGGGACTTTCCCAGCTACGAGAAAGTTCACAATATCGGCATACCATGGGAGTGAGGTGATAGCAAGGATCGCCTCATCTGGGAAGGTATCTCGAATGGGATCAATCTGCTCAGACTCCTCAGGCTGCTCTAAACGGGAGAGATGATCCACCACCACATTCTTGACTTCAGGATTGTCCTTGATCTCAATGTCGAATTCCTTAGGTAGAAGGATCCATCTAGTGAGTCTGGCCTTGGCATCCTTCTTTGCCATAAGGTACCTAATGGCGGTGTGATCTGTGTACAAAGTCACTCTAGATCCAATGATATACGATCGAAACTTAACTAGGGCGAATACTACGGCTAGCATCTCCTTCTCTGTGACCGTGTAATTCCGCTGGGCGGAATCCAATGTGCGGCTAGCGTAGTGAATAGCAAATGGAACTCCATCCCTCCTCTGTCCCAGCACTGCCCCTACGGCAAAATCGGAGGCATCCGTCATGATCTCGAATGGGAGAGACCAATCAGGCGGCTGGAAGACAGGAGCCTCAATCACACACTGCTGGAGAGTCGCAAAGGACGAGAGACACTTGTCATCGACAAGAAACTCGGTGTCTTTCGTCGAAAGGTCGGTCAACAGTCGGGCAATCCTGCTGAAATCCTGAATAAATCTCCTATAAAATCCAACGTGCCCCAGGAATGACCGTAGCTGCCTCAAATTGGACGGTGGTGCGAGTTTTCTAATGACATCCACCTTGGCCGGATCAACCTCCATGCCCCTGTTGGAGATGATGTGGCCAAGCACCGTCCCTTGAGTCACCATGAAGTGACTCTCCTCCCAAGATAGAACCAAATGGTACTCAATACATCGCTGGAGTACTCGGTCTAGGCAGTCAAGACAGGAGTCGAATCCGTCGTCGTAGACCGAGAAATCATCCATGAAGACCTCCAACCACTCCCCTACAATGTCCGAAAAGATCGACAGCATGCACCTCTGAAAAGTCGCAGGGGCATTGCATAGCCCAAATGGCATGCGTCGAAGGCATATGTACCAAAGGGATAGGTAAAGGTGGTCTTCTCCTGATCCTCAGGAGCGATGGCCACCTGGTTGTAGCCCGAGTACCCATCCAAGAAGCAATAATGGCTCTTCCCTGCCAGTCTCTCAATGATCTGGTCAATAAAAGGCAAGGGGAAATGGTCCTTCTTGGTGGCCTGGTTGAGTCTCCTGTAGTCAACACAGACCCTCCAAAAGGTGGGTACTCGTGTAGCAATCTCCTCTCCTGACTCACTGATCACAGTCGTGATGCCCGTCTTCTTGGGCACCACATGCAAGGGGCTGACCCACTTGGAGTCGGAAATGGGATAAATGAAATCTGCACTCCACCATTTTGATATTTCCTTCATCACAGCCTCTCTCAGGTTGGGGTTCAGTCGCCGCTGGAACTCATGCGACGGCTTCGCCCCCTCCTCGAGATAGATATGGTGGGAGCACACTGATGGACTAATCCCATGGAGATCTGCTACGCTCCATCCGATTGTCTTGCGGTTCTTTTCAAGAACCCCCATCAAACGGGATTCCTGCTCTCTAGTCAGATCGGCGGAGATGATGACTGGGTACATCTCAGGTTCGCCCGCAAGGAACCGATACTTCAGCGAAGTAGGGAGCGGCTTCAGCTCTGGACAGCTGGGTGCTGGCAAATCTGGCTTCGGAAGAAGGTGGGTGAATGCTGCTAAGTCTGCCAAATCTGCCTGGGAGAAAGAATATGAGCTCTCGCAAACTGGATCTGGAGGAGGCTGCTCAACTATGTTGTCTCTGATCTGCTCTGCCTCTACCTCCTCCTCATCTGTAGGCTCAGGTGGACTCAGGTCTGGCATCTGATCATCACAATCTGCCCAATCAGACTCTGAATCCGAGGGATCTGCATCAAACAAGGTGGCATCAGTACCACCGTCACACAAGGTGGCCTCAGTACCACCATCACTAGCAACCGTGTCGCGGTCGAGAACCGGCTCTGCTGCCTCTGTAGTATCCTGGACCACGGATGTGCTCTCCAAGCTCTCCTCTGCTGTCATCTCTGCATCAGTGGTGTCTGGAAATGAGAGGATGGCCTGTGCTGAAGGGTCTGCCCATGTTGCCTCATCATCTGTGATCACAAAATCACAGTACTGGTGGATGTCTAGCCCAGCCTCTGTCAGTTGCTCTGTATCTGTGCTAGTCTCTGAGCATTCTCTCTCTCTGGCTTTGTAGTCCTCGACCGTCTTTATTTGTACACTCTCGCCCTCGACGCGAAAGTATACCTTCCCGCTATCATGATCAGTCACTGCCTTGACTGTGGCCAAGAACGGACGACCGAGGATGATGGGGGTATCGGTCACTGAATCAGGGATCTCCATGTCCAACACTACGAAGTCCAAGGGGAATTGCAGGCCCTGAATAGTGACGATAATGTCTCGCAACAACCCCTTCGGCCTCTTGACAGATCGATCAGCAAACTGAAGGACTGTCCTGCTCTGTCGAAGAGTGCCCAACTCGAAGCGGTCGAGAAGGGTTGCCGGAAGGAGGTTGATAGATGATCCGCTATCCAATAGAGTACGGTCGAACCTCTGCTCACTAATCTGACATCTAACATACGGGGCTCCTGAATCTGGCCTCTTCGCCGGCAGACGGTTCTGGATCGCGAAGCACGTGGCTTCGTCAGCACATGTATCTCTGAATGATGGTTCCTCCTCCTCCTCCTGACTGTGGTCCTATCTCTCAAAGATCGTTGAAGAAGGGGGATGTGCTGCAAAGCCTCCTGAAGGGTCAGCTGTATGTGAAATCTATCGATCATGCTCTGGCTGAACTCCTCCTGCTCTCTCTTTTTTGGGTCTTTTTCTCTTTTCTTCCCCTTCCCCATCTGAAGGGCTCTAGGGAAGGGGATCACAGGGTCCTTTGCAGATGAAGGACTAGGAAGAGGTCTAGACAGCTCGACGGCCAGATCCGCACATACATCAATCACCACAGTGGGACCAGAAGAAACTAAACCTTTTCCTTTATTCACAACAGTGTTCTGAGGTACATAAACAGAAGGAAAAACAACATCTCTATCAAAACGAACACCGGTGGCCTCAGTACCACCTCGCGCTGGCTCTGCTACTGGACGTCTCACGGCCTCAGTACCGCGGGCTGGCTCGGCTACTCTGGTGGCATCAGCGCCACCTCCTCGAACTGGTGAAGCGGCGGCCTCAGTACCGCCGGTGGAATCAGCATCCTTGGTGGCATTAGTACCACCATCATCATCGTGTGCGGCCTCAGAACCGCTCTCCTCCTCCTCATCTGGCACCCTGGGTGGATCCTCGAGTCGTCACTCAGATGAGGCGCAGCCTGCTGGTGCTCTACCGCTCCTAAGTGTAACAAAATCAGCATCAAATAGATCCAAAGACATATCATCAAATGGATCACTAGGAGTGGCATGCTCAGTGGAAACTACCTGTTCAGATTTCCTCTTCAGGCTGTTCGGATTCGGCTCTATCTGTGCAGGGATGGCGGCCTTCCCTCTCATCAGGTCCCGCATCTCCTGGCGGAACTCGTCCATCTCCCGTAGAAAGGTAGCCTGTTGGTCCGTGAGGATGCGGGCTATGTCGTCCAAGGTGGGGATCTCATGGGAGCCCGACGGGTAGCCTCTCTGGTGCTGAGGCTGCTGGAACTGGTGCTGCTGGTGCTGAGAGGGGTAGGAGGAAGGATGTTGCTGCTGCTGTGACTGGTGAGCCTGCTGCTCACGTCTCCAAGACTGTCCCTGCTGCTGATAGGGACGAGGAACGAAGGGCGACTGCTGGTGTGGCTGGTAGGCTGGGGGCTGCTGCTGCTGGTGATCCCTCTGCTGGCCATACTGCCCTCCCTGACCGGATGACTGCTGCTGGGGCTGGGTACCTCCACTCCCTCACCTG